>VIIQ02000079.1:0-446273 GCA_007449985.2 Desmodesmus armatus
CCCCCTGGGCCAGCACAAGGGGGCAGGGGCATTCGTCAGCAGGGCTCTCAGCTGGACGGTGAGTGAAGGGTCTTGCGGGGGGGGGGGGGGGGTGTGGCTTTGAATTCGTCCGGGGTTGGGAGAAGGGAAGGGAAGTAGAGAAGGCCTCCGTCTCTCCCTGGAGCTCAAGGGCGCAGGAGCATTCGTCAGCAGGGCACTCAGCTGGACGGTGAGTGGAGGGTTTTGCGGGGGTGGGGGGGGGGGTGGGGGCGGGGGAGTCGCCTTTGTGTTGTGTCTGGGCTGGGGGAAATGGAAGAGAAAGTAGCGAAGGGAGAGATTCCCTCTCTCCCTGGAGCTCAAGGAGGCAGGGGCATTCGTCAGCAGGGCACTCAGCTGGACGGTAAGTAATGGCGCTGTGTTATGTATTGCTGGTGGTGGGGGGGGGGGGAGGAATACGTCTAGCATCAAGTCTGGGAGGGGGGGGGTTTCTGCGTGCCAGTTCAAGGGGCAGGGGCGTTCGGCAGCAGGGCGCTCAGCTGGACGGTAGGTGGATGGTCTTTGGGGGGGGGGGGGGCGGAGGGGCTGTGTTGCGTGTGTGTGTTTGCTGGGGTTTGGGAATGGGGGAGAGGGTTGTGGTGTGGAGAAGGACAAGGAGCAAACTTTGGCGCAGTGCAGCCTCCATATCTCTTTCCCTGGAGCTCAAGGGGGCAGGAGCATTCGTCAGCAGGGCACTCAGCTGGACGGTAAGTGTGGTGCTGGGCCGGGGGGGGGGGGGGGTAGCATCGTCATCATCATTACAGGGCTGTTCTGGCAGGTCAGGTTTTCAGGGATGCCACAAGGGGCTTCGCAGGAGATTTAGGGCGCAGTTAACGGCACAATGTGGCTTCCCTCCATCCAACCCTCCTGTTTTGCTCAAAGAGGGGGGGGGTGAGCATTCGCCAGCAGGGCACTCAGCTGAATGGTAAGTGGAGGAGTCTGTTTTGCAATGGAGGGGCCGCAAGGGGTGTGTGTGTCAAGCAGGCTGATCGAGTATGCATCCAGCGCCGCATTGTATCACGTAGTGTGCGCCCCCCCTTCAGAACAGTGGGTCAGTGTTTTGGATAAACATTGCTGCTGTTATGTTGCAGGGTGTGCGCTTTGAGACGGTTGCGATCGACGCTGCACCCGACTTTGTCGAGATGTACGATGCGGCGGTTGACGTGTGGCAGGACACGCGCGCCTTCATGAACAAGTACGGGATGGACAAAGGGCTGGGATCGGTGAGTTTGTCTGGCTTGGTTGGATTGGGTGCAGCTTGCGATCTGTTTGCTTGTCTCAGTCCCCTGTGCGTATTTGGTGTGTGTGCATGCGCGTTTGGATGCGCTGTTTTGCACATCTGGAGTAACTCGAGTATGGACTGGACAAGGGGCTGGGAATGGTGTGTTTGGCTGGCTTGGGCATGTGGTGGTGTAGCTGGTGACTGTTTGCCTGCCCCCTCCCTATTGCTGTGCGTGTTTGTGTGACTTGCTTCTGAGTGAGCAGGGGGGGGGGGGGCGTCAGGCTGGTTCGCAGCTTGGCTGTTAAAGGACCAGAGACTATTGTCACATACTACAAGATTACATTGTGGTGCTGCTGGCTGTTGACAACTACTGCTGACTGCGTTGCTGCTGCTGCTGCTTCTGCTGCTTCTGCTGCTGCTGCTGCTGCTTCTGCTGCTTCTGCTGCTGCTGCTGCTGCTGCTGCTGCTGCTGCTGCTGCTGCTGCTGCTGCTGCTGCTGCTGCCGTCATGCGTTTGCTGCATGTGGCGCTGGTGCCCCGCTGTTACAGGCTGTTGGTGGTCAGTACTATGCGGCACAGCTGCGCTTCTTCAGGCAGCTCTGTACAGCAGCAAAGGTGAGATTGCACTGCTCCTCAGCTTCCTTTCTTGTTTTTGTTCATTTCTTGTTTGCTACTGCAACTCTTACACACTCAAGCACACATATGCTGACCCTCCAGGTGAGGACACTGCTCCTAAGAATTATCAAATCCCTTCTTCATGTGTTTCTGTTGATTCTGTTGTCAGTGTCCAGTCATAGGATTCCTTTTACCCCTCTCTCTTTCCTCCCTAGCCACACTCCACCTCTCAGCAACCCTCAACACCCACTCACCGCGCCTTGACCCTGCCCCCCCTCCTGATGCCCCCCCCCCCTTCCACCCTACCAGGTGGACACGGTGGTTGAGCTGTGCCTACAGGCCCTGGCAGCGGGTCAGTGCCCAGTCATTGGGCTGCAGAGCACAGGGGAGGCACGCACGGCAGCATACGTCAAGGCGGCACAGGCCAGCAAGCAGGAGCGGGGTGAGTGGCTAGGTGACATGAGCCTCCTGCAGGTTGGGGGGAGGGGCTGTCATCATGGCAGCTTTGGGGGGGGGGGGGGGGGGAGGGTAGAGAGATTGTCACAGTGCATCAAGTTTGCTGGGTTAGTGTTGAGCCTGCTGCTGTCTCCTGTGCTTTCCCTCACGCAACATGCACCTTCGGAACTAATCGTGCTGCTTGCCAAGCATAGTATGGTTGACGCACCATGCCTGATGTTGCTGCTGCTGCTGCTGCTGCTGCTGCTGTGGTTGTGTCCACAGAGGGCAGTTATGATCTTGATGAGGAGGGTCAGGGGGAGTTTGACTCCTTTGTTGAGCCTGCGGGGCTCATACTCAGCTCATTCATACGCAAGTACCTACTGCTACACCCAGGTAGGGGGGTGGCGGGTGTGTGTGTGTGTGTGGGGGGGGGGGGATTTTGAGGGGATGGGGATGGTGGTCGAGTGAGTGAGGGGCAGCTCATTCATACACAGTACCTCCTGTAACACCCAGGTGTGTGTGTGTGTGTGGCGGGGGGGGGGGGAGGTGGCGGGGAATGGGGGCCGGAGTGAGTGAGTGAGTGAGTGAGTGCATGCGTGCGTGCGTGCGTGCGTGCGTGTGTGAGTGATTGTGCAAAGAATGGACGGGGTGGAGGCAGTCGTCAATTCTTCGTTTGCAGGTATGTCATGGAGCACCCTGTTGTGTTGTTGTGCCTTCTCCACTCACAGGTGCTGATGACCTGCTAGATCGTGCTGAGGCTCTTGTGTTGCCCAAGAACCCCCTGGACGACCTGATCGAGCGCCTGGGTGGTTTTGACACTGCGTCCTCTATTCCTCACCCCATCCTGAACCCTGTAGTTGCAATCCTGTTGATGCAACCCTGTTGCTGCTGTCCCCATGCCTACACACAGGTGCTGATGACTTGTTGGAGCGTGCTGAGGCCCTTGTGTTGCCCAAGAACCCCCTAGACGACCTGATCGAGCGCCTGGGTGGGCCTGACGCAGTGGCTGAGATGACGGGACGCCAGAAGCGCATGGAGCGGCAACCCAAGGGGGGATACTCATACGTCTCACGCGCTGCACAGTACGGCCGCTGCAGCCTGGATGACGTGAGTTGGGTGGTAATGTTTGGCAGGGTTGGGGTTGGCTGTTGAGTTTTGACAAAACGGTGGGAACATTGAGAGGTTGCAGGTTGGAGGCGTTGAAAAGGAGCACTTGCTTGGTTACTTGGTGGGCGGGTGGCTGAGACGACTTGGCAGCCGAAGTGTATGCATGACGGGGCATATGGAGCGGCAGCCAAAGGGGGGCTACTCATTCGTCTCACGCGCTGCACAGTACGGCCGCTGCAGCCTGGACGATGTGAGTGACTTGAAAACAAAGCCATGTTTGTGTTGGGCCATATTTGGTTGCTTGTTTGGCTGAACTGCGGTTGGGTTTCGAGGGTGTTTGTTGTGTTTTTTTTGGGGGGGGGGCAGAAGTGCCTCGAGCTGCTGCCCAGGGGGGCGCTGCTCATACTTCTCACGCGCTGCACAGTACGGCCGCTGCAGCCTGGATGATGTGAGTTGGTGTGGGTGGGGGGTTGGGGTGAGGCGTTATCGCAGGCCTTCCTCTCACTTTGGAACGCTTGCCGGCTAGGAAGAGGGGTACAGACCACCTCTCATTACACACATATGTTGTGTGTTGCACTGCCCGCTGTCCCGCAGGTGAACATCCTTGAGCGCAATGCCTTCCAGTGTGGCCACAAGCGCGTGGCTATCATCTCAGACGCGGCATCGGCCGGCATCAGCCTACACGCAGGTGGGTGCGCAGTGGTGAGGGCGTGTCCCCACTCTTGGACCCAATCAACATATAGCCCCCCCCCCCCCCCACACACACACCATTATGCTAGCTACACATGCAACCTCTATGCCTAACACACACCATGTACAAGACATGTTCATGGCCATCATTTCGGGCGCGGCATCGGCTGGCATCAGCCTACACGCATGTGGTTGGTGTGCAGGGTGTTTTCACTGCTGACCTGTCAGATACCTGATGGGCTACCGCCCCCCCCCCCACCATCCCCCCGCCATCGGGTGGCCGCCGTCCGCCGCCACCCGATGTGAGACTGCACCACATGACAAGATGTGTTGCTGCTGCTGCTGGTTTATTTCTGCCGCAGACAAGAGTGCGGCCAACAGGTCTCAGCGTGTCCACATCACCCTAGCCCTAGAGACAACACACCATGACAATACTGTGCTGCTGCTGCTGCTGCTGCTGCTGTTGCAGACAAGAGTGCTGCCAACACGTCCCAGCGTGTGCACATCACCCTTGAGCTGGCCTGGTCTGCTGATGCCACTGTGCAGCAGCTGGGCCGCTCCCACCGCTCCAACCAGGTGTCGTGCCCCATCTACAAGATCGTGTCATCAAACATCTGCGGAGAGCACAGGTGAGGGTGGGTGGGGCGGCGAGGGGGGTGGGGAGGGGGGGGGGGCAGCGCGTGTGTGTGCGGGGGTGGGTGGGTGCCGCTCCAATTAGGTGCCATGCTCCATCTACAAGATCTTGTCGTCAAACATCTGCGGAGAGCACAGGTGATGGTAATGAGTGGGTGTGAGCAGAGGGCATGCGCTGTTTGCGTGCAAGAGGGCTGGTTTGCGGAGCAGGGGGGAGGGGGCAACCTCATTATGCAGACGCAGGCAGGCATGGCAAGCAGGCGGGCATTCTGATGTGCTGTGTGCACGACTTTGATGAGTCCGAAGGAGGTTGGGATTGTGGTGGTGTGGGGTGCAAAACAGGCACCGGCGAAGAGCAGTGGTTTGTTTGCAAACAGGCCAGCAGGATGTGCGTGTGCCAGAGGCGGGGTGGAAGACACCCCCCCTAGCACCAGTATCGTGAACTGTCACACTTATCAATCACACATTTGAGCGTCTAAAACCGCATTTGCCATGCGATACCTGCCTCCCGTCGCGGCCTGTCGCTGTCGTGTGTGCTGCACAGGTTTGCGTCTGCTGTTGCGCACCGGCTGCAGCAGCTGGGTGCGTCGAGGTTTAGGGTTTAGGGTTTGGGAAACACTAAACCCAAAAACTTTGTTGTTGTCATGTCTGCTGCACAGGTTTGCGTCTGCTGTTGCGCACCGGCTGCAGCAGCTGGGTGCGCTGACACAGGGAGACAGGAGGGCAGCCAGCGCCAGTGAGGCCATGGCAGGGTTCAACCTGCAGACACAGTGAGTGGGACCGTTGCTGTGCTGTAATACTATTTTGATACAGTTCCCAAGCCATTGTCATGTCCCTCATGATATCCGTGTGCATGCCATATGGACGCCCCCAGCCACATATCGCTCTGTCCATCCCATGTTTGTGCTGCGAATACATTCAGTCTCGACACTGCGCCTCTTGCACCACACCCCCTCACCATCTCGCCCTGTCGCCCGTCGGTGCCGCTGCTGCCCCTGCCGCCCCCGCCGCCGCTGCTGCCGCCGCCGCCGCCGCTGCTGCTGCTGCTGCTGCTGCTGCTGCATCGTCTACCAGGTGGGCCCGTAAGGCCCTTCAGGTGCTGCTGGGTCTCATCCTGAACGGTGGTGCGTGTGGTCTGGGGCGCGGCACCAACCCCGACACATATGACAAGCTTGAGCCGCCCTTCCTTGAGGAGATGATGAGGGAGGGACTGGGGGTGAATGAGGATCTGCCACTGCCTGGTAGGTGGTTTTGGAGGTGGCTGGGGAGTTCCGGGGGGGGGGGGGGGCGGGGGACTGCCGCATGTTCAGTGTAAGGGGGGGCCCTGAAGGGTGGAAAGGGTACGGGTGCGTGTGGTCTGGGGCGTGGCACAAACCCCGACACCTTAGACAAGCTGGAGCCCCCCTTCCTTGAGGAGATGATGAGGGAGGGGTTGGGAGAGAATGAAGATCTGCCACTGCCTGGTAGGTGGTTTTGGAGGTGGCTGGGGAGTTCCGGGGGGGGGGGGGGCTGCCGCATGTTCAGTGTAAGGGGGGGCCCTGAAGGGTGGAAAGGGTACGGGTGCGTGTGGTCTGGGGCGTGGCACAAACCCCGACACCTTAGACAAGCTGGAGCCCCCTTCCTTGAGGAGATGATGAGGGAGGGGTTGGGAGAGAATGAAGATCTGCCACTGCCGGGTGGGTGTGGTGTTTTGCGTGTGTTGGGGGCGGAGGGGGGTGGGAGGGGGGGGGGGGGCTGCTCTGCGCGCATCGTCGGGGGGGGGGGGGGGGGGACGCTGGAGCCCCCCTTCCTTGAGGAGATGATGAGGGAGGGGTGGGAGAGAATGAAGATCTGCCACTGCCGGGTGGGTGTGGTGTTTTGCGTGTGTTGGGGGCGGAGGGGGGTGGGAGGGGGGGGGGGGGGGGGCTGCTCTGCGCGCATCGTCGGGGGGGGGGGGGCGCTAGAGCCCCCCTTCCTTGAGGAGATGATGAGGGAGGGACTGGGGGAGGATGAGGTCTGCCACTGCCAGGTGCGTGTAGTGGTGGTGGTGGTGGAATGATGATGGTGTGTGTGTGTGTGGGGGGGGGTACGTTGATCCTTGCAACATGCACAGGGCTGGGGGAAGGCGGCTTGAGGGCAGCACAATCATCGCTGCTGTGTTTGAACGGGGAATTGAGGGTGAGTATGACAAGCTGGAGCCCCCCTTCCTAGAGGGAGGGGTTGAGGGAGGACCAGGACCTGCCACTGCCGGGTGGGTGGTACCTTCTGGGGCCTGAAAGTTTGGGTGATGGTGGTGTTTGGGAGGGGGGGGTGATTCTTACAAGATGCAGGACATTGTCAAGCTCTGTGTGACAGCCGAGGTCCAGCTGTGCCGTCCACACACCCCCATGACCACCCCCCCTCCTGCCTCCAGCATCCTCCTATGATGTACCTGTTTCGGCTGATGCAGGCACTACAGCTTACACCACCCGGCGCGAGGCGGCCCTCAGGCGTTGGTGTGACAGTGCGCAGATCCAGCTGTCTGCTGTGGGTCTGCTGAACGGCAAGTCCTGCAGCACCAACAAGCTGCTCAACAGGCTGTTGGGGATGCATGTGGAGCTGCAGGGACAGGTGTTTGGATACTTCAGCACCATACTGGACAAGGTAGGGCGCATGGATTTACGGTTCGAATGTTAGGGTTGAGGGGACAGAAGCAGGGGGGGGGGTGAAGACTTGAGCGGGGTTGTTCATGCCTGCGACTGTGTGTGCTGACCGTATGATTGCTTGGACCCTCACGTGGGGGCAGGGACGATGGTGGCACACACCACTCTTGCACATCTCCTCACGAACACACACTTGCCCGCATATGCTCTTCCACCACTCAGCCACACTCCAGGGTTTGGTTCGTAGGTCACTCACGAGTCTGTGTTGTGCGTCCATCCAGGTGGTTGCGGATGCCAAGCGGGACGGCAAGTACGACGCGACAGGCATCATCAAGCCGGGCTGTGAGAGTATTGAGCTCAGGTGTGCGTCACAACACAACCCAGTACAGCTCTGTACAGTACAGTAAATAACAGTATGGTACGGTATGATACAGTGACGTACAGTGCAGTTTGGTGCAGTACACAGCATAGCATAGCATAGCATAGCACACCTCACTCACCCAACAGGCATCATCAAGCCGGGCTGTGAGAGCATTGAGCTCAGGTGTGCGTCACAACACAATACCGTACAGTACAGTACAGCTCTGTGCAGGACAGTGCAGGACACTGCAGTACAGTGCAGTTCTGACAGTACACTCCGTGCAGTACAGTTTGGGTTTTTTTTGTTAGGTAAGTAGTACAGTTCGGTTTGCTGTGGTCGCGCCCCTCAAGGGCGCGTCACGCAGCACACCAACCACAATTTCGTACAGCTCAGTTCTTAGCCTGCACGGTCAGTTCAATATGTCACATAACCAGACAGCCATGCCCATGGCACACTTGAGCTTTCTTTGTTTCTGCTGAACAGTCTCGCTGGGTACACATGCCATATGTTGCAATCTTTCAACACACAATGGTGACACTTTATGCTTGTGTCCACCTCCCCCCCCCCCCCCCCTCTCCCCCCCTCCCCCCTCCCACCTCTGCAGGGGCAGCACTGAGTTGATCCAGCACCCCAACGGTGCTGCGCCCACCTGCCACACGGTGTTTGCGGTGGACAGGGGGTGCCCCTGGGAGAAGGCAAAGAAGCTCCTCGACGAGGAGGTGAGGGGTGTGTCAGCAGGGGGGGGACATGTGTGTGTGTCGACAGAGGGAGTACTTGGATACATGCAAGCTCACTAAGACTGTCCTGCTAGATAGGCAAGCAACAGTGACGTAATCAGTACCGAGCAGTGCGGTGTGTGTGTGTGTGGGGGGGGGGGTACAAAGGGTGGGGGTGCCTTGGGCGAAGGCAACAAAGCTCGTAAACGAGGGAGGTGAGGGTGTGGGGTGTGTGTGGGGGAGGGGGGGGGGACAGGGGCTGGCATGTTGAATGATTGGTTCATGGGTTGATTGATCGGGTGGGTAAGTGGCGGGGTGGGGTTGGGGAGGTGCCTTCACTCATAAGCTCGTCTATCATCTGTTTGTGCAACCCTGAACACTGCTGGCTGCTGCTGCTGCTGCTGCTGCTGCTGCTGCTGTTCCTATTCCCCCGTGCTACAGTTGGAGCGTGTGCGCAAGGAGCAGGGCGAGGCAACTGCTGAGCGCTGTGGTGCTGGCTTCTACTACACAGAGTCAGCAACCATGCGACACATCATCCTGGCACTGCCACGAGCAGGTGAGCACCCCTTCTTCAGTTTCACCCAGCTCACTCCAATTCAAGCCACCTCACCCCACTCAATCACATCAATATTTGGAGTGCTTTTACTTTTTTTTTAACAAAGATAAAATAATTCATTTTTATTTTTATCAAACCACGCCGCAAATCATGGCACAGGCACGACCATCTGAGTGAGCACCCTAGATCAGCCGCAGACACAGGAAGATTGTATGGATGGCTTTCGATCAGCTCTGGCTTTCTATCAACACTGCCACATGCTGTGCTGTGCCGTGCCGTGCCGTGCTGCTGTGTCTTACAGACAAGGGGTTCAAGAGGGTGCGCATGGGCAGGTTTATGATAACACGTGCGGTCAACTTCAAGGTCGTGCGGCCTGCGACAGGCTGCACAGAGGACAAGTCTTGGGATGTGAGCAGGGGGCCCGGGGGGGGGGGGGGGGGCGGAAGGGGTGGAGGAGGGGGGGGGTGCGAGGGGGGGGGGGGGGCAAGGTGGGGGGGGGGGGGTGGAGGGGGGGGGGGAGTTATAGGGGTGCAGTGCTGGGGTGAGGCGACAGGCTGCACAGAAGACAAGGCTTGGACATGAGCAGGGGGGCAAGGACGCGGGGGGGATGGGGGGGGGGGGGCAGGTGGAGGGGGGGGAGATATAGGGGTGCAGTGCTGGGGTGAGGCGACAGGCTGCACAGAAGACAAGGCTTGGACGTGAGCAGGGGGGCAAGGACGCGGGGGGGATGGGGGGGGCAGGTGGAGGGGGGGGGGGAGATATAGGGGTGCAGTGCTGGGGTGAGGCGGCAGGCTGCACAGAAGGCAAGGCATTGGGATGTGAGCAGGGGGGCAAGGACGCGGGGGGGATGGGGGGGGGGGGGCAGGTGGAGGGGGGAGTGAGGGGGGGGGGAGATATAGGGATGCAGTGCTGGGGTGAGGCGACAGGCTGCACAGGAGACAAGGCATTGGGATGTGAGCAGGGGGGCAAGGACGCCCCGTGGGGGTGGAGGGGGGGGGGCTGGAGGGAGGGTGGAGGGGGAGAATGACGGGCGTGGTTGAGCGCAAAGGCGGTGGGGATGCAGTGATCCATGGTGTGGTTTTTACTGAGAGAATGCATGGTGCCCTACACTGCCTATGCAGGACATCCGCGTTGTATGTAGCCCCCTCCCCCCCAAACCTCCACCTGCACTCACACATATGTTACTGACGGCTTGCATGGTACTTCCTCCCCTCCCCCCCTCCGCCGCGACCCATCCCTGCCTATGCAGGACATCCGCGTTGGTTTCACCAAGATCAACAACATGGCGTCAGCAGAGCGTGAGTGGCGCAGCAAGTGGCGCAGTGGTGAGAAGATGCGGCTGCAGCCCCTGCACCTGCTCACCGGCAGTGTGCTGCCACTGCTGCCTACCATTCAGAAGGTGGTGGAGAAGTGCAGGGGGTTCAACGGCAGAACGCCACGCCTCAAGGTAGGGGGGCAATGGGGGGGGGGGAGGTGGGCGGTGTTTGGGGATGAAAGGGAAGGGGGAGGGATGAAAGGGAAGGGGGCTTATGCATTACGAAGGTAGCGGAGAGGTGCCGGGGTTTTAACGGCAGAACGCCACGCCTCAACGTGAGGAAGGGCTACCAACAGTGGCGCAGTAAAGGCGCGCAGGGGTGGGGGAGTCAATCTTTGTGTGGGTGGTCCTGTGTTCTCAAGCATGCGGTGAGCAAGGCCTGTTGGAATGGCGCTGCCCAGCAGTGCGTGCGCTTCCCCTGCCCCTGCCCCTCACTCATGTATGTGTCGCTCTGACCTCTTGCTCTTTTGTGCTACTGCCCCCCCCCCCTCTCTTTCCTGTCACCAGTTGATGCGTGTTGACACGTCTGGCAGCACCATGCACCACCCGGAATATCCTCAACCACTAATGCACATTTTTTCTCACACATCGCTGTCCGCTCCCTACTCCCCCCCTTTGTCAACAGCTGATGCGTGGTCCACATTGCCCTCACATTGCTGCTCTGCGCTGTTCTTACCTTGCTTTCACCCCCCGCGCAGCTGATGCGTGTTGAGACGTCTGGCAGCACCATGCAGCGCTTCATTGGGCTGCACTTGCCCGACCACATGCTCAACAAGATGATTGAAACCATCACAGGTGAGCCCAAGGGGGGGGGGTGAATTCAAGGGGGTCTAGGAAAGAGACCACGACAAGTCTGCCTGGAATAGCATGTAACAGCACTGTTTGCTGTGCTGCTTGTTACACTTGCATGTTCAGAGTATGATAGCTACACATGCATCCTGTATGCCAGACACACCCAGCTGCCAGCAGCGGCTACAGCCACCAGTGATGATCACCCCTAAGGTAGACACGTTGCAGCCTACCAAGCCATTGACAGCTGCAACACATATGCCGATCACTCCTCTTCCTCCTCATTACTCATGTTGCTGTTGTTTTCTTTTATCGCCCCCCCCCCCACCCCACCTGCCCTCTGTGCTGCCCCAGACCTGTCAGACCTGTCACCAGAGCAGCGGCTCAGGCAGGCAAAGCAGAAGAAGCAGGCCAACGACCAGGCAGCCGCCACCGCTGCTGCTGCTGCTTCCAAGTTCTTCACCCTCGACACCCACAGCTCTGCACCCGGGGGTGTAGGCGCTGCTGCTGCTGCTGCTGCTGCTGGTGCTGCTGGCGGCAGTGCGGCGGCAGCAACAGCAGCAGCTGGGGTGCCAGAGGGTTTGGGTGATGATGTGCTGCAGATGCTGCAGCAGGCTGCTGCTGCATTCGACAGCAGCAGGAAACTCATTACTGGCGACAGCAACAGCGCTGACTCACCAGCAGCAGCAGCAGCAGCGGCGGCGGCGGCGGAGGAGGAGGAGGAAGAGCGATCGGAGGGTGATGATGGCAGCGATGACAGCAGCAGTGACGACGAGGCTGCGGGTGACACCCCCACAGCAGCAGCAGCAGCAGGGGGTGCCACGGAAAAGCAGAACAAGAAACAGAAGCAGCAGAAGAAGCGGGCTCCTAGGGGACCTGTCAGTGCTGCTGGCGAGGCAAGGGCAGCTCGTGTGCGAGCCGCCGCGGCAGCAATGGCAGCAGCAGCGGCGGCTGCAGCCGGCGCCGGCGGCAGCGGCCGCGCGGGTGACGGCACTGCTGCTCCCGTAGTGGCGGCTGGCCTGGCAGCAGCGGGGCTGTGGGAGGAGGGGGACGGGGAGCTGCAGGTGCGGCCGGGGGGTGCGGCAGCAGCAGGGGGTGGCGGCACAAAGTGGGAGAAGTTTGCGGGTAAGGCTGGCGGACGGGGCAGGGGCAGGGGTGGGGGCCGCGGCGGCGGCGGCGGCGGCCGAAGCAGCGGCGGCGGACGGCGGCAGAAGTGGGTGTGTTCGGACGATGAAGATGATTTCATCGATGACGGGGATGACAGCGAGCAGCTTGACGAGGCGGGGGTTATGTCATTGGGTGAGGAGGATGAGTCATCGGGGGCCGAGGATGACTCATGCGACCTCGAGGGGGATGACTCAGAGGAGGAGGGCGGCAGGGGCGGGGGCGCAAGGGGAAGCAGCAGCAGAAGCAGCGGCGTGCCGGCGGCTGCGATGCAGCAGCAGCAGCAGCGGGTGGTGGAAGCAGGGCAGAGGTGAGGATGGCGAGCCTCAGACGTGCTGCTGCTGCTGCTAAGGTACGGCTGGCAGAGGGGTCTGAGGAAGAGGAGGAGGAAGGGGTGGACACAGAGCCGAGCTCCCCAGCAGCAGCAGCAGCAGCGGCGGCGGCCGCGGCTGGTGGTGGGGAGGAGGAGTGGGAGGAAGAGGAGGAGTGCAGGGCGGTTGACGAGCTGCCTGAGTTCAGCAGGGCTGCCAAGAAACGCAAGGGGACAGCAGCAGCAGCGGCAGTGACGGCTGCTGGTGCTGCTGCTGCTGGTGACGGCGCTGACGATGACGTGGTCATTGACCTGTCTCAGGGAGATGACAGCGACACCGCAGCAGCAGCAGCAGAAGAAGAAGAAGCAGCAGCAGCAATGGCGGCTGCGGCACCAGTGGTGGGCAAGAAGCGTGGGAGGAGGCCCAAGGCAGCAGCAGCAGCAGCACCTGCTGCTGCTGCCAGTGACGATGTTGTCATTTCAGTCAGCAGCAGGGGCCGGGTGCGGAAGGTTAAGAAGCTGCCAGACATATACATCGACATAGACGCCCCAGAAGTGCTTGCAGCACCCAGGGCAGCAGCAGCAGCACCACCACCACCACCAGCCCCGGCAGCTGCAGCAGCAGCACAGGCTGACGACTTCCAGCAGGACCAGCAGCAGCAGCAGGAGGAGGAGGTTGAGGGGGGTGCCTCGGCCCCATCATCAGCACCCACAGCAGCGCCTGCAGCATCAGCAGCAGCAGCAGCAGGGGAGGAGCCTGCAGACCAGGACATGCCTGATGCTGCTGCTGCTGCTGCAGCCGCTGAGCACCAGCCTGCAGAGAAGGACACACCTGCACCCACTGCTTCTGAGGCAGCAGCAGCAGCAGCAGCACCTGCTGCCACCGAGCACACAGAGGAGGCCCCCGAGACAACCCTGCCACAGAAGCACCCGCAGCTGCCGGCCCTGATGCACAATCACCAGCAACCGCTGGCTCTGGCACACAAGCAGCAGCAGTCAGAGCAGCAGCAGCAGCAGCCGGCCTTGACGCACCAGCAGTAGCAGCATTTGCCGCCGTCCTTGATGCAGCAGCAGCCGCCGCCGCCTTGACACACCAGCAGTAGCAGCAGCAGCAGCAGCCGGCTTATACCCAGCAGCAGCCCCCGGCCCCGACGCACCAGCAGCTGCAGCAGCAGCCGGTGCTGACGCACCAGCAGCAGCAGCTGCTGCAGCAGCCGGCTTTAACCCAGCAGCAGCAGTTGCCGCCGCCAGCCCTGACGCACCACCAGCAGCAGCAGCCGACCCTGTCACAGCAGCAGCAGCAGCAGGTGAGGAGGCCTCAGAGCTTGAGCCAGCTGCCATCAGTGCCCGAGTGCTGCAGCACCTGCGCTCACAACCCCCCGGCAGTACACTCAGCGTGAGGGCAGTACGGCTGGCGGTACAGGAAGCCACAGGCTGGGCGCTGGGCTCTGCTGCTGCCAAGGCGGCCGTCAAGGCGGCCTGCCATGCCTTCGTCGACCAGCAGCAGCAGCAGCAGGGTGAGGAGGGTGTGGGTAGGGATGCAGCTGCCCCAGTGGGGGCACCTGGGGTCGGTGAGGTCCGGGTTCGAGCCCGGGCGGTGGCACGGGTTTGACCCTGGCTGTAGCGATGGGGACAGCATCATGCAGCGGCTGCAGCAGGCTGTAGCACAGGTGCTGGGTGCCCTGGTGCTGCTGACAAGAGCATGAGGGTGGTGAAGGGTGAGGTGGCGGCTCTCCTGAGTCTCTCAGAGCAGCAGGCAGCAGAGCATAAGGATACAATCAAGGCTATGGTCAGGGCAGCTCTGGAGGCACAAGCAGCAGCAGAGGCTGCTGCTGCTGCTGCTGCTGGGGAGCAGGGGCAGGAGGAGGAGCTGGCAGCTCCCTCAGCTGACCTGCACCAGCCTGAGCAGCAGCAGGGGTCTGTTGCAGGTGCTGCTGCTGCAGCAGCAGCAGGGGACTCTCTTGCAGAAGACTTTGACGAGGACATTGAGGAGGAAGAAATGCCAGCATGTGTTGACGAGCTGCCTGAGTTCAGGCCCAAAAAGCAGCAGCAGCAGCAGCAGCAAAGCGCAAGGGCGGCAGCAGGAAGGGCAGCAAGGCAGCCAAGCAGGCCGCTGACGAATGGGAAGAGCAGCAGCAGCAGGAGGAGGGTGAGGGTGAAGAGATGGAAGATAGCCTTGACGATTTCATTGTTGAAGACGACGCCCCCATCAGCAGCAGCAGCAGGAAGCGCCGTAAGGCTGCTAGCAACCCACCCCAGCAGCAGCAGCAGGAGGAGGATGCAGAAGAGGAGGCGTCAGCCGCCGCCGCCACCACTGCTGCTGCTACTGCTGCCGAGGGTGGCAGCAGTGGCAGCGGCAAGCGCCGGCGGCTTCAGAAGGGGGTAGCGGCACCAGCAGCAGCAGCAGCAGCAGCAGCAGAGATGGAGGATCTTGACATGCCTAGCTTGGATGACATGCCTCCCTGGATGTGAATGATGACGAGGCAATGGAAGATGCAGAGCTTCTGGATGAACTCCTGCAGGACCTGGACAGCCCCGCTGCTGCCGCTGCTGCTGCACCAGCCGCCGGCGCTGCTGCTGCTGCTGCTGCCAAGCAGCCGGCGGCAGCAGCTGCAGCAGCTGCAGCAGGCAGGGCTGCAGTGATCAGCCCTGTCCCTGCAGATATGTTTGATGACACACCCAGCCCACAGGCAGCAGCAGCAGTAGGACCCTCTGCAGGGGGCCTGCAAGGCCTGCGCAAGGCCAGCAGTGGCGGCAGCAGCGACAGCACTACCACTGCTGCTGCTGTGGCTGTGCCGGCATGGGGTCTGCGCAAGAAGCGATCTGGCCTGTCTCCCTCAGCAGCATCAGCGCCTGCTGCTGCGGTGGCAGGCAGGGCCGGGCGGCAGTCACCGGAGGGCGTGTGTCATCGCCGACAGTGATGAAGAGGCTGACGAGCAGCAGCAGCAGCAGCAGAGTGAGGAGGGTGGTGCAGCAGCAGCAGCAGCAGCAGCGGAGCTTGCAGCAGTGAAGGCCCAGCTGGCTGCTGCACTGTCTGAGGTGGCTGAGCTTCAAAGGGCTGCAGCACAATCCCAGCAGCAGCAGCAGCAGCAGCAGCATGACGCTACTGCTACTGCTGCTGCTGCTGTGGAGCAGGAGAACGCAGAGAAACAGCGGGTAGCCCTGCAGGCCGAGAAGGAGAGCCTGCAGCAGCAGCTGGCACAGCTCCAGCAGCAGCAGGTGGATGCATCAGCAGCAGCAGCAGCAGAAGCGGCGGCTGCAGATGCTGCTGCTGCTGCTCGTGGGAGGTCTGAGGAGCTTGAGGGTGAGCTTGCTGCTCTCAAGGAAGCTCATAGGGATCTTGAGGCAGCAGCAGCAGCAAAGCAGGCAGCAGCAGCAGCAGTAGCAGCAGCCTGCAGGGCGGAGCTTGAGGGCCAGGTGTCACTGCTGCTGCAGCAGCAGGAGCAGCAGCAGCAGCAGGCGGCTGAGAGGCTGGCAGCAGTAGAGGAAGAGAGGGAGCAGCTGCAGCAGCAGTTGAGTGAGAAGCAGCAGCAGCTGAGTGAGATGCGGCAGCAGCATGAAAGGGAGGTGGCAGCGCTGAGGCAGCAGCTGGCAGCAGCAGAAGCAGCGGCGGTTGCAGCAGCAGAGGCAGAGAGCCCTCGCTTTGCTGCTCCTGCTGCTGGCGGTGGTGCTACTGCCCTATTGGCCAGCACCCCAATGGGCAAGCCTGTGGCAGCAGGTACTGCTGCTGCTGCTGCTGCTCTCACTCCTATCACACCTGGCACCACTCTCACTCCTGCAACCGACTCCACAGCAGCAGCAGCAGTGGATGGTGCTGGAAGCTTCCCAGGGTTTGGCAGCCCAGTGAAGTGTGGTGATGCTGCAAAACCCTGCCAGTTTGAACAGGCTGTCACTGTCTCTGCAGAGCCATCCTCCCAGCAGCAGCAGCAGCAGCAGCAGCAGATCACTGCAGAAGATGTGCGGGCAGCGCTGAGTAAGCATCCCAAGGGGGTGACTGCTGTGCAGCTGCTGCAGGCCTTTGGCAGCAGCAGCAGCAGCAGCGGCGGCAGCCAGGGGTGTGGGCTGGTCGAGGTGTTGGGTGGGCTGCTGCAAGAGTTGGTAGATGATGTTGAGCTTGTGAGGAAGGGAGGCAAGGCGGCATGCAGCAGCAGGGTGGACATGGCAGATGTTGACACCCTGTTCATACCACTGCTGTGAAGCGGTGGTGTCTGCCCTGTTTTCGTGACCTTGGTGTTTGTTTGTGTGTGGAGCCTGACTATGCCAACTGCTGTCACTCAGATCGCACAGACTACTCAGCAGCATGCAGCATCAGGGTGGACATGGCTGATGTTAACACTCTGTTTTTACGAGCACTTGTGTTCGCCTGCTGTATCTCAGTGCTCTACCAGCACACATCTTTGCTGACAGCTATGTAGCGGTACGTGCTTTCAACTTGGTCCAGCGATGCATGCAAGGCATGCAAGGGTGCCCTAGGCTGTAGGTGCTGGGGTTAGTGTAGGACTGTTGGTGTTGGTGCTGAGTCCATTGGTGGTTTAGGGTTTAAACCCTAAACCCTAACCCCATTGGTGGTGTGGGCAGCTGAGGGCACTGGCCCTGCTAGGGCCAGTAGTACTAGTAGTGGGTAGGTGGGCATCAGCTTGGACTGTGAAGCAGCCGGCACCCACCCCGTCTGCGCAGGTCTGCGGGTTGTGTCATGCGCTCTGCGCTGACATCAATCCGATGCAGTAGAAGGGTGTGCCATGTAACAACAGCGCATTTGCAGCCAGCCCTGAACTTGCTGCGGCCGCCTGTTTGGCAGCTGTGTTGTGGTAGATCGCAGAGGCTGAAGCTGGCGTGTCTGCCAACGAAAAGAAGTAGTTAGTGATTGCCAGCTGTGGTACTTTCAAGAAGACCTGCACACCGTTCTGCACACCTTGTAGCCCTGAAGAGTTGACAAGCAGTGACTTCCTTCATATCTTCATACTTACCAGCCGTGTGAAATCCAGGGTGCACTGTACAGACAAGGCAGCACAAGCCTGCACTCTCCTGCTCAAAAGCTGCGACTGAGAACACTGAAGTCTTCAGCATGAGTCTTTCATAGTGTCCAGTTGCAAACCATCAGCTGAAGTGTTACAAACCCCAACGGCTCGCCACATCCTGACCTGACCACAAACTCACAACATGGCTTCAAACAGCACATGTCAACACTTCACGGCCATAATGCCCACCAAAATGCTGCATGAAACAGACAAGCGACAGAAACTGCTGCATGAAACACACAAGCCCGCAGTCCCTACAACATCACAGGCTGCTGCAGCACACACACCCCACACCACCCTTCCTACTAAGGATTAGTAATTTGGGCACACACGGCAGACGGAGCCAAAGCAAACATAGGGGAATGCCATGTGCGTGTGTCATAATAGGAATGACCAGTGCACACGACAGCACCCACACACCCTGCACAACAGCAGAAGGCCGCGGAGCTCCACCTTGGCAGCAGCTGGCCCCACCCTGCACTGACAGCAGAATGCTGCTGCCCCCAGCACAACCACCTTGCAACTGCCTATAGCTCAGTGGCCCCACAGCACCAATGACACTGCTTGCACAACAGCCCCACAGCACCAATCAGGGTTTGAGGTTTAGGGTTGCTAAACCCTGAACCCTCAACCCCAGCCCCACAGCACCCTTGCAATGACACAGCACCAATGACACAACAGCCCCAAAACGCGCCTGCAGGCGTGCGTGGCAGGTGCCTGCACAACGCCATCAGACACGCTGTATGTCGCGCCACAGGATGCGCATATGCATTCCGCCACAGGAAACAACCCTGCTGGCCCCCTCACAGGGTTGACGTCAGCAACAGCCACTGCTACAGCTAGATAGCTTCAGCCCCTCTACACAGCAACATTGGCACAATGCCCCACACACCCACACTCCAGAACAGCAGCGACCACCCTTCATCCTGTTGCTTTGAGACACTGCACAGCTGTTGCTGAGGGCGCTACGCTGTGCTGTCGCACGCCGTGGCACAGCACAGCACAGCATGTCAGTGTGCGCGTCACATACACAGCTGGTTGTGTCGCTGATCACCGGACAACTGGGTCGTCGATGCCGATCGGTGCTGGTGGGGGGATCCAGCGGCCGGTGGCTGAGGTGCTCTCACCCACTTTCCAGCCAGGGACCTGCACAGCAGGCAGCACCACACACACGTACAGTCAACACTTGTGCAGACGATCAGGACAGACCACAAATGGATGTGTGTCCATTATGCATGGTCAGCTGCTGCTCTGCACTGCGCCCCTTGGCACGACTCCTGCGCACGAGTTCCGTGCCGTTTCGTTGTCATTGAAATGAACAAAGGAAATGAAGTTTGGAAGAGGTGAAGATTGCACCAAACCAGCCGTTTTTATGTATGTGTGAAGGCCCGCTTTTGTGTGTCGGTGTTGTGCAGCCAATGCTTCTGCCAGACTGTTCGGGTTGATGCACTCCAGCTGCCAATCACACAGCTAAGGCAGCGGTGCACTGTGGCACAGAGCACCAAATACACCCTCCCAAAACCCCACTCACATTCTTCATGATGCGTGCTTCCTCCTCCAGTGCGGCCTTGCGGTTGGCCACCCACCTGCACAGCACAGCACATCACAGCACAGCACATCGCAATGCAGCATATCGCAACGCAGCGCAGCGCGTCCCAACGCAGCTGATGCAACGCAGTGCACGACACACGGAAAGAGCCATGGAGCTGCTGTCGCAATCGCTGTCGGCTCAATGCGCGAGCCTTACACGCCACTACTGCTGCCGCTGCCGCTGTTGCTGCCGCTGTTGCTGCCGCTGTTGCTGCCGCTGTTGCTGCCGCTGTTGCTGCCGCTGTTGCTGCCGCTGTTGCTGCCGCTGCTTGAGCAGATATGTATGGCACGTGTGCTGCTGCTGCTAACCGCCCTACAGAAAGAAAAAGGCAAAAAAGGCAAAAAAAGAAGCAAAGCAACGGCAGGGCGGCGTCCCCCCCCCCCAAACCCCCACCCCCCTCAACGCACCTAATGTCCTCCTCTGCCTGCAGCACTGGGATGAGGGGAGCCCTGTGCATATCCAACGCACGCAGGCCAGCCCTACACAACACAGCACAGCATGGCACAGCCGTCGACAAGCAAGCGGGGGAGTGACAGGTCTGCTGTTGCTGATCAGCAGGCGCATCACCCAACCTGCTGCTGCCAAGGCATATAGTCGACAGTGGCCCTGGTATGCTGCTTGCTTATGCTGTTTCTGTTCAACTGCGAGCTGTGCTTAACGTATCGGCAGCATTTCCTCCCTCAAACAGCAGCAGCTGCTGCCTGCTCAAGAGGTGGCCTGTCTGATCCCCCTGCCTGCTGTGCCCAGCTGCTGCACTGCGCTGCTGCGTGTGACCTCACTCACTTTCTGTTCTGGATCAGGTGGTACATCTGCAGCAGCGACAGGCAGCAGCAGCAGCAGGGGGGTTGATACAGGGTTAGTAGCAGAAGGATTGTACAGGTTTTGAGGCGAACCCACTGTGTGCTGTTCGGGTGCCGCTGTGCTGCTTATACGGTACGCTGTTGTAACAGCGGCCTGATAACGGGAGGGTCCTGTAAGTGTGCATCGACTGCTGTGCAGTATGCAGATGGCCTCTTGCATGCCGCTGAATCTGTGCAGCAAACACACGCCAAAGGTCAAACACACACCAAGCTGTCTTTGTCGTTGTGTGCAACTGCACATGGCCGTCATCACACCCATTTTCTCGAGTCACAGCTGACCTGGTAGTATCCATACACCATGACAGCACCGCCCACAGCAAAGATCGCCACACCAGTAGGTCCTGTGCTGGGCAAGCGGCGCTGGATGCGGATGGAGGGGAACCCTCCTACAGGAGGCATGTCCTGCACGATGGGCATGTCCTTGACGGACTGCAGACACATAGGAACGCACAGGAACGCATAGGAAAGCACACAACGGCAGCAGAAGGAGGAACAGCAGCAAGGTCAAGGGACAGTTTGCTGTGACAGTGGCGCTGTTGCAGCAGGGAGGTGGGGAGGGGGCGGGGGGTCGACAGAGTGGCTCACAGGGAACCATTGCCAGCGTCTGCATGTCAGAAAGATAGAGATGCATGTGCAGTGAGGTTTTATATGCAGTGCAGTGCTCTGTTCGCAAGGCCAGGGATTCCAGAGGGTGCACTGCTGGGGAGCAATAAAACACTGCTGTTGCTGGGGCACAAAACCAGGCTGGCGCAACTGGGGCCCAATGCAGGCTGTGGTCAGCGTATCTGACAACGAATAGCAACGCCACACAGCACAGATCACTGCTCGGCGGTCGACAGAGCTTCATCAACAGCAGCAGATCGCCAAAGTCCACTTCCACTCGGTCACGCACCGTCATGCCCGGAAAGCCACGTTTGAGTGTCTCCGTCATGTTGGATCCCGAACGCCCCTAAAGGGGGCCAAACGTCGGGGGGAGTGCCTACTGTAGAGCTGCAAGAGCTCTGCTCCCTGCTGCTGCAGAAATGAGAGCTCTATCTCTGCTGCAAGCTACTGCCTCTGCGCAATACGATGCTTGGATGCTGGAGATTCGCCTGCTGTTGCCTTCTGGAGTATGTGCGTTGCAGTTGTGGGTGGTATCTCAAGTGAGGGGTGGTTTGACTCTGCCTGGGGAGAGGGGGGGTCCATCTGCAATTTGTACGCAGGGTGTGCTGGATGGAGTGCTGCAGGGAGTGGAAAGGAGCCGCTCACACACGTAACAGTTGAGCATACAGCGTACTGAGCTCCTACCAGCAACCGTGTGGGTGGCCGCCATGCCCTGACCCCACACCATATCATGCCACATAGCAAGCCATGCACACGCATTTCACCCTTGTGCGCCGTTACAGCCCACACAGCAGCACCACAGCATCTGCACTCAGAGATGCAGGCTCTGCAGCGTCCTCCCCCAACTGGTCCAAGAAAGCCTCAGCTAGCTCAGGGCTTTTACACAAGCCAGCACCGCTGGGTGGTTTGGCACCAAAGGTGGCAGGGTGACAGCGCCCTGAGACACAAGCAACACACATAACTCAGCAGCTGCAGCCAACCCAAGTGCCAACTTTGCAGACTCTGCAGGATTAGCCAGGCCCCAGCAGCTGCACTAAGGGCCCAGGGCTACAGTTGCAATACAACACGATGCAGTATCGTCAAAGCCAACTCACAAACAAGCGCACACACGCTTGTCCACTACCAGCGGCAGGTTGGCATCCCAACACACACCCAACACACCATGACAACACACATCACACATCACGTGTTGTACACACCGCAGCACGCTTTGCAGCCAAGTGCCAACCTTGCAGACGCTGCCTGGCAAAATTAGCCAGGCCCCAGCAGCTGCACTCATGGCCCAGCGCTGTGAAGCTTCTCCTCGATTTGCTTTAGGAACGCCTTGCCTTCTTCAGGGCTCAGGCACCTGCGACCGCCACCCCGACCATACCCCGGCCTGAGCGCTAGCTAGGCCCCCCACTGCAGCAGCTGCGCTCATGAGCGCCCTGATCAGGGCGCAGGGCTCTGGAGCTGTTCCTTCACTTGCTGCAAGAACGCCTTGCCCTGTTCAGGGCTCAGGCACTTGCGACCGCCACCAGAGCCGGGCCGGGGCGCTGAAGCAGGCGGCGAGCATACACCATCTGCCGCATGTGCCGGCCCTCCTGCTGCTGCAGCAGCAGCCGCTGCAGCCCCAGTTTGCAAGGGCAAGTGCACCTGCTCAGCCATAGGCCTGGCGGCCCCGCCTGCTACCTGAAAGCCTGCCTGCACTGCATGAGCCTCTGAGCCGAAAAGCCTGACTGGTCAACAGCTGAGCCTGCTGCTGATGCTGCTGCTGCTGCAGCTGCTGCGTCTTGCTGGTGGACGACAGCAGCCGCGTTCAACACTGCACGCTGCAACACCTCAAGTTCATCTGGCGGCAGCCCAACAACCCCAGGACCGACCTTGCTTAGGTCAAGAACTGGTGCAGCCTGTACTGCTGCTGCTGCTGTTGGTTGGCCCACTGGCGGAGGCTGCAAGCTTGCAGCTTGCAGCGGCAGCTGCTGGCTGCTAGTCTCAACTGCAGCCAGGGAGGTGTCAGGGCCAGCTGGGAGCCGGAGGGTATGTGAGGGCGCTGCAGAGGGCCCGCCTGCTGCTGCTGCTGCTGCTGCTGAAGTGACACGTGCACACCCCGTCCTGGTTGCTGCTGCTGCTGCCCTGCTGCTGCCGCCATGTGCTGGGCTGCGCCGCCGACAGCTGCTCTGACATGCTGCGGCAGTGACCCCAGCACTGTGGACCGCATGGAGGGTGGGAGACACTGCAGGAGGCCCAACAGCTGCATAGTTGCGCCTGCTGTGATCTCCACGCTCGCTGACGGCTGCTGCTGCAACAGCTGCTGCAAGCGCGCAGATGCTAGTGTAATCTGCTGCTGCAGCGCGATCACCTGCCCCACTTGCTCAGGTGTGGGCGGTGCCGGTCTCCCTTGCAGCACTTGGGGCTGGGGCTGCTGAGGGGCCACCGAAGCTGATCCCTGTTGGTGCACTGCTGCTGCGTGCGGCAGCAGATGCCGCTGCGCTTGTTGACTGGCAGCAGCAGCAGCAGCAGCAGCAGCAGTCGTCCTTGACACAGGGCCAGTAGCAGAAGCAGCAGAAGCAGCACGAGCACCTACAGCCTGCTGCCCGAGCCTGCATCTGTAACCTTCCTTCCTTGTGGCATGGCTGCCACAAGACGTGCTGCAGCCCGGTGCTGGGGTGATCCCACCTGAGAGGGCCTTGGCCCCACTGGAACACCCCGCATTGCTGCCTGCTGCAGCGTGTGCTGCTGCTGCTGCAACAACAACTGCTGCATCACCTGCACCTGCTGGAGCGACATGGCAACCGGGCGCCAAGCACTTGGAAGCATTGCTGGCCTCACAGGACCACCAGCACCAGCTGATATTGGCTCTGGGCCCGGGATACCCAGGGGCGCCAGTCCTGCTGCCTGCTGTTGTTGCAGGTGTTGCATGGCTGCAGCTAGCTGCCTTTGAAGCAGGTGCTGCTGCTGGCCCTGGGGCAGTGGGTGCTGCTGCTGCTGCTGCTTGCGCCCCTGCGTCATTTGCTGCTGTTGCTGCCCCTGATTGTGAGGTCCTTGCTGTTGCAACAACTGCTGCTGCTGCCCCTGGGTTGATTGCTGCTGCTGCTGCTGCTGCTGCTGCTGGCCCGGGGCACTGGCGGCTGCAGCAACTGCTGCTGCTGTTGCTGGGCATCCTCAGCCGCCGCTGCTGCCGGCGTCTCCCCCAGCCCCGCTGCCGCCCTGCTGTCCCTCACCACCCTCTCAGCCACACTCCCCTCCAGCAGAGCAGCAGCAGTGCCCAGTGCCGCCTTGAGCAACTCATCTGCCTTTTTCTCAGCAGTGGGTGCACTACTGCTGCCGCCGCCATGACGTCGGGTGTGAGCCCTGCTGCACCTGCTGCCAGCCGTACCGCGTCCCAGACCAGCTCGTACAGGGGGACTTGTAGTGCCGGGCCTGTGCGTTGTCGGATTCCAGCTTCCAGAACTGCCCTTTGACGAGCTCCTGCAGCGGAGACAGAAGACAGCAAGACGCGTTGCACACAAAACCCTGGACTACCGATGGAAGGGCAGGATGTAAACAAAGTAACATCCATGCTTTTACGAGCTCCTGCAACGGAGACAAAAGACAGAAGACAGCAGGGTGCTTCACACACATTTCATTGAATACTGATTGAGGGAAGGTGGGGTATTACAGACACACAACCCTGGTTTCCTGGGGCGTGTAGCTGAAGCGAAGACACCCGCTACAGGCACACCCGTTGTTCCTGCATGAAATGAAGAAAGGAGACAAGAAAGATACTGACACCACCAAAACAACAACAGAAGGGGCAGGCCCCAACAACACTCTCAAAGGCATACATACCTGTAGTGACTTCAGTGGCGGCTGCAGCAGCTGTAGCGCGGCCACCCTGGCGGCCGGCAGCGGTACAATCTGCACCTTAGCACTGCCGACGGCTGCGGCCGCCGCAGCCGCCGCAGCAGCAGCCGCCGCCGCCCGCCGCCGCCGGCTGCACCAGCAAAAGTAGCGCCAAGGGACTGCACAATCCTGTCCTTGCCTGCAAGGGCGGCAGCCCTAGGGGCCCGCCGGCCCTCTCCTGGCTGACCGGATGGGGGAAGGCCCCCTCCTGGTGTCTGGCTGACACCCCTAGCTAGCAAGCCGGGGCCGCCGGCCGCCGCGCCTTCAGCACAGCAGCAGCAGCTGCGGCGGCTGGTGTGCTGAGCCGTCTGGGCGTGGGGTTGGGGGTGACAGAGGTGCTGTCACGGCCTCCTGCAGGAGCAGCAGCAGCTGCTGTGCCGCCGCCAAGGCGCCAGGTGCAGCTGCTGCTGGTGGCGAGGCAATACAGTCTGCTGCTGCTGCTGCTGTACTGCTGCTCGGAGGCGCAGGGAGAGGTGTTCCTGCAGGTGTGGCTGATGCTGACCCTGTCTGATCCACATCCATTGCATCGCCCTCCTGCTCCTGCTGCTGCTTCTCGGGCGTGGTGACTCCACCGGCTGCCCCTGCTGCTGCTGCTGACTGTCCACAGCACCTGCCTCCCCACCACACCCCTGCTGCTCAGCAGGGTGGTCCCCATCACACCGCTGCTGCTGCTGCTGCTGCACCTCCAAAGCAGCGACCTGCGCGAGGTCCAACCCCCCAGGCAGCAGCACCCCCACCACCTGCGCCCTCGCTGCCTGCAGCTGCTGCTGCTGCTGCGCCAGCAGCCCCTGCAGCACCTGCCGGCACAGGGCCGGGCCATGCCGGCCTGCAGCTGCGTGTCAAGGGACAGCGAGCGCAGGGAGAGGGACTTGAGGTAGGCCTTCAGCGTTCGGGCAGCCTCTTTGAGACCATCTGAGGGGCAGGCTGCTGCCGCTACAGCTGCTGCAGCTGCTGCTGCTGCTGGGGCTGCTGGTATGGCTGCTGCAGGTGGTGCATCTGCTGCTGTGGATGGCTCCTCAGCCCTAGCCGCCGCTTGCTGCTGTTGCTGCTGGTCCACGTAAGCAGCTGCCAGGAAGAACAGCAGCTGTCTGCGCCATGAGGCTGCTCCTGCAGCACCCTGCTCAGCTGCCGCACCTCCTCAGCCTCATGTTGCTGCTGCTGCTGCTGCTGCTGGGAATCTTTGCTGCGTGGGCTGAGAGGATTGTCAGCTGATGCACTGCGCCCTAGGACATCCTCGCCACTTCCGCTGCCACCACCGCCACCACCACCACCACCAGCAGCAGCAGCAGCAGCAGCAGTAGGATCCTGACTCATGAGCTCCTCAGCCAGCTGCAGCAGCCTGCCAAGGCGCAGGGAGTGCTGACCCGGAGTGAGCGCCAGCTGCAGGTACACTGCAAACAGCTCAAAAGCATCTGCAAGCTGCAGCTGCAACGGCACCTGCCAGTGCCGCTGCCGCTGCTGCTGCTGCTGCTGCTCCTGCTGCTGGGGTTGTGCAGCATGCTGTGGCTGGGCGGCATTTGGGCTGCCATCACCATCACAGCAGTCACTGCTGCCATTGCTGGGAGAGCAAGCTGCCAGTGCAGCCAGAAACATCTGCAGCTTTTGCTCCCGGGTGCTGTCAGACAGCTGCAGGGCAGACCAGACCTTGGCAACACCCTGGACACCGCTGCCGCTGCCACCGCGGGCAGAAGCAGCACCAACGTCTGCTGCTGCAGCAGCAGCAGCAGCAGCAGCAGCAGCAGCAGCCTCCCCAGCAGCAGCTGCTGGTGCTGGTGGTGCTGCACCCGACAGCGCCCCCACTGTAGCTGCAACCCCACCAGCAGCACCTGTTGGAGACGGCTCACTGCCCTGCCGTTGCTGCTGCCGTTGCAGCTGCTGCTGGTCCCACGCCGCTGCATATGACAGCAGGGCAGGGGTCAAGCCGTCCAGCATGAGCCTCAAATGCAGTGCTGCAGCCAGCTCGCCAAGGTCCCTTGGGTCAAAGCCAGGGTCCCTGATCTGATGTGCTTTGCGGGTCTGCTTCCTGCCGTCCCCCTCAGGGCCCAGCAAGCCCTGCCACACGCTGACAAGGCCTGCTGCATCTCCGCTGAGGTACAGCAGCTGCAGGCAACAAACACGGCATGGCACGGCACAGCACAGTATCGTTCAGCATGTCAACACGGCAGTAGATAAGTGTCATCCCTGCACCAGGCAAGCCCTGCCACACGCTGACAAGGCCTGCTGCATCTCCGCTGAGGTACAGCAGCTGCAGGCAAGAAAAGCGCGGCACACAGCATGACACAGCACAGCGTGAGGCAGCATGTCAATACGGCAGTACAAGAGTGCCATCTCTGGACACGGCAAGCCTTGCCACACGCTGACGAGGCCTGCTGCATCTCCGCTGAGGTACAGCAGCTGCAGGCAATAGAAGCACAGCACACAGCATGACACAGCACAGTGTAATGCAGCATGTCAATACCGTATTGTCGGACAGTACAAGAGTGCTATCTCTGGACCAGGCAAGCCCTGCCACACGCTGACGAGACTTGCTGCATCTCTGCTGAGGTACAGCAGCTGCAGGCAATAGAAGTACAGCACGACACAGCATGACACAGCGCGGCATGGTGCAGCATGTCGACACGGCAGAACAAGAAACATAGGCAGTTGGGGGTGAAGGTAGGATGCTTACGTCACCTGGCACACACTCATTGTGCTGCCGTTTGTTGACGCAATCGAGGCATGCCGCTGCTCCTTGCACGACACAGGCGCAAATGCGCGCACACAAACGCAAGCCCGCAAGCACCCACACGCACAACCAGCTGGAAGCATCGTAACCACCACAACCCCCAGTGCAGCACATCTGTTGTAGGACCTGACCCACGCAGCTGTTACCCAACACACCCACGCCTGTCTCATCATCACGCCTACCAAGCTTTCAACAGAACAAACCCCACCGCCCAACAAACTGCACCACTCTCAGCCCACAGCACAACACGCGCACACAGCACCACCAACACACTGCAAACAGCTGTTTGTCCATTAGTTCACCAGTCTCTCCGCGTACCTTGAGATACAGCAGCAGCCCCCTGCGAGTCCTGCGACTGAACTCCCGCGCTCCCTCCTCCACCCCCCAGCCAGACACAACAGCCGGCCTGCTGCCTGCATCGCTGGGGGGACCGGCCCCCTGCATCCCTACAGCACCTCCTGCCGCTGCAAACCCAGCCCCTGACCACTCCTTCCCTCGTGCGCAGGGGCAGCAGCGGTGCTGCTCGTCCGGCGCCGCTTCCTGCCGCTGCCGCTGCTGCCACCCCCCGCAGGCACCGCCTCCTGCTGCTGCTGCTGCTGCCGCTGTGCTGTGACGGCGACTTCACTGCTGCTGCTATCAAGCTGCCGTTTCTTCGACAGCCGGCGCTGGCGGCTACCTGGGGTGCGCCCCGCACCGGCTGCACTGCCGGCAGCCTCGGTGAATGCAGCCTTGATGCCTCCCTTCTCCTCCAGGAACGCTATAGAAAGCACCAAGGGAGCCTGAGATGCTAGCTGCGTGGCCGAGCAGGCGCCAACAACAGCAGCAGCAGCAGCGGGGCGCTACCAGCCGAGGTGGGGCGAGCAGCTGCTGGGCCTCCTGCTGCTGCTGCTGCTGCAGCTGGTTCGCAGGGCCTGCCGGATGGCCTGAACAGGACCTCCAGGGCAGACAGGGCGGGGTCAACCCTGCACACCAGACCGCAGTGGCGTGTGACAGTTCAGTACAGTACAGTACAGTACAGTACAGTACAGTACAGTACAGTACAGTACAGTACAGTACAGTACAGTACAGTACAGTACAGTACAGTACAGTACAGTTCAGTACAGGTATACCATACGTATGGGGGACAAGGGGTGAGAGGCCATCAAAGCACTGTGCCATACCCTTCAAACGAAACAGGACATCAATGCAACTAGACCCTCCCAAAAGATCGCACACAACCTTCATTCAGATGCCGCCAGCACCTTTCATGCCAGCGCAGCAGCATCTTCCTCGCAGAGCCCCACTCACCTTCCCAACCAGAACAGTCCCCTCGCCAGGCTGTAGCAAGCAGGCCCCAGCGGCCGCATACACCCCTGGTAAAACCATAAAAAGTCGCGTACAGCAGGAGTTGCAGAACCCCACTCACCTTCCCAACCGGAACAGCCCCCTCGCCAGGCTGTAGCAGGCAGGCCCCAGCGGCCGCGTACAGCAGGAGTTGCAGAACCGCAGCGCAGCCACACAGTCCTCCACCAGCAGCACCACCGCATCCTTCCACACGCCCACTCCACTGTCCCGCCTCCCGCTACGCCTGGGGGTCCCCTGGCTGCCGCCATTGCTGCCGCCATTGCTGCCACCATTGCTGCCGCTGCCGATCTCAGCCGCCGGCAGCACTGCTGCCACTGCTGCCACTACACCCTCTGATCTCCAGTGCTGCTGCAGGGCGGTGCACAGCACAGACAGCTTCTGCTGCTGGTCCTGCTGGTGCTGCAGCTGGCCCACGACAGCAGCAGCAGCCTGCAGCTCCTGCTGCAGTGTCTGCAGTAGCTCCTGGCTCAGCTTGGCAGCTGTACTGGGGTCGAAGCACCAGCGGGACAGCAGCTGCAGCTGATCCAGCAGCCACACCAGCGCACCCTTCCCTGCTGATGAAGCTGCTGCTGCGCCTGCTGTTGCGGTCGGCACACCAGCACCAGCACTTCCCATCCCACTTCCACCCCCGCTGCTGTTCTCCCGTGCTGCTGCTGCTGCGGTGGGCCCACCAGTGCCCGGAGGTCTCCCCAGGCCAGTTCCACCGCTGCTGTTGTCCCGTGCTGCTGCAGGCCCCACAAGGGCAGCTAACAGCTTCAGCCGCGTACCGTGTAGCTTCACAAACGGCAGCAGCTTTGCCGGGTGTGAGGCCGGCCCCTCTGGTCCAGCCCTCGAGGTGAAGCAGGCATGTGCGTAGTGCTGCAGGGTGGCGGCCTGCCAGCCTGGCTGCTGGACCTTGCTGGCAAGCATGCCGAGCGCGAGGTGGTTCTGCCACTCGTCTCCTGCTTGCATGGAGTTTAGGAAGCACAGCTGCACATACCGTATGCGCAGCACGCAAGACACACACACACAGAGCAGAAAGTGCGGGGGAGGGAGGGGGGGTCAGACAAAGAATCAGGGGGTTTGTCTTTTTATCACCTTGTGCAGGTTTTGATTTGTCACATGTGGCACCACATCAGGCGCATGAACGGCAGCAACCATGACTGTGTCCCTGCAAACCTGGCTTGCTGGTGCTGCAAAGCAACCCATCACAAATCCTGCTGAACAGACTCTCAAACCCTCGTCTGCGCACACCACACTTGCAGCCGTGTTTGCTACCTGCATGAGCATTGCACTACCCTGCTCCACATGTCCCCATTCATTCAGCTATTCATTCAGTGGTGCAGCCTCCTCCCTCAACGCCAGCCTTCAACCCCAGCCCTCAACCCCCAGCCCTCAATCGCAGCCCTCAACCCCGCTGTCAACCCAGCCCTAACCCCCAGCCCCAAGCCCCAGCCCTGAGCCTTGGGCCTCAACCGCAGCCCTCAACTCCGGCCGTCAACCACAGCCCTAAGCCCCAGCCCTGAGCCCTGGGCTTCAACTGCAGCCCTCAACCCCAGCTTCACCCCGAGCCCTGAGCCCTGGCCCTCAACCCCAGCTTCAGCCCCAGCTTCACCTCAGTCTCAACCCCAGCCCTCAACCCCAGCCCTCGACTGCAGCCCTCAACCCCAGCCCTCAAACCCCAGCTTGAGCCTGAGCCCTGAGCCCTGGGCCCCAACCCCAGCTTCAGCCCCAGCTACAGCCTCAGTCTCAACCCCAGCCCTCACCTGGGCAGCATGCAGCATCGCCTGGCGCAGCTGGGTGCGCTGAGGCCGCGCTTGCCAGGGCTCGAACCAGGGACCTAAGCACGACGCCTGGTCCATAAGCAGCAGCCCTAAGTGGTTCAGCAGCGCCTCCGCCCTGAAGCCAGCAGCCTCATGCCCTGCGCTGTACTGCCACGGCAGCGCCGCCGCACCTCCACCTCTGCTGCTACTGCTGCCGCCTGCCTGAAGTGCAGCTGCACCTGATGCTGACATACCGTCCGTACCTGTGCCAGAGGCTTCCGTGGGGCCGGTGGCACCTACTGTTTGCACGCGCTGCTTCTGCTGCTGCTGCTGCGCAGTCCGTTGCAGCAGGTGCACCGCAATCACTGCAGCTCGCAGCGCCTTGCGCCCCATCTGCCGCAGCGTCGTCACGTGCTGCTGCAGCAGACCGGGGCCGCTGCCGCTAGGGCTGCTGCTGCCCTCCCTGCTGTCACTGCGGGGGCGGCTTGACGGCTGGGCGCTTGCTGCTGCTGCTGCTTTGCGCCAGGCTGAGACAGGGCTAAACCTGCAGCTTCTGTGAGGAGGTCGTCCTGCCCAAGATCCTGCACACAGCACAGACGTGCACACACACGAGAGATGGCCTCAGTCGGTGGGCAAGATGGTAATCGTCATCAACACACACACATAAACACTTCAAACCAGGCTCCTGATTGCTTCTTTGACAAGGATCCTTTTGAAATCTGTATGCGCAGACGGGGGACAGGGAGGCACCAAGCAAAGCTGCAAGCAAGCACCTGACAAGCCGGGAGGTCCATCGCTGCTGCACGAGCCTGCACTCTCAATTTGAAGCAGTCGAGGTACAAGTGTGCCACTTCCGGGACTCTGTGTGCGCAGACGGTCTCCAGGGGGAGGGGTGGGGAAGGGAGGGCACCAAGCAAGCTGCAAACCTGCACAAGCCCTGCACTCACCCTGAAGCAGTCGAGGTATAAGTGTGCCAGGTACGCCCAGGCCTCTGCACTGTCGGGCCGCACAGCCAGGTCAGCCAGCAGCTACACAGCACAGCACACCACAGCACAGCACAGCACAGCACAGCAAACCACAGCACAGCAAACCACAGCACAGCACACACACGTACGTTTCAGCACCCTGGCACACACAACTCACACCTTGAAGCCCATGTGTCAACACACTGTGTTCAGCAAGCAAAGTGACACATCAGCAGCAACGCCGCAAGCACAGCTGCAAGCAACACACCACCGCAGACATCATGTTGTCAACATGTGCTCAGCCTGCTATGCCACCGCATCCACCCTTCCACCACACGGCCTACCCTCCGCATTATGATGTTGACGTGCCCCCGCCTGCTTCCCCATCGCACCCACCCATCCACCACGCGACTTACCCTCTGCTCAATCTGCTCAACCTCCCGCATGCCCAGGCCCAAAAGCAGCCGCCTCCTTGAGCCTCGGTGGCACAGCAGCTGTCAGAGCCTCTGCCAGCTGCCTATGCAGCAGCCACAGAGCCGCAGCAGCAGCATCCCCAGCACCCTGCCTAGCCAGCTGAGCCTCTGGCTCCAGCCACAGCGCTGAAGCATCCGCAGTAACCCTGCTAGCCTGATCAGCAAGTGAAGCCCCCGGGTACGGTCTGTACCAGGCCTCAGCTGCCCGGCCCTCCAGCAGCAACTGCATGTCAGCCTCTGACCAGCCGTACATGCAGTTGGGTGGTGCAGCTGCTGTGGGGAGCTTGCTGCAGCCCCAGGCTCAGGCTCAGGGGATGCGGTCCTCGAGGGTCCGGCGGTGACGGGAGCAGCCGCAGCAGCAGGGCCTGCTAGTGCTACAGCTGTCAGGTTTGCCAGACTGGAGCTCCTGCTAGCCATCGTGCCAGCAGCAGCAGTGCCAGCAGCACCAGCAGCAGCAGCAGCAGCACCAGCAGGAGGAGGAGGACAGCCTCATCCGCATCCTGCATGACGATATCATCACCATCACCACCACCAGACTCCATGCTCAGCCGGCGGCGTAAATGTGTGTCAACTTCAACTTGACTGCCCTGCTGCTCCAGCCGTCGCTGTGCATCGCTGGGCCCCCCAGCCGCCGCTGCTGCTGCTGCTGCTGGCACCCCTGGCTGCAACGTCACCTCTTCAACCCCCCTCCTCTCAGGCTGTCCAGCCCCAGCTGCTGCTGCTGCTGTGCTGCCGAGAACGGCTGCAACACGGGCGGCCGTGCTTGCAACCGCCCCAGCAGGCGGCGCCGGCAGCTTCTGCTGCAGCAGCAGCAGCAGCGGCTTCAGCCTGTGCCAGTACAGCCGCTGCCGGACTTGCTGCATGGAGACGCTGTCGTCGTCCTCTTGTAGCTCAAAGCCCTCCTGATCTGAGTCTGAGTCCCGGTCTGAGTCCGACCCACCACAGTCGACGCTACGGCCGTCACCACCGGCTGGCTGCTGCATTACGGCCGCTGTACTAGCTGCTGCTGGTAGGGTACTGCCACCTAACAGACCGCCACTGGATACAGCTGGGGCCCCAGCAGCACCAGCGGCAGCAGCAGCAGCAGCAGCAGACCCTGGCTGCTGTACATGTGCCCCATCAACCTCCATGCGACCTGCAGCTCTGAGTCCACACCCCTGCAGGACAGCCTCTGCAGCGGCAGCAGCAGCTGCTGCAAGTTGCAGCCGGCCCGCATGTCTGCTGCTGATGCTGGTGCAGTGCTGCTTGACCACAGCTGCTAGGGCTTCTTGTGGGTCTGACACCCTGCTGTCTGCAGCAGCATCTGCTGCTGCTGGCTGCAGCTCGCGCCCTGGGGTTGCTGTCACTGCACTGCGTACCTCCAAGCTCTGAGCAGGTCTGGGAGCTCCAGTGCTTCTGACAAAGCCCTAGGTTTGAATAGCCCGTGCTGGAGGGCTGCTGACCATGACTCCTTGCCTTGTACGTCAGCTGGAACGGTCGCTGCGGACGCACAGGCCTTGACCGCTGCTCGCAGCGCAGCTGCAGCAACGGCAGCCCCGCTGGCTGCAGCAGCAGCGCCACGAGCAGCAGCAGCAGCGGCGGCGGCGGCTGCTGCTGCGGCAGACCTGGCTGCCAGCAGCTGCACGAGAGGACCCCTGCCAAACGTGGCATCCCTCCACGGAACCCTCAGACCGTACATATCAAGCAGCAGCGTGGCAAGTGCCCCATCCAGGCGCCAAATCACATCCTGAGCCCTGTCGGACTCCTCACCAGCACCACTCACACCTGCAGAACTGCCGGCGCTGCTGCTGCCAAGCTCTTCCCTTGCCGCACCCGCGAGCCGCACAGCTGACACGCCCGCCTGCGCTCGTCCTGCTGCTGCTGCTGCTGCTGCTGAAAGCGCCCTCTGCAGCAGCACAGTCAGCCGGTCCCATGCGACCTGCAGGAACCGCAACACCTGCGCATCGCCCGCGTCCTCGAAACGCAGCCCCAGCACACAGTACAGCCCCTCCACAAGGCCCAACACCCTGCCAGCATCACCGCTGCAGCGAGGGTCCAGATCTTGAGTCACTATGGCCCCTATAGCAGCCTGCACCATGAGCTGCTTATCCCTATTGGACTGCATGCTGAGCCCCCGGCGCGTCCTACCCCCACTCCTAGCACCCGTAGTGCCTGCCCCCGCTGAAGCACCGCCCCTGACACCTCCAGCCGCTGCCGCTGCTGCTGCTTTGCTGCCGCCCTTGTGTGCCTGCTGGGCTGCTTCTGCAGCAGCGGCAGTTGCCTGCCTGGCGCGTTTCGAGGTGCGAGTGGAAGCCGCAGGGGCCGACGGAGCTGGAGCGCCGTCGCCGGCAGCTGCCGCAGCAGCTGCCGCAGCATCCCAGGCAGTGGGTTTGCATTGTGCACCCCATTTTGCGCGGCAGCGTTGGCGCCGGCAGCAGCAGTGGGGGTGGGTGGGTGCCGGCCTTTGCTGCAGGGTGGTTCGGCTCTGCTGCAGCAGCGACGGCAGGTACAGTCAGCGCTGGGCAACCCAGCGCCAGCAGCACCAGCAGACTCTGTTGTACCTGTCCCAGCAGCAGCAGCAGCTCCGGCTGATGCTGCAGCTGCAGCACGTCTGCTGCACAGGCGGCCGAGCCTGCGGCCGCTGCTGCCTGTGCTGCTGCGGCAGCGGCCCTGAGCTGCTCCGCCTCCCTTCTCCGCTGCTCCTGCTGCTGCTGGTCCTGCTGCTGCCTCTCTGGCCCACTGCTGGCTTGCTGCGGCATCTGCGCACCTGCGATGCTATCATCACTACCGCTGCTGCTTTCAGAGCCAGCTGGACTCCTGGGCTGTCCGCGATCAACAGCAGCAACCCCAGGAGGGTCACTCCTGTGTGCATCAGCTGATGCAGGCTGTACTGCAGCAGATGCAGGAAAACCCTGTGCGGGGGCAGCAGCTGCGGCAGCGCGAGGGGGCTTGGCCTTGACCAAGGCTTGCCAGAACTGCACCAGCTCCTGCAAGCAGGCTTGCACCCCCTCAGCAGTGCTGCTGCCGCCGCCACGGCGGTGCGCCGCACCGCCGCTGCTGCTGCTTGTTGTCGGCGGGCGGCAGTGCTGTTGCAGGGCGTGCTGCAAGCGCAGCAGAACACAGCGCAGGTAGGCACGCCTGAAGCGACGCTGCTGCTGTTGCAAGTGCTGCTGATCCTGCAAAACCGCGGGGTCTGGCTGCGCGGCTGCTGCTGGGCTGTCGAACAGCTTGAGGGCTGCTGTGGCTGCTGCTGCTGCAAACTGCGCTGCTTTCTGCAGCAGGGTGACGCCGGACAGCTTCTGGCCAGACAGCTCCCCTGCAGCAACACAGCAGCAGCACAGCACTTCGTCAAGTGTGGAGAGTACCGCCCAGCGTGAATTCATCAACTTGTAACAACCTCTCCCCCCCCCCACCCACCCCCCCCCCCCCCCCCCCCCCCCGCCCCACAAACAAATGCCCACAATGGCCAGCACAGACAACAACACGTGGCGGTGACAGTCAACAGCATGTAATATGAGGGCAGCAAGCCAGTCTGACACTCAACTGAATGCAAAAAATGTGAACATGTGTCGGAAGCTGCCAACAGTGTGTGATCGGGAAAGACAGCGATAATTGGGGCAGGCTCATAAGCCAGGCCGCTTACCTGCATCCACGAAACACCTAGGTCCCAGCACCTCCAACACTTCATCTGCACCAGCGTGAACCTGCTGCACCAACAGGACTGCAGCGCTGCACTGCTGAGCCCACTGCACCCCCTCCTGCTGCTGCTGCTGCTGCTGCTGCTGCTGCTGCTGCTGCTGCTCCGCAGCCTGGCACAGCTGCTGCAGCTGGCGTGTGGCGCTCTGCACAGTTTGAAGCTGCTGCTCGGCAGACAGCAGCTGCATCGACAGCCACATCTGGTCCAGCTTCTGCTGCACAGCAGCTGCGTCGATGCTGCTGTCTTGGCAGCAGTTGGGCAGCACAACTGCCACCCCACCTTGCTGCTGCTGCTGCTGCTGCTGCCCCTGCTGCCGTTGCTCCCCAACCTCTACGGCAGGAGCATTCTCCGCGTTGCCTTGCCCGCTGTGCCGGGGGATGGGAGTTGGGAGCTTGGTCAGCTGTGCAAGGGCTTGCAGGCACGCCATGCCCTCCACATCCGCCTCTGCAAAGCGCTGCTGCGCTTGCAGCAGCCTGCTGCGCGCCCAGTGCCTGCGCACCTGCTGCCGCAGGGCAGCTGCTGCTGCTGCTGCTGCCTGGCGCTCCTCTGGCTCCGCAGACCCTGCTTGTGCTGCTGCCGCTGCCGCTGCATGCAATCCTGCACTTGCTTCTGGATGAGGTCCCAATGAGGCTTGTGATGTTCCTGCAGTAGCTGCCGGAAGCTCTGCCAGCACTGCAGCAGCCTCTGCATCCGTCAGGACCTCCCCCCGTCTGTGCAAAACCGGCACAAGGCCATCATCAAACACGCCAAACGCTGTGCTGTTGTTGTAGATGCTACTGGGACTCTGCAGCTGCTGTGGGCCTCCTGCTGCCCTGGGCTTTGCTGGTAGCAGCCCCTCCCACTTCTGAGGGCCCAGGAGGTCGAGGGAAGGGCCCCAAGGGTACCGTGTCACAACAGCAGCAGCCTTGCAGGCTCCCCGGTCATGCAGCTGCTGCTGCTGTTGTCCACCTGGCCCCCTGCGCTGCTGATGAAGGGAGCAGCTAGGCTTGCGCTGCCTTGCTGTAGGACCCAGGAAGGCAGCTGCTGCTGCTGCTGCTGTGACACAGCAGCACTGCCTGTGCTGCTGCTGCTGCTGCCAGCAGCAGCAGGGGCTGCATGTGGCGGCTGGGGGAGCAGCCACTGCTGCTGTTGGAGTTGGTCGACGGCTTGCAGGAACGCCTGGACACTGCTGCTGCCGGAGGCGCAGTCGACAGGCCCCCCTGACCGCAAGCCGCAGTTACCACTGGCCTCTGTAGTTGCTGCACACCCTCCCTCAGCCCTCCCCGTATCCAGAACAGCTGCTGTGTCTTGCCAAGCAGCGTGGAGGCCTGCGCAGAGGGATACTTGCTGCTGTGGGTGCATCCGGGTGGCACTGCCAGATTCCATGAAGCTGCTGCGTGCCGCAACAGCATCACAGCTGCACAGGTGCGCCTCACAAGCCCTCAAGTGCTGCGACACCGCTTGCTGGAGCTGCTGCTGCTGTTGCTGGGCCAGCGCGGCTGCATCAGCATGCGCCTGCTTCCTCGACACTGCCTTGCTGCCGCCGCTACCTGCCCCTGGCTCGCCATGCTTGCCGTCTCCTGCAGCAGCAGCAGCAGCAGCAGCAGCAGCGCCCGGCTGCTGCTGCTGACGCCTGGTGGCGGCCGGAGGGGCTGCTGCTGTCCCTGAGCCCAGCCGCCGCCGCTTGGCAGCACCACTGGCAGCACCAGCAGCAGCAGCAGCAGCAGCTGGGTCCCCCCCAGCTGCTACCGCAATCCCGGCTGCTGCTGCTGCTGCTGCTGCTGTCGCACCAGTTCCTTCTGGAAGAGCAGCAGCTGCACCACCACCAGTCTGATGAGGGTCCTGCGCTGTAGCAGAGGACGGTCTCTTCTTCGCCGCTGCTGCCGAACTGCCACCCTTGCCTGCTGCCGCTGCAGGAGGCCCTGAAACTGCAGGCGCACCCCCTGCTGCACCTGCACCTGCACCAGCACCTGCCCCAGCAGCAGCAGCTGCCCTGAGCTTGGCCCCAGCTGCCCCACTGCCGCTGCTGCTGCCGGGTGCATTGCCACCAGGTGCTAGTTTCTTGCCGGTCTGCAGCTGCAGCGCTGCATCCAAATGCAGCTCCGCCAGCAGCAGGTGCTGCTGCGGTGCCAGGCTGCTGCTGTTGGGTACATAGCTGCTGAGCTTCAGTAGGGCAGCGATACAGGAAGGGGGCATGACTACAGCCTCGGCAGCAGGCAGCAGCAGAGCCAGCAGCTGTGCTGACAGCTGCATGGGCCAAGTGGGGTCTTGATGGGCCAGCTGCTGCAGTATCGACTGCTCCAGCTGCTCCCAGTTGCTTGGGCGCTGCTGCTGGTTAAGCTGCTGCTGTTGGTGCTGAGTGTGGGCCTTGTGCGCTTGTGTGTCGGCATCAGGGTGCTGCTGCTGCTGCTGCAGCGGCCCCTGCTTCAACTGCTCAATTGAGCCAACGCCTGTGTGCTGTTGCTGCTGCTGCTGCTCTTGCAGATGTTGAGCTTGCTGCTGCTGCTGCTGCTGCTGCCTTTCCGACAGCGCCACTCCTGTGACGCCACAGGCACCATGTGTGCCACCGCCACCGCCACCAGCAGCACCAGCAGCAGCAGCAGCGCCAGGGGTGGAGGCCGCAGGGCAGAGCCACACCCCCACAAGCTCTTGCAGCACCTCACTGGGTGGGATGACTGGTGGCTTGTGGCTGTGGGACCTGGGGCCGTGTGTGTGTCCCGCACCAGCAGCACCACCACCAGCAGCAGCAGCAGCAGCAGCAGGCCTGCTGCTTGCCAGCTTGACCCTGCTCCTGCCCCCTGATGCTGCAGCCCTGGGCCGACCACGGCCAGAGGCAGCACCGCCATCAGACACGACACCAGCGCCAGCACCAGCACCAGCACCGAAAGCACCACCATCAGACGCAACACCAGCGCCAGCACCAGCACCAGCGGCAGTACTAGCACTAGCACCAGCCCTAGCACCAGCACTAGCACCAGTACTAGCACCATCAGAGACGACACCAGCGCCGGCACCAGCACTGGCACCAGCAGCAGCAGCAGCAGCAGCTGCGCCAGCGCCTGCGCGCGTGCCCGCGCCAGCACCAGCAGCACCACCGTCAGATACCACACCAGCGCCAGCACCAGCACCAGCATCAGCACCAGCAGCACCACCATCAGGAGCAACAGCAGCGCCAGCATCTGCAGCACCAGCAGCAGCAGTAGTGCCCCCTCCTGCTGTCTGCGCCAGCACTGGCTGCTGCTGTGCAGCATGGCCCTGCAAACCCTGCTCCTGCTGACCCTGTGGCTGCTCTCCTAGCTGCTGGTGCTGGACAGGGGGTGCTGCAGGCTCTGCAGCACCAGCTAACCCAACAGTTGGTGCACCTGCCGATGCTGCATCCTGCATCTCGACATCCCCTTGTGTGCCAGCCTGCTGCTGCTGCTGCCGTAGCTGCTCCTGTTGCTGCAGCTGTTCTTGCTCCTGCTGCTGCTGCTGCGGCAGCGGCTCAACTTGGTCGGCAGTAAATTTGTCCTGGCCAGCAGGAGGCGAGCTGCAGCACACCATTATGCGCATGGGAGGTGCACGGGCCGCCTCGACTGGACCCGCAGCAGCAGCAGCAGTGCTAACACCAGCAGCTGCTGCAGCCAGACTACTGCTGGCAGCACCACCAGCTACAGCGCGGCGGGGTGGGCTGAGCACTGCTTGTTTTAAGCGCCCAGGGCTGTCCCTGCTGCTGCTGCCCGTGTCCCTGCTGGTGCCCCCGCTGCTGCCAGCAGCGCTGCAGGAGTTGGTTTCCCAGGGTTCGTACTGTTCCTGCATGAGTGGAACCAACCGCTGCAACAGCTCCTGCAAGCTGCCAACCTGCCAGCGCACAACGTCTCCTGCAATGGGCTCCACTGCTGCTGTGGACGCAGCAGCAGCAGCAGCAGCAGCAGCAGCAGCAGCAGCAGCTGAGGCAGAGCTGATCTCCTGTTGTGCATGCACCACTGGTTGCCGCCGCTGCTGCGTGCATGAGCGCAGCTGCGCCCGGTGCTGCCCAGTGACGTGGTCTGTGAGCTGTTCAAGGTATGGGATGCACTGCTGTATGTGCTCTGCTGTGAAGCTGCTGGGCGGCGTGGCAGGTAGGCTCCTCAGCCTGCACAGCACAGCACAGCACAGCACAACACAGCACAGCACGGCACAGCACGCATGGCAGCGCACAGGATATCACGCATGGCGCAACGCAATGCGGCACATCACGTGTGGCGCAGCGCAGTGCAGCACATCACGCATGGAGCAGCGCATCGCGCATGGCGAGGCGTATCGCGCATGGCGCAGCGCAGCGCATGCAGCATGACAAGGTGCGGGAAGCGGTGCAACAGTGGCACCTGGGATGCCCCTAAACCACACTCAGAAGTGACCTTCCCTGTGATGGGCTTGACAATCAGCAGCTGCTGCAACGATGCAGCAAGCATAAGCTTGTTCCACACCATCGTCTGCTGCCATTGTGTGGAACAAGCTCATGCTTTCTGCATCGTTGCAGCAGCTGCTGATGGTCAAGCCCATGACAGGGGAGATTGTCTGACTAAAGAACAGCAGCAGTCCTGACTCCGTCCTGCAACAGTGCATCCAGGTCAGCAGTCATGCTCTGACAAATGCAAGGCTGCCATGCAGGCAGGCAGGCAGGCAGGCAGGCAGGCAGGCCAAGTGCGCAGCGTTTCGTCATGGGGATACCTGCTGCACTGCCTGCATACTGCTCACCAGGGGTGGTAGCCCTCAACCTGTGCCAGCCTCACCAGCACAGCTGCAACACCATCCCAGTCCTGCAGGCAGGCGGGACACAACAAACAGAGCGCAGGACAGCACAGCGCAGGTCAGCACAGCGCAAGACAGCACGACATGCAGCAGGATGTATGGGTGTTCAAGCTGGCTATGAAGGCCACAGGCAGCACAGCACCTCAAAGATGGGGCTGAATCAGTGCCATGTGCCATGACTGGAGTCGGCATGATGCTTGCCACACTTCAACGCAGCTTGGGTGCATGTGGCCTTCACAGCACAGGCCATGCACACAACCATGCATGCTTGCGGCGTCATACAGACCAGATGACAAGGGACAGGATTAACCACCAGCACAGAAGTGGAGCGGCCTCACCTCTAAGGCTGACAGCAGCACCACCAGTCGCTCATGCAGGGAGACGTTCATAGGTCTCAACCCCAAAGCCCTGCCCGCTGCTTGTACCGCCAGCTGCAGGAAACCCAACTGAGCCAGCACAATGCTGATCTCCTCCCAGACCTTAGGGTTGTGCTGATCATACGTAAGGGCTTCTGACCAAACATCAAGTGCTTTGCGGGAGGGATCCAGCAGCGGTGCGAGGGTCAGAAGCACTTTGGGCCGCAGGCCTTGCAGGACTCGTGATTGCTGTGCCACCACCACCTGCTGCTGCTGCTTGCGCTGGCCTGTGCTGGGGCTGCGTGCTGCTGCAGGAGTGCCTGTGCTGGCAGCAGCTGCATGGGGCTGCAGGAGAGGCTCGTCGAGCAGCTGCAGGAGCAGGGGCCGGGCGACATCCGGCCTGCCTTGGATAGAAGCCTGTACTGCTTGGGAGTACTGCTGTACCTGCGGACGAAGAGAGACATAAACATAAACCGGCAGTTGCTGGCTTGCTGGGTGTGTGCGGCACTTGTGTGCGCACAGTGAGGCATGAGCACAAGTGGGGCATGAGGGTGCAGGTGGGCACACCAATCGAAGAGTCGGCACGCACCCATTCGTGCAGCAGGCATCTGCAGCAAATGCATGTGCAGCACTCAGTGACTGACTGTATGAGGTTCTCGTGCCCAGAAGGCTGTCGATATCGGCTACATGCCAACAGCAGTTGACAGCGGCCAGGGCACCAAGGTGGCCCACAGCTGCTGAGTCTCACCAGACGTGCTTCCACAGCTTCAATCTTCTCTGACGGCTGCTGATCATCTCCCTGCAAATGAAGGTCATACCGTGGAACGCCACAGGCTGTCATTGCAGTTTGGCATGTGTTGATGGCATATTGTACCTGCTGGTGGCAACTGCCAGGAGGGGAACTGCCAGCATGTGCTGGGGAGCTGATGGGTACACTCACTTGTTTCCCAGGGTCAGCGTTGAGAGCCGCAAACCCACGACGCCTGCGCACCATGGCCGTGGTGCTCTAGCTAGATGAGGACAGCACCCCCCCTTCTGCAGCACCGTGCATGCCAGCCGTCATGAGGGCGTGAGCAAGCGTAAGAAAACAATAACATGACATTCTGAGTGTCAAAAACCCTTGCTTGAAAGGCTTCAGAGGTGGATCCGTGGGGACTTTCAGGTGTCGAGATCAGATGATGCAGCTGTTGTGCCAGTGGCTGCAACTTGCCGGCATGCTGCCGAACGAAACAGAACAACTGCTCTTGATTCTGCTGGAATGTTTCTCAACCCAATCATGTCAGTCAAAGCTACAGGCATGTTTGACTTTTTTGAAAGCTGTTGAAGCGTCAACTTATACAACGATGTCATGGTGTTTGGGTTTGTTTTCAGTTTGCGACTTTGCGACTTGTAGCACCGATTCCAGGCTGTCCATTGCGAAAGCCTTAAGCCTCTAGCAGAAGCCGTTTCAAGTGGAAGCTGACTGGCACTAGACCAGCTTCACAAGAGTCTGTGGTGCCCCATTTTACTAGGACCTGCGAGGAGAGGCGCCCACCACCAATCACCACTCCTCGCAGTAAAGACGGCCAGCTGGCCCCATGGGGTCTGGCAAACAAAACCTCCACACATTCAGTGGGCACCGATCGCAGGGTCACAACCGCAGTGAGCAAAGCAGCAGGCTGGTGCACCCAAACTTGGGGGGGGGGAGACTACGGTACACCGGTGCGTGCACGTGCACCCTCGTGACCCACGTGGCAAACTGCAAGTGTTGCTGTTAATTTTTGTGAGGACTCTCCCCTATGCCACCAGTCACTGAGCGGTGGTTTGGCTCTCAAAACACAAGCACAGCCGCCGTGGCAGGTTCAGCCTCCGAGTTGTGCTTCATCGGGTGCATCATGAGTGCGGCACAGGGAGGCAGCACAGCGGCAACACCCAATCTGCCTCTGATTGTCTCCTGCTGGTAGTACCTAGTGCAGTACAGCGCTGGTGGGTGTTGGTCCCCTTCTCCATCAGTGTCGCAGGGGCTGCTCATAAGGGGATGTGGACCGACCATTTGCCAAAAAAGGTTTGCATATTGCATAGATCCTGTGCTTCATGACGTCACAGGATGTCACATTGACTTGTCTGAGGTACCGGAATCGAACCAGTGACCTAGAGATGACTTTGGCGAGGGTTCTGACCCTCTCAACCGCTACAGTCTCCCGCTCTACCAGCTGAGCTAACCTCGGTTCATGCTGATGTCGGCATGTCGGCCGCAACTGAACGGCGGCGCATGAGTCTGGGCCTGCGTAAGCCCCTTGCGGGTTTGCAGCAGCATCGAGCAGCGGTAGACGCAGCGCAGCAGCAGCTACCAGCAGTCCCCGATGATCAGCAGCTCATCACTGACCTCTTGCAGCCTGCAGCCCTCTCTGACTTGCAGCAGCAGCATCAGGAGCAGGTCCAGCAGCGCCGGCAGGCGCTCACGCAGCTTGAGCAGCAGCAGCGGCAGCAGCAAGCCGCTGCTAAACTGGAGGAAGTGAAGCGGCAGGCAGTAGCCCGCTTTTGGGAGTTGTTGCAGGATTTTGTTGTGTTGCGTGTGGCTCCAGCGTCTTGGTTCCCCCAGCTGGCCCCTGACCACCCTTTTTTGCGGGTGAACAGTGATCTGTTGGGAGTTCACTGTGCTTCTCCAGCCTTGCCTGATGGTTGACTGCCTTGCATGTCTCCTGTTGTGCTTGGTGTTTCTGGTTGCTTTACCCTGTTAGCCGACGGGGCGGGGGCAGTGATGCATGTGCCAGCTTGGGTTGGGTCAGCTAGTCATGCTTGCATTGCCATGTCAGCTCTTGAACTGCCTGCTTGTCTGCGTCAGCATGTGCATGTGCGATCTTGGCCGCGCATCCGTTCGCTTTATGCCTTGTGCGTGTTTCATGCTAACACAGCTTGTGTGCCACAGGTGGTTGGGCTGTCTTGAGTAGGATTGGTGGCGCCTTGAGTTACAAGGGCGGGACATGGATTGGGTCCCGGGGCTTGCATCGGGTTGGCTGGGTCCTTGAGGCCTCTTTGTAACGAACACTGACTGACTGACTGCCCCTGCAGGTCGGTGGCGCTTTGTTACTTTTGGGGGGATGATGGATTGGTGTCCCCGGTTGCCAATGGTCGGCAGCTTATGGCCTGAACTGACAGGCCCCATGTAACACAACTACTACTACTGCCCCAGCAGCAGCTACCAGCAGTCCCCGATGATCAGCAGCTCATCACTGACCTCTTGCAGCCTGCAGCCCTCTCTGACTTGCAGCAGCAGCATCAGGAGCAGGTCCAGCAGCGCCGGCAGGCGCTCACGCAGCTTGAGCAGCAGCAGCGGCAGCAGCAAGCCGCTGCTAAACTGGAGGAAGTGAAGCGGCAGGCAGTAGCCCGTTTTTGGGAGTTGTTGCAGGATTTTGTTGTGTTGCGTGTGGCTCCAGCGTCTTGGTTCCCCCAGCTGGCCCCTGACCACCCTTTTTTGCGGGTGAACAGTGATCTGTTGGGAGTTCACTGTGCTTCTCCAGCCTTGCCTGATGGTTGACTACCTAGCATGCCTTCTGTTGTGCTTGCTGTTTCTGGTTGCTTTACCCTGTTAGCCGACAGGGCAGGGGCAGTGATGCATGTTCCAAATTGGGTTGGGTCAATTTGAGGCGTCAGTTCCATGCAGTAGCACTCTGGCCGACACAAACAGCACGCAAACAGCATGTATGTATTGCTGCTTGTGGCGACGCTGGGACGCATGGGGCACCCCACGCCCTGGCCACCACCCATCTTGTGCCTTGTTGGCAGCGCCTACTACGGTAGCAGTCTCGTGCATCTTGCTGAGGTAGCCTTTGGGTGCAGTTTGTCCCACACCAGCACAAGCAGCAACCAAACACCAAGTAGTTATTGCTGTTGAGGCGCCGCTGGCCCAGTGCAGGGCAGTTACATCACACCATGGACCCTGGCCACCACCCCAAAATTCAGTGTTGTTGCCCACAGCACTGAAGTAGTCAGGTGCCTCATTTTGCGCCGTCAGTTCTATGCAGTAGCACTCTGCCCAACACCAACAGCACGCAAACAGCATGTATGTATTGCTGCTTGTGGCTACGCAGGGACTCTTGGGGCACCCCACGCCCTAGCCACCACCCATCTTGTGCCTTGCCAGCACATACGTCGTGCAAAATTCGCGTAACAGTCGCTGAAGGGGAGAAACGACGACCAAGCGACGCAGGCTTCGACTGCTACACGTCTCCGTCGCATGAGGAAAGTGACATGCACACGATGCCAATGACGCGACATACACACGACGCCAACAGTCGCACACGACGCTTACACGGGCCTTACACGACGACTATTTTACTATGCAACGCCTCACCAACGCCATCCCAATATATATCTCCTATAAAGTGCACGCTGCAGCTGGCAGGTCGTTGCCCTCATGTCACGAGGGCCTGTGGCAGCCCGGTGTGCTCACTGCTGCTCTGAGATGTCAGCCTTTAGCAGCACTCAGTAACCGACAGACGGTCTGGTGCCACCAGCTGGCAGCACTGGCAGTGCAGCGCGCCACGGCGTCAGCATCGCAGCCGCAGCCGCAGCCGCTGGGCGCTGAGCGCCCAGGCGCCCTAGTGTGAGCTGTGCAGCACGCTCCATCAGCAGTCACTGCTGGCAGCGCGCCCTGGACAGCCGGGTTTCAGCAGTACAGCGCGCTTCATCAATAAATGCAGTGCGCCCTGGGCAGTCTGATGTCCGCAGTGCTGCAGTGGCAGCGCGCTCATCAGCGGTACAGCATGCCGTAGCATACTCGCACTCAGGTTCCAACAGTGCAGCGTGCCTTACTAGTACTACTAGTACTGTATAGTATCAGTATACTGATACACTACGTAGTGCAGCGCGGTAGGACTTTGCGCCCCTAACAGTTTAGTGTCAGCAGTGCAGCGCGATCTGGTATCAGCAGTGCAGCGCGCCTTACCAGTAGTGCAGCGCGTCCTGGAGGCTGAGGCTAAACAGTTTGCTGTCAACACGGCAGCGCCGCGCCCTATATTCTAGTGCTGTCAGCGCGTCATTTCAGTAGCGAATTGCGCCCTAGACGGTATGGTGTCACTGGCAGTGCAGCGCGCCCTACCTGCAGTGCAGTGCGCTGGTCATGCAAGCCTTGAACAGTTGACACTTTGTTGCGATGCAGCACGCCCTAGCCTAGGCCATAACACATCCCGTAAGCTGGACCCAAAAACCCAAGCAACACCATGACCTGCAGCGCGGGCATGCCCCGCACAGTAACCTCAAAACCCTAAGTGTCACCCTCTTGACGTGACGTGCCCTCTTGACTGACGAAAGAGATTGAGATACGTCAAGCACTAGGCCCTGAAGTGACCGTTATATTGCCGTGAAGTGGCCGTATATTGCCAGAAGTGCATGTTTGCAAGCACACTTGAGGCAGTGTTGATTTGCTGCCGATGCTGTTGGTGATTTGCCTTGACGGCAGCCAGCAAACAAGTACAGGCCGAGGGTACTCCCCTCATGAAGGCAACTTGCCTCACCTGAGTGCAGGTGTTGCACTGGGTCTGCAGCTGCAGCAGCCAGGAACGATGAACAACACAAAAGGGCCAGCATGCGTGGCATGGGGCTGTGGCAACAGCAGCGCACAGCCTCTGCAGCTGTTGCAGGCGAGGCCAGTGCTCGAAGAGCATGCTACCAGCTTATGGAAGGCAGCATATGGGGGGAAGAAAATGTTTACGCGTAGACACACGCGCATGCAGTTATCAGCCTAGGCAGACAGTAAGGTCATGATGGCCTTACTTATGTGTGGAGTCGTGTTGTTTGGCTCATGAATTACTTGTTGCTTCGGCACACTGTGGCATACTCAACTTGCAGGCTGCGTGTATGATGGACGTATTGAGCACTCTGGTTGATTTTTTGCTGTTTGTTGTGACAGGGAGTGGCTGGCATGGGTGTGTGCGTGAGTAGCATAGATGTAAGGTGTCTCGGCTGCCATACAAGCATCATCTGTGGGCACTTCTGTCCATTTACTGAAGGTTGGAATGCAGCAACCAACCAACATTGTGAGGATGTCACAGCTGCCACGTGATCCTGTCCAGACAGTAGGCTCTGCTTGATTGGGCCAAACACATGTCACCAAACTGTCTGAAGTGTAGCCAGACGCCTTTTCAACAACAAAGTAACATAACGTCCATGCCATCCGCAGTTCAGGAACCTGTGTGGTATTACTCTGTTGCTAATGGCCACAAAACACACCGAGGCAGCATACTACCACAGCGCCCTGCGGCAGATTATGTAAGCATGCAGCACTTGTACACCTGCAACCTGACAACACCGCACGATTGTCTACACGCTGTGTCTGACATATGTTTGCTCCCAAGCTCGTCAAAGCAAACCACAACACAATGCATTCCGAAGCCTCAGCAGCCTTCCTCGTAGCCATTGGCAAGCTGGCGGCCCTGCAAGCATGTGCGAACGGCCTCAGACAGCACCCTCCCTGTAGTGTAACAACTGTAACAGCTGCCAGCAGTGCACACCAGCAACACCATGACATATGTGTGATAATACACAGCACAGCCCTATGTGCAGCCCTGACACTTTTCCAGGGCATTTACAACTCCCTTGCACAAAGTGTGACACACCAGTGGCGATGGGAGGCATGCACAGCCTGCCATGCCTGCTTTCTCCACCTGTCTACCGCAAACACCGTGTTGCAGTGCAACTGTGTGCTCTCCACCTGTCTGATAGACACCACAACATGCTTTCCACACAAAGGGGCCAGTCAGGGCAGCCTCTGTGATACTGATGTGCTGTCTGGGAGGACAGCACCCGTCAGTGCTGACTACCGCGGTTGAGCCGCACAGTTGACAACCACAAAGTACGTGTGAGATCCGCCACAACGTCGCTGGCAGTACCCAGTGCAAGGGTCCGCAGGTCGAATCTACATAACCTACAACACGGTGCAGGTGTGACAATACAACAGCATGTCCACAACAACGCTATGTCCACGCACACAGCACAGCAACACTACATAGCTCCTGTCACAAGGTAGCGCAAGCACCTTTAGGGATGCAGGACACAGCCGTTCACAACACAAAGTGGGCCGGCTGGCAGAAAGCGCAAGTCCACGCAACAACAGTGCCACAGAAAAGAAAGACACCTGCAAGCCATTGCAGCTGGGGACTCCCCAGCTGAGCTGTTACAGTGCTTGCTGCTGCAATGCAGTGCAACCGCCAACCAGTTGCTGCTGCAAACACTTCCAAGAGCAGCTCCCTGGGCTTTTAGCAGGTCTCTGTGTGTCCACTCTTCTTGCCACCGGTCTGAGACTTCAGGCCACTGTAGGTGTGGCCACTCAGCCTTGTTCATCAAAGGGGTCTTCACTGCAGCCTTTCCTCGGCATACCTTGGGTGTCCACTGCAGCAACAGAGGGAGGGGCGACGTACAGTAGAGCACAAGGAGTGAGTGAGATTGAATGAGCACAGTGCGTGTGGGAAGGGTGTGACAACTGCACGGTTGAGTTGAGCAGCTGGTAGCGTGCTATGGCTTTGAGGCCAGGTGCTCAGCAGTTAGCAGCACATGTGTCACGTACATGACCCTTCCAGTCTCTGCACCACAACCAGCGCAGAGCTGGGCTGGTTGTTGGGCTTCAGTGCTACATGCATGCATGCCTGTGCATGAAGGGGCAGGCAGATGCCCATCACGTAGTCCCTGCATACACCCCTGCCCCCAACCTCACACACACCCCAAGCCCCAGCCATCAAAGCCACTCACCCTTTGTAGTACTCCCCCTCCTCAGGGTAGTGCCCATCCACAAAGTAGACGTGGGAGACATCAGACACCACTGCGGCACCACTTGCGCTCACACTCGCAGCCACCACAGATGCCTTGCAGGGCTCGTAGGATCCAATGGTGTAGGTGGCCACGCCGTTGGCGTCGGTGGTCTTGACGGCTGGGGAGTTGGAGATCTGGCAGTCACCATCAGCAGAGAAGACGACGTTGGCGTTGGCCACAGGGGAACCGTTGGCATCCTTGGCGATGGTTGTGAAGGTAGCAGGCTCCCCGCAGTTGCCGTGGGTCTTGTCAGGCAGGAGCTTGAGCTTTGCAGCAGAGCCGGTTCCTCCGGCCGCTGTGATCGTGACAATGGGCAGTGGTGTGAGGATTCCGAGTCCGAAGTCGGCGCCAGTCGCAGCCACAGTGACAGCTCCTGGGCCTGTGATCTTGAGGAAGGCGGTGCCTATGCCACCTGCGCCTGTAAATAACTGGATTGTACTTGGCGTGAATGAGGTTGTTTGCCGGGCACCTGGCTGACGCGGCCCAGCGGTGCCATTGCCGGCTGCCTGCCGCTGGAGCCTACAACCACCCGCATCGCATCCACCATTGCAGTATGCTTCGCCACCAGGAGGCACACCTGCCGCAAGCCACTCAGCATTGCTAGTGACTGCGAGAGTAGCAAAACCGCACTCAAGGAGAGAGGGTTCGCGCCGACGCTGTCCAGTGCGCTTGGTGGGCTTCTTGGCGGCAGCTGGTGGAGTGACGAGGGACTTGGAACCACCCTTGGCAGAGAGGGCTGCCTGCTGGGCACCAGGGTTGCCCAAGGGCTTTGAGGGGCCCCTGGTTTGCGCGGAGCATTCGGCAGGTTCTTGTGGTTCGCCATTGGCTTGGGGGCAGCATGGGTCATTGGCACAACATGCGCCGTCGACGCCCTCGCACCTGTACAGGCATATCCCTGGGTTCGGTGAAGAGCTGTCTTCGGCACAACAGAAATTTTCAAGACTACAGACACAGTCCGCGTCATACCCTGTCGTCCTGACGGTCACCTCCACCACATCACCCACGGCAGCTTGGGTCTTGTTGGCTGACAGGGTGTACTGAACACACGCTGAGCCTTCACCACCCTTCATAAACATGTGCAGACCTGCACCAGCACACAGCAAGCACAGGGCGGAAGGTCAGTGAGGTCATGCTCCTGGTGTAACCACAGCTGAGTCAGGAAATAAGAGGTTCACTCTCCTTGACAGCAATATTGCAAAAGGAGTTACACAGCCACTGTGCCAGACCAATGCACAGGTGGACATGGCCTGCGCCCACACCAGTACATCAAGCTGAGTTGCCAATCCTCCTGAGCATGCCGAAGGATGGCGCAGTGTGACATTCAAGGCACACACAAAAATACATGTGATAAGCAGCGTTGGCACAGTGTCTAGACCTAACACAGGAGGGGTAGTCAGCTCTTGACTGTCTCCATCATGTAAGGGAGCAGTAGGGTCAAATCACACCCCAAATTGACCCCACCCACCTTCCACAGCAGCGTTGGGTGCTTGGAGGGCTTGCAGCAGGGCCTGTGCATCCACCTTGACCCCTGGGGCGGTGTCGAAGTGGTAGTGGGCCTCCTCAACATCCAAGGTCTGCTTGTCATGGGAGTCAAACTCGCTGATGGTGTGGGGGTGGTGCACAACATCAAGCTCGAGGGAGATCTCATCAGCCTGCAGGCAGGAGGGAACGGGAGACATATGCCAGACACACGCGGATTTTTCAAGGTCATCAGGGCGAACTGCATGCTCTCATCATGGCATGCTGCGTGCGCTGTGCTATGTCATTGGTGTGTCCAGGACTGGGCCTGTCGCAAGAGAGGACAGGTCAGCGACAAAGCACCCCGCTGCCGTCGCTGTCCTGCCACCACTGCATGGAATTGTGATAAAATGCTTGAACAGGGCAGGAAGGGGTTCAAGGTCGTGACCGCTCACCCACCTGCTCATTGTAGGTCACGTCCATCACATCGGCGACAGCACCGGTAGACTGGCCGAAGGGCAGCAGCAGCACACTGCTGGGGGTCACCTCTGCCCATGATGACCGCAGACCCTTGGCCTCAGCCATCCTGATGGCGGTTGACAGGTCCAGCTTGACGGGGGCGTTGTCAGATGCAGCAGTGACAGCCATGAAGGCTCTTGGGAACAGGCGCTGGGCAGCAGGGCTCTCCTGGTTGACGGCGTTTACTTTACCAAACATGGCCGCCAAGTTCTGCAGCAAAACAGGGGGAAGGGGAGAAGCAGCAGCGGCGGGCAGGGCAAAGCATGTAAAATATGTAAAGCAGCAGCCAAGCCAGTGACACCACTACAGACCGCAGGGTGGGGAATTGCATGCAGGATGGTACGTGCATAGCTGTGCACGAGTAACCTGGTGGTTGAATGGTCTTGCAAGCAGATAAAGGGTGGTAAACGATGCAGGAACAGCTGCACAGCATGACAGTTGAGCTCAGCATAGGCGCACGGACACTTGACCCGCCCATGCAACCTGGGCGCTGTTGACAAAGAGTCAGATTCCCTGCTCAAATATGCAGCATCAGGTCAGCTGCTGCAAATATCGGTGCGGGAAACAGGTCACAGCAGAGATGAAGCAACTCTGCAGCATCATGTGCTGCCACAGGTGCACTGCAAAGCAGTCCACAGCACTTCAGCCCCACCCTCACCTTCAGGGCTTGCCAGGTTCGGGATACGGAATGCAGCATGCCCGACGCAGGCCTGGGGTTGACAACCGGCATGAATGTGCTCACGGAACTGGGAGAGATCAGCTTGACGGTTAGAGCTGTCCTCTCAGGCCGGTTCAGGGAACGCGTGCTGAGCGATACTTGGGGATTAAGAGCATCAAAGTAGTATGTATTAAGGCTGGAGATTGCCTCGGCACCACCCAGTACTGGCGTCAGATTGTTGAGAGACTGTGCTTGCTGCGTGCGAGCGCCTGCTGCGCGCTGCAGAGCACATGTTGCTGCCACAACGAACAGAACAACGAACAGAAGAACCTTGAGGCTTCTCCACGTTCTTCTGTTCGTTGTGGCAGCAACATGTGCTCTGCAGCGCGCAGCAGGCGCTCGCACGCAGCAAGCACAGTCTCTCAACAATCTGACGCCAGTACTGGGTGGTGCCGAGGCAATCTCCAGCCTTAATACATACTACTTTGATGCTCTTAATCCCCAAGTATCGCTCAGCACGCGTTCCCTGAACCGGCCTGAGAGGACAGCTCTAACCGTCAAGCTGATCTCTCCCAGTTCCGTGAGCACATTCATGCCGGTTGTCAACCCCAGGCCTGCGTCGGGCATGCTGCATTCCGTATCCCGAACCTGGCAAGCCCTGAAGGTGAGGGTGGGGCTGAAGTGCTGTGGACTGCTTTGCAGTGCACCTGTGGCAGCACATGATGCTGCAGAGTTGCTTCATCTCTGCTGTGACCTGTTTCCCGCACCGATATTTGCAGCAGCTGACCTGATGCTGCATATTTGAGCAGGGAATCTGACTCTTTGTCAACAGCGCCCAGGTTGCATGGGCGGGTCAAGTGTCCGTGCGCCTATGCTGAGCTCAACTGTCATGCTGTGCAGCTGTTCCTGCATCGTTTACCACCCTTTATCTGCTTGCAAGACCATTCAACCACCAGGTTACTCGTGCACAGCTATGCACGTACCATCCTGCATGCAATTCCCCACCCTGCGGTCTGTAGTGGTGTCACTGGCTTGGCTGCTGCTTTACATATTTTACATGCTTTGCCCTGCCCGCCGCTGCTGCTTCTCCCCTTCCCCCTGTTTTGCTGCAGAACTTGGCGGCCATGTTTGGTAAAGTAAACGCCGTCAACCAGGAGAGCCCTGCTGCCCAGCGCCTGTTCCCAAGAGCCTTCATGGCTGTCACTGCTGCATCTGACAACGCCCCCGTCAAGCTGGACCTGTCAACCGCCATCAGGATGGCTGAGGCCAAGGGTCTGCGGTCATCATGGGCAGAGGTGACCCCCAGCAGTGTGCTGCTGCTGCCCTTCGGCCAGTCTACCGGTGCTGTCGCCGATGTGATGGACGTGACCTACAATGAGCAGGTGGGTGAGCGGTCACGACCTTGAACCCCTTCCTGCCCTGTTCAAGCATTTTATCACAATTCCATGCAGTGGTGGCAGGACAGCGACGGCAGCGGGGTGCTTTGTCGCTGACCTGTCCTCTCTTGCGACAGGCCCAGTCCTGGACACACCAATGACATAGCACAGCGCACGCAGCATGCCATGATGAGAGCATGCAGTTCGCCCTGATGACCTTGAAAAATCCGCGTGTGTCTGGCATATGTCTCCCGTTCCCTCCTGCCTGCAGGCTGATGAGATCTCCCTCGAGCTTGATGTTGTGCACCACCCCCACACCATCAGCGAGTTTGACTCCCATGACAAGCAGACCTTGGATGTTGAGGAGGCCCACTACCACTTCGACACCGCCCCAGGGGTCAAGGTGGATGCACAGGCCCTGCTGCAAGCCCTCCAAGCACCCAACGCTGCTGTGGAAGGTGGGTGGGGTCAATTTGGGGTGTGATTTGACCCTACTGCTCCCCTACATGATGTGAAGGAGACTGTCTCCTTGACGGTCAAGAGCTTGCAGTCTCTGTGTCAGGAGTGGACATGACAGCGGGCCGCTGCTGCTTGTCAGATGCAAGTGCCACATAGCAGAGGTGTTACACTGCGCCATCTATTGCCGATAGCATGGCATGCTTGGATGCATTGGCACTACCACTTCATGTACTGGTATGCATGCACTCCATGCCCTCCCTTGGAGTGGTGTCGCGCAGTGGCTATCACAGCGCACATGATTTATCTCTCCGAGAGAATGATTTCGCAACCCAGCTGCATTCAATGACACTGCGTGCACACTATGCCTCATTGACTTTCCACCCTGTGCTTGCTGTGTGGTGGTGTAGGTCTGCACTTGTTTGTCAAGGGTTCCCGATTCGGGGACCACCCTTCACCCTTTCCATGCACCCAGTTCTCCCTGTCAACCAACTTGGCGGCCAACGACGCACAAGCTGCCGTCGGGAGCGTGGTACAAGTGACGGTCACAGCGACGGGGTTCAACGCTGACTGCCTCTGTGAAGAGGTCGGCTGTTGCTCCCAGCAGCGCGGGTCTTCAACCAACCCGGGGCTGTGCGAGTATGGCTGTGATAATGAAGATTATATCTACTTTTGTTGTGGAAACGACGCTTGCTGCCTGGACGCCAATGGCGAAGAACAAGGAGAATGTGGAGGAGGGGATGTGCCCATTGATGACCAGCAGGCAGCCCTCTCCGCCAAGGGTGGTTCCAAGTCCCGCGTCGCTCCACCAGCTGCCGCCAAGAAGCCCACCAAGCGCACTGGACAGCGTAGGGCCACTCCCGTGTCTGAGTTGCTGGCGTGCCTCCCAGTTGCACTTGCTCTCACTGGTAATGCTGAGTGGGTGGCGACTGCAGTTTCCGACTGCACAAGCCTGGGGTTCCGTCAACAAGGCGCCCGGCAACCCTCCGGTGACACCACACAGGTGACTATACCCAATGGTGGCACTGCTTGGCTGAAGGTGACCGGCACAGGAGACATCAGCGTATCTGCTGTAGGTGTACGCGACTCCTTTATCAACTTTGACGACGTCAACATCAACGCAGACTACCTCTCAGCCCCTGTCAGCATCACCGGAATCACCGCTGGTGCTGCTCCTGGCACTGTGACCCACCTCAAGCTGCACCCTGCCAAGAACCACAAGCACTGTGGCGACCCGGCAACCGTCCTCGCAACCGCCAAGGATGCCACCGGCGCCCCTGTGGCGAACGCCAAGGTCACTTTCTCTGCTGACGGTGACTGCCACATCCACAACTCCCATGTGGAAAGGACCACTGATGCCAACGGCGTGGCCACCTACACCTTTGGATCTTACGAGCCCTGCAAGGCATCAGTGGTGGCTGCAAGTGTGGGCGCCGACGGAGTCCCCGTGCTGTCTGAAGTCTCCTATGTCTACTTTGAGGAGGATCACCCCCACTATGCAAAGGAGAGGGACTACTATGGAGACAAAGGGGAGTACTACAAAGGGTGAGTGGCACTGGCGGCATGGGGGCAGGGCGGTTCTTAGTAGGGGGTGGATGCCTGGCTGCCGCTCCCAACCGGGTTCAGGGTTGGCGTACTTAGGGTGTGGCTGCCTGGCCGCCCCTCCCCACAGGGTTTGGGACTAATCGTTAGGAGTCCTCACATGTGTTCATGTTCTTGCTAAGCATTGCCTGTTAGCAGGGACATCTTGGGCGCATTGAAGAGCTGCACATATGTCAAGGTTTCAACACCAGTCCTCCAACCCTTAGCACTCCACCAGAAGTTGTACAGTGTGACTGCCAGGCATGCGGCACCTTCATCCTTTTTTCTCACTCCTTCTGCACTGTACTTGCGCTGTTGCTGCAGTGGACACCCCCGGTATGCTGAGGAGCGTCTGTCCTGAAGCTTCGCATCATCTACAAGGCTGAGTGGTCACAGCGACAATGGCCACACTGACAATGGTCGCACCGGCAAGCAGGCACAGCGACAAAACCAGCAGGCTCACAAGCACATGCTCGACATTGTAGGATTTTTGATTGTGATGACTGCTTGACGTTTGCATGGTAGTGGGACGCTCTGCCACAGCTACCTGACAGCACATTCTGTAACAGCAGTGCCCATTTGAAATGGCATGCTGGTGTATTACCTTGGCTTGTAGTGCTTCCTGCCGGCTGGCAGAGGTTTCAGCCAACACCCTGAGTTGTGGGTGATTGTATCCAGCGTTCCTGCCACCCAAGGCTGCTTAAGCAAGCTTGGAATTGCTCGTGGCGTTGAGTTGTTGTGCTGTGCTGCGGTGTGTGCGCACATAGCGGGTGCTGTGGACAAGTTGAACAACCACACCTGCGCCGTGTTGATGCTTGTGTGATTTGACCTGTGTACCCCTTCAATGGGTACAGCCAGCAACATTGCGAGGTTGATCCTGTGTGCACCGGGTGTATGTCACAACGGCACTGGCAGCTGCAGTCCTATGCGGTTGGCACATCATTGCAAGTGTCTGCCGTCACTGCTGTCACCGACCCCCTTGTGGGCTGCATCTTGTGTAGTACATGTATCACATTTATCACACAGACTGCAGCCACGTCTGCCTGTTATGAAGCCAGCTTGAGGGTCAAGGGACTGCATGCTGTCTCATGGCTGGCTGTGCCAAATTGCTGCCTTCCAGAGTGGGGTAGTTGAAGGCACCCTGTGCAAGATTTCAGGCTGCATGTGTGCAGGCTGCCGGTGTTTGAATATCACACGCATATCCTGGTGTTGCTGGTGTATGGTTGAGTTGTAACAGTTAGTGCTGCCCAGTACAGCCCATGTGAGCAGTTGTTGGCACATGCTTGCAGAGCAGGTGCCTGGCCAATGCCTCCCTACTGGGGCTAGGCCTTGTATTGGAATGCAGTTGCAACTTGTTTTATGTTGCCCGACAGGAGAGCATTTGCCGGACTCAAGCGCTCAGGACAGCTCAGTGTGTGGACCATCATACAGCATCTGCCACACCATCATAAAGTTGTGTCATGCCTCATGTGTGGAGGCCCTGCATGCTTGCGCAACCTGATGTGACATGATGGTGGGCTGCCTTGAAGCTTGTGTATGGTGTGGCCCCTGTCCACATGGTAAATGACTGGACATACTCAGGTTGAGTTTGACTTGTGACTGTGGCTGTGTGCGTATCTGCTGCTTGCACACGCGGCTGGCAGAGGGTCATCAGGGCATGCATGACTATCCTAGCAAAAGTCACTCTAACAGTCACACAAGAGTCACTGAGCGCCTTGTAAAGGTTTCTCAGTCTGTAGCAAACTGTGTGTCACTCAGCAAAAACACTTGCAATGCAGTTGGCACATCGCTACAAGGAGGCCACCGTCACTGACCCCTTTGTGAAAAGCATCTTGTGTAGTACATCCATCATACAGACATAAGCCCATAAACAACTCTACAGCGTGCCAGTGGCAGCTGCAGGCAACCAAAACACTTTGCTACAGCCTCCTTTGACCCCACTGTGTGAAGACATTGCACACACAACTCACACCCTTTGCTGCACGTGCAACTGCTGCCTGTCTGCCCACAAACATCGTACAGAACCAAACATAATGGTGGGGCGTTGTGTTGCAGGATGCTACGAGATAAAGAACAGAGCTACTACATTGCTGATGGTCACACTGCTGCAGCTCCCTGCTAGCCACTCATCATTTGATGTCCTGCAGGTAGTACTGCCGCAGGCTGCTGCTTGGCTCAATGTTACTGCATTGGCACTTCGTTGAGCACCTGCACAGAACCGAGCAGCAGCAGCAACAACACGGTGTTTGGAAGTTTGAAACAAAAGCAGCACGCCTGAATGCAGCAGACAAATGAATGCTTGCCAGCTACTCTGCTACAGCAACCCAGCGGTAACCCTGTCAACGGCATCCACACTCCAAGCACATGCAAGGCACACCAAGCAAGTAAGAGAGGGACCTGACCTTGCGCGCCGAGTGTGAGGTTCCAACACTTGGCCATTGTGGCTGGGATATGTTTGTCACACCGGCAGGCATTGCTCAACAGTGTGGCTTGCTGTCCGGGCAATGATCTGATACAACAGCATGGCTTGCTTGCTGTTGACTGCCCAGCTGGTGCGGCAGACGCATTGCAAGAGGTTGGGCTCAGCTCAACCCATCCTGCGAAAGCTAACCTCAGCCCATCCTCATCATACGCTGCTCCCCTGGCCGCCTGTGCCCCACCAGCCACAGCACTGTGCCCTGACACCACACTGCCAGAAACTGCAGCACTGCCAGCACGCCGCCTCCCGCTGCTGCTGCTGCTGCTGTTGTTGGTGCTGGCAGCTGCACCACTGCTGCTGCTGCTGCTGGCAGCAAGGGCAGCTTGGGCTGCGTGAGTGCCTCTCAGCCACCACTTGACAGCCATACTTGCCGCAACCATCCTGAAGGCAGCACAGTAGGTACAAAGCAGCACGAAGGCAGCTGGTCAGCTGGAGAGTCCAAGAGTGGGTATTTCTTTTTGGGGGGGGAGGTTGTTACAAGTAGATACTTTCACCGCAAAGCGGTACTCTCTACACTTGATCGACTGGGTAAGCCAAAAACGCACACCTGAACCGAGGGAACCTGCAAAGACACGTCAGACAAGACCAGCCCCCCCCCAAAAAAAACACAGACATGGCAACTGCCACACACACCGAGTATAGTATCGTGCTTTCAAGACTCAGTTGTAAATCTGCAGTCTACACATACCGTGCTGGTATTGTGCTGTGCTGACAACATACCGTGCTGGTATTGTGCTGTGCTGTGCTGACAACATGATTCGATCTCTTACATTGTTGCAGAAACACGATGCAGCTTATCACATGTCACTGCTACATTCTATAGAGACCTTCGTGCGGCAGGGGTGACATTGTGATGCATAGGGGTATCTTACAGGCGAGTTCCACAAGCGCTGCTTCAAATTGCACTGCTTGCAGTCTGTCAACAACTGCCAGTCCCTCTGCCCAACCACAAGGGGCTCCTCACCTCAAAACACATCGCGCAAGGCCCTCACACCCCATTATGGCAGGCTTTGACCATTGGGTTTGGAAGCCAGCAGCAGCAACGGCCACCCTGCAAGCACTGCTGGTGGCACCACGCTGTGCCCTTCTCTTGGCAGCGCATTAGACGGAAATGTGAGACCCCTGAAGCACAGCACAACAGACAAGCAGCAAGCAGAGCTGTCTAGCTTCAGCTGCACGTGCATATGCATCACTAACTACTTCTTTTCGTTGACAGACACGGCACCTTCAGCCTCTGCGACCTTACTACAACAACAGACAAGCAGCAAGCAGAGCTGTAAAGCATCGGAGCAACACGACCACACTGCACCATGCAGGTTGACAAGCCTCAAGTTGTTGACTGCTTGGAAAAGGAGACATGACGTCATGGTGATAGGTGATTTGCTTGATGTAGCATGCTGACGACAGCTATGGGTGCCACTCGCCTGCACACGCCCTCACTGCCAATTGCAGCCTTCAAATGCACAGCTGTACAGGAGCAGGTACAGAGACAGCCACAGAGGCTGCTACAGAGGCACATGACACATTGTCAAGGCCAGCCGCAAGCACTCCCTGTCGGCACCTATCGCTGGTAGCACGCACCTAATAATCATGCCGCCATGCCCTGTGGGTCGCCTGGCATCAATCAATGCTGTTTGGGCGCACCCTTGGGTGCCGCTGCCGCCGGCGCCACTGCTGCCGCCAGTGCTGACGGCTGCCGCCACTGCTGCCGCCACTCAGTGAGTCAGCAGGCTGCTGACGGCTGCCAGGCAGCAGTGCCGGCAGCAGCATGCTAGTACTACACAGCTTGCAGCGCATCCCACTCCCAGTAAGGAATGCCGATAACTGCATAGCCCCGTGCAGCCAGAGCTCTGTTCCTCGACAGGGTTGTGCCCGTCAAGGTGCGGCCAGGCTGCACATAGTGGGAAGGGCCCTCCACCTGGGAAATGCGACCTTCACCCCTGAAGCCGTCACAGAAGCAATGTCAATACATGCATTGTCAGCTGTGGGCTGCTCTGACTGCGGCTGCTGCTGCCAGGTGTCAGGCGGCAGCTGCAGCACAGCAGCGTATACTGACTCCTGCATGCGGGAAGACTGCAGTTAGGCTGTTGCAAACATTGACTGCTCCCAGCTCACCCTGCACTGCTCCAACTGCTGCTGCGTCAGCACACCTGACAGCCCCTGGCTAGCTTGAGGCAGCTGACTGTCCAGCAGCCACAAGTGCACCTGGTGCAGCTGCTGCAGCCCTTCATCACTGGCAGCGCTGAACACCTGGCTGGCAGCAGCTGCAAGTCGCAGCACCTGCGGCACACATTGCTGCACGTCCAGCACTGCACTGCTGCTGCCCAGCACAGGTTGCACAGATTTTGCGAAGTGAAGCGGCCTACGCCCCCACCCTGCAGCAGCTTGACTGCCTGCTGCAACAGGGCCCAAGGCAGCAGCTGGCCCCTGTACCCCAGTTGACCACACGCCCAGGCCATGTTGGCCAGGTGCTGTGGCTTAGCAGCAGTCAGGAGCCGCGCCAGCTGCCTAGGTTTCTCCTTCAGGGAATGCAGCAGCTGCAGCGGCAGCCACTGCATCTTTGCACATGCCCACACCAGGTCGGCCATACCTTGGGGCTTCAGTGCAGGCAACAGCTTGCCGAAGGCACCCACCAGCTGCTGCAGCTGCTGCGGCGGCAGCTGTTGCCCCATGGTGGCCACCGCCCACAGGGTGTTGGACACATTCTGTGCTGTGGCATCTGGCAGTACAGTCACGATCCTTGCCAAAAGCTGCTGCAGCTGCTTTGACGGCACCTGATGCCCCAGGCTGGCCACAGCCCACAAGGAGGTTGACGCTGCCTGGGGTGTGGCATCTGTCAGCACAAGTACGCCCAACAGCTGCTGCAGCTCTACAGATGTCAGCTGCAGCTGCAATGTAGCAGCAGCCCACAACACATTTGACACTGCCTGTGGGTCAGCCTGCTGCAGGGTGTTAGCCTGCAGGAACAGCGGCAGCAGCAGCGTGGCTGTGTCTGGGCAGCACAGCTTGCTGCTGGCATGAATGATGTTGGCGAGCTGATGTGCCACACACTGCTGCTGTAGCTGCACTGCTAGCTGGTGCAGCTCTGACAGCAGCTGCTGCACTGCTGCTGGCTGCTGCGGCGGCGGCACGCCCTGTCTGCACAGCTTGGCAGCACGTGCATATGCTGCACTGAGGTTGACGGGGGTGAAGTCAGCTGCATGCTGCTGAACTAGCAGCAGCAGCAGCTGCTGGGGACTGCGAATCGCCTTGATGGCTTCTGTGCGCCCCTTGGAAGCTGCCAATCATGCAGCACTGCCATCATCATATCGGTCGCTGTTGCTGCCGTTGCTGGGCTTGCCGCCCCTGCCGCCACCCCTGCAACCACGTCCCTGCCTGCCACCCCCACTGCTGCTCCTGCCAGCGCTGCTGTCAGCCTTGGCAACAATGGTTGCTGCTCTGCTCCTAGTGCTGATGCTAGGTAGGTGCCTGAGTGCTGGCGTGGCGCTGAGCCTGGATTGATTGTGAATTTCAGCGTGAAGCTCCTTGCTCTGGGGGGACATGGGCCCCTAGACATATGTGTGCAGGCATGATGCATGTTGAGTGGATCAGCACCCTCTCGCACAGCAGTGACCGACGGTGAGTTTCGCGGTAAATTGATATGTTGGTGTTCGTGTGTATGGCATTCAGCTCACGTTGAGCTCAAGCAGCGGCGGAGAGTCACCCGGAGTCACTGTCATGGCAGTTGTGATCTGAGCATGGGAGTGAAGAGAGGGGCGAAAGGGCATGGCCGTTCCTGTGTCCAACGTAAATTTATCTTTTTACACCCAAAGCCACGCCCAGGACGTATCATGAAGTGTCGATGTTTTGATGCCCAATTGTTGAAGACTTCAACTTGAAGTGCAGTGCTAGCGTCTTCGTCGCCATGTTGGGTGTTTCTGCTTGCAGCAGTGGATTGAATTGGTTCACAGCATGCGAAAGGGGGGCGGTGCAGCAGCGGCAGCATAGAAGCAGCAGCAGCATCATGGTCCACCCCCTGGGGCACTGAGCAGTCTCTCAACATTGGCTGCAGCTCCATCAGCAGCAGTAGTGTCTCTGGCCGGGCGGGAAGGTTCACGACAGCGTTTGGTGCTTTGCGCTGAAGGCAATGAACTGTGCAGGGCAGCTCCTGCAGGAGATGGGTGATGCTGCTGGCTGGGCCGCTCTTACCTGACATAGCAGCAAGTGTGCAAGGAGCAAAGCAGGGGCTGCCGCCCCTCAAGGTGCAATAGTGTTGTCAGCATTCTTGGCAGTCTCATGTTGTCTTATGCGATAAGCAGATGCATGACTTTGTAGTAGTGCATCATGCAAGCGGTGCACAGGCTTCACCTGCTGCTTTACCTGGCAGCAAACCAGGGACACAACTCAGCACCAAACTCTTCTGTGCCTGTGTGCTGCACCTGCCGTCTGCCTCCTTGTTGCTGCAGCTTAAAGCTGTGATCCTGTAGGAGCACTGATGCCCTGAGTCTACCAGCTGCAGTAGGACCCAGAAATTACGCGGCAGTGCTCTCCCAGCAGCAGGACACAATGCAGGGTGCAAGGCTCCCCGCTGAGCGCGTAGGAAGCTTGTGACTGTCCCTTGGTGAGCTGCAATTGGATCTTTTGCAACACATTTTACTACAGATTGGCTGAAGCCGACAGTGCGAGCTGGTTGTTGTACCTCGTGCAGCTGCTCTGGGCATCAACTGTGACAAGGCTGTTCAGATTCTGTCACCCAGGGCCCAGACGCAATGTGGCTTTTGGTCCTGTGGTGCAGACAGCAATCCTTCAGCACATTCCTGCACATGCGGTGTTTGATGTTTTTGAGCGGGCTTTCCCTGGGTTGCAGCTGCTGACGAAGCCTTCTTCCTGCCCTGGCAACCCTCCGTGCTGGTGATAGAGGCTGCACTGGGTCCCAACTCCCAGAACGCGGCACACCGTGACATGCTGTCCAGGGAGATGCAGCAGCAGTTTGGAGGGCTGCTGCCGGCTGCTGCAGAACGGTACCTAGCACTCAACAGGCCCGCTGACATGCCAGCGCCTGCTGCAGCCAACACCCCAGGCGCGCAGCAGCAGCAGCAGAGGGACACTGTGCTCCTTGACCAATTTGGTGAAAAGGTGAGCCCACACCTGCACGCCCTTTACTACCTGCCAGCAGTCTCTGAGGTGCGCTCTTGTAGTGAGGCTACGCAGCAGCAGGAGATTGTGGTCAAGCAGCTGAAGCAGGGCTCATGCAGGGCTATGATGCTTGCGTGGGAGAGTTGATGCAAAAGGCTGCCAAGCTCAAGCACTGTGGTGAGTCCAACATGCAGTACTGCACGACTCTGTTTGCGCAGGGTGTGAGCAACAAGAGTGTGAACAAGCAGGAGTGTGTCAACCACCTTTCGAGGTGGCTGAAGGGTTGGCCGCAAGGAACAGCGACCCTTGACGAGGCCGTGCGCACGGCAGTGCGGACGGATCGCCAGAAGCAGCGGCACTTGCTGGTTGCCCTGCCTGCATCAACAGCAACATACTCAGATGCAGCTGGCTGAGCGCACGCAGCAGGAGATGGAGGGCAGCAAGCCTCCTGTCAGGACAGCCCACAGCAGCAGGACGGCAGTCATGGTGCATCAGCCCAGCCCAGCTTCTACACCCTGAAGCGCCAAACGCAGCTGGCAGCCCAGCCGAAGTGAGTGCCTGACCACAGCGAGGCCCCATGCAGGCTGCCTGGCCGCAGAGGGCGCAGCAATGCAAAGTGCGCTGCGCGGCAGGCAGTAGAGCGCCCAACCCCCCCGCCGTACAGGCGTGCTGCTGCAGTGCACAACCCTGTCAGCACGCAGGACGTGCGCTACACGCCGTTTGAAGGCTACAGCCGTGCGCGCAGCGGTTGCCAACTCTTGGCAGCCGCTGCTGTGCAGACAGCTGACAGGCAGGTGCGGTTTGCAGACCATCAGTGTGCTTCTGCCTCGCGCTGGCCACAGCAGTGGCCACAGCAGCAGCGCCCGCAGTCCCCAAGGCCCCCAGGATTGGGCAGGCAGGCCGCTGCGCAGGATCGCAAAACCTGTGGCAGGACGGGAGGCCCTGGGATGGCTTCTATTACTTTGACAGATCTGACAAGGCACCAGCCGACTGGGCACCCAGCACCAGGTCCAGGCCTCAGCTGCTGGACCTCTATTCGCACCGGTGTACCCAGTACAACATGCAGCCCAAGCAGCCGCGCCCTCCTGCTGCAGCGCAGCAGCAGGGTGCGCACCTGCCTATGGCAGCGCTGTCAGAGTAGCGGCAGTTGGGATAATTCTACAGAAGAGCGGGAGGTGCAGCAGTAGCTGACAGGTGAGTCAGAGAGCTGGTGTCCTGCAGTGTGCCTGATACAGGACTCCCCAGCACACAGTCAGATGGAGCCGTACAACTGGTTTCCTGCAGGCAGTCCAGCGCGTGAGATAGAGCTGGCAGCTTTGGGCACAAGCGGCCGACCACCCCACAGCTCCCTGCCTGCTGACACACAGCAGCGCGTGGGACCCAACACTGCTGACAAGGTTGTGCTGCCTGCCCTGGTGCCCCTGCAGCTGAACTTCACAGCGCACGTACACCACCAGCAAGCTGCAGGAGCTGTACGATCAGCCCGGTGCTGCACAGGCAGCAGCCAGCCTTGTAGCCGACACGCTGATTGGAAGGGCCTCTGCAGCAGCGCTGCGCTTGGAGCTCCGTATCACGGAGCGCACAGCTTGGCAGCTGTGCCGGCGTGCGCGTGACACGCAGCAGCGCGCCTGGCGCTCCCTCTTTGGTGCAGCTGTGCAGCCAGCCCTGCGCGAGGGCACAACTTACTGGCGGCTTGGCAGGGGCCATCGCTCAGCAGCAGGTGAGACTGCTTACTTACAGCCTGATGCTAAAAGCAGGGGGGGAAGCCATGCTGTGTGATCATACTATGACCACGCATCACCTGGAGCTATGTAGTGTCAGCATGGACAGCCAAGGCGCTGCTGTTGCTGCTCATTCTAGCAGCAGTTTCTACCACCAGCACACAGGCCTTGCAGACATATCAGGCAGTGACGCCTGTTAGTACACAGGCCTGACGCACGTACAGCCTCTCATGCCGCCCAAGCCTCTGTGACGTACCTCTTCTGGCTGCAGGCCGCACGGATCATCTGGGCGGCACCGGCAACGGCCAATGCTTTCGCGGTTAACTCCCAGCCCAGCAAGCCGCCCTATTGAGGCGTACACACCCAAAGGTGAGTCAGAAGAATGGCAAATCAGTAATATGTGGGAGGTGGATCCCCAGCATTTGCGGATGTTATGAGGGCCAGACCTCTAGCCTTTCAACAGCAGCAGCTCAAGCTATGCTGTGATAGCTAACAAGGTCGCATGTGCCTACAGCTTCACGTCAACTAAACCGCGTACTTTCAGCAGGTGAAGCACTACGACGATGATGCTGCAGCCCTATCTGAATTTTGTATTGTGTGTGTGGGCGACATGCGTGCTGCGTCAGATAGAACGGCTAACGGCTAAAAGCAACTGCGCCCCTGCTGGGGTGGATTGCACAGCGCCGCGCTTGCTATCTGCATTGAGGCCAGTCCATGTTTACTACACAGTTGCAGAAGCCAAGCCCTTGCTGCTGTTGACGTTGTGCTGCAAGCAGGCATCACCCTGCCAGGCGATGACAAACTCAGCCAAGCAAGCGTACCCCCCAGGCCAGCAGGCCAAGGCCGGCAAGGGTGTCGTGCACGCCTGACCATGGCCACAGCCACAGCAGCAGCAGCAGCAGCAGCAGCAGCAGCAGCAGCAGCAGCAGAGCAGACGTGATGTACAGTCAGCACCTATCTGTCATGGTGCCAGTGCTGAACGACACCGGGGCTGCGGCAGCAGCAGTGTGCCTCTGTTGCAGGACAGGCCATCACTTGCAGGACAGGCCAGCACTTGCAGGACAGGCCAGCACTTGCAGGACAGGCCAGCACTTGCAGGACAGGCCAGCACTTGCAGGACAGGCCAGCACAGGCTAGCAGCTCATCACAGGTGCAGCATGTTTATTCTAACGGTTAACAGCACTACACAGGGTCAGGGTGCCGCAGCTGCTGCTGCTCTCAGCTGCTGTTGCTGGTAATGGCAGCCCTGTGGCAGAGCAGGGCAGGAACATAGGGCTGCAGGAAGGGTCAGAGCAGTGGCGTGCTGGGGTCCAGGGTTGTCTTGATGCATGTACGGGCTGTGCTGATTCAGCAGATTGCAAATATCCAGCAGCGATGGAAGGCAGTAGCTGGGTCTTTACAGGTAGTCACACTGACTACTAGTACTGACGTTGGAATCATACTCGCTACAGAGGTTCTGTTGGGCGTGTGCTGGAGCAACATGTTTCAGGCAGTCACCCATGACGGCAGCCGCTTTGTAGCTACAAAGCTGTGGACGTGACCTACCGACAGAACAGCCTGGCTACTACCCAGGTAGTAGAGGGTAGTACAGCATTTTTGACCACCTACTACCCTGCTGCTAGGCTAGTAGAGTTTTATTTAGCTGACTACCCTGTGCTAGGGTAGTACTACTAATAGGCAGGCCAGCTGTTGGTACTCTGTGTGGGCAGAGCATTGTGCTTGTGTTCATGCACAGACGGACAGTGTGTGTATGTATACATGTTCACCTCTTGCCCACAGATACTCAGGTGCTGCATACATGTGTCACATGTATTGGTCAATTGTCAAGACAGAGTGGGTTACAGTCAACTGTGCACACATGTCTACACCAGTAAACAAAGCATGTATACATGTACATGCCTGTACATGGCCTGTACAGGCCTAGCCAATTGGCTTGCAAGTGCCTCCTCACAAGCCGTGCCTGAAGACATGCCGAACAGCTTGCTAGCGCTGATGGACATGTCAGCCTCACCACGTTTTTGACTGTAACTCTTGAAGTAAGTCCAAAGTGGGGGTCACTTACTCCTGCAAGTGCTCACTTACTCCCCAGTTTCTTCAGAAACACTGTACAATGGAGTGTCTGAGTTGGAAGTCATAGAGCTGTGGGTGTTGCTGGTGCTGTGGTCAATTGAAAGTTGTAGTAATCTTCACTTACACACTAGCAGGCCCTACCCCATGAAGGGCACCGGTGCTTGACTGGGCACGTGTCACACGTGCATTACGGCTGAATAGGCCGACCGGCAACACGTCAAGGCTCAAAGCTGGCTAGCAGCAAGGCCTGCAAGCACAACATAATGCTGATGTTGCCTGTTCCCCAACCTGGACATTGCTGGTGTTTGGAACAGTCAAGTACAGCACAACTGCAGCCGCTGTGAATTGCTGTGTGCATGCAGCACCTGAGGGTCACAGTGGCCAGCACTTCTGCTGTTGGACCTCAATTTTTAGGTTTGGGTCAGCCTGCTGTGCACACCCGCCAGTGCTTGTGGCAGTGACAACACAGGCAGGCAAGAGCGCCGGCCGAAGACCTGGTACCTCCCCAACATGAGGCGCATGTCCCTTCAAAAAGCAGTGCAAGCTGGATGTGTTCTTCCCTTTTGCTGCCTTCAAGGCTTGACTGTGGCCGACACTTGAGAAGCTTTTTGTGTACTTGAACCTGTTTCTGTTGCCGTTTGGCGATGGATCTGCACAGTGCAGCCCAGGTCGAGCAGAGGTCGAGGCTGTAAGGCACGCAGTGCAGCAGTGACTGCAAGCCCTAGGAAAGGCGGGAGTGGCCACCCTTCACATTGGGTCATGCACTGCAGCGATGTTGACTATCATACGCATCAGGAAGTCCGAAGAGAGGCTTAAAGGACAAGCACTGCCAACCAGCTGGTTGGCCTATGCCAGGCCTGCAGCTCCCTGGGAGTTTCAATGCACTCGTGATGACATGCTGCTGCCAGGACAAAGGCAGCACTTCCACACATAATCAAGCATTGAAGCCTGCCTCCAGAGTTTCTGGATTCATACCTGCCCTGTGTTGGCCTGCCATTTATGGCAAGGCCGTTTCCCATGCTCAGGTCACATCTGCTCACACTTTAACGTTTTTCACCCAGCGTTCCATCATGGTACCTTCCCCACAAATTTCAGCAGCAAAAACGAAAACTGCACAGCAAAACGCACCGATTGATGCCCGTGTGCGCCGGATCCCCCACACCACCGTAAGGTGCGATGGTGCTGCTCCCGTCGGAGCTTCTGACAGCGTCCACCCGAGGCCCTGTGGAGTCACCAGACCGTGAAATACATTCGTCAAACATGACTGGACCGTTCAGTAACGTCAGTGGACGTTGTTGTTACCTTTTGTTTGTAACACACCCGCCCTCCCAACCTGGTGCCTAATACCCATAAAGTGTCCAGATCGCTTAAATGTGCTATAAGCTGTATGGCAGGCCTGCTCTCCGACGGAGAGACTTGTTTGAACAGGCTGTCACTGACTGGGACTCTGAGCCCTGACAGGGTGGCAACGTCTTGATGCCACGTGCGTTTGCACCTCATACGTGACGATCTTCGCCGTTCCGCATCCCCAAGCTTATCAATACGTGCTCCAATGCGACAGCTGTCTCACAAACCGGCGGTAGTTGATTCCTTCCGTCTCATCCACAGCTCGCACTGGTCCGCTATCGCTATCACATACTTACGTACAGCGTCCTGGGCGGTATGAGCACGATGCTGTGCGTCTGCAGCAGCTACACAGTGCAGCTGCAGCGGTAGTTGACAGATCTGCCTCCAGTGGACCCAGTGCAGATCCTCGGGGCAGCGCCTGTGATGGCAATGGAGGAGACGCCCAAAGCTGTTTGCGGCCTCTTGCAAAGTGCTGAGGACTGACGGGCTGGGTCAAATGCAGGGTGAGTTCAACCTGGCGTCCACCTGCCAGCTGTGCTTGTGGGCCATGACTCAGAGCCTGGTGTTGCCCAGCAATGCTGGCAGCTACAACAGCACACGCATGCAAGGCTTATCATGTTGAACAGCAGGTGGACAGCAGGCGTGTGCTGACACAGCCTGCTACAACTTCCTATGTTGCTGCTGCTTAGTGCTCAGACATCCCTGTGCTGCCTGTATATGTGTGTGCAGGAGGTGCTGTTGTGTGGCTTCTGTATCGATGAGGGACCAGCACAAGCTCTACAGCTTGCAGATGGGTGATCAGCAGCACGGTGAGGCCAAATGTTCCTACCTACCAGCTTCAAAGCTGGGTTCTGTTGCCCCATGCTACAGGATCCAACCAGACCCTTTGCGATACGTTGCAGCCGAAACATGTGTTCCACACTGTTGCCATGGTGTGGCAATGCCTGCTCCTCAGTATGTTGGCCCAAGTGACCTCTTTGACTGCTGCTGCTGCTGCTGCCCTGTTGTCCCCTGCAGTCAAGCATTGTGCTGAGCGCCTCAAGGGCCACTGGGACCAACCGTGCTTGCAAAGCTTTGGGACCTGCTGGAGGCAAGCTTACAGGGCATGTTGATTGCCTGCGCGTGCTGGAGGCTCGTGCTGAGCGTAACAAGGCCAACACAAGCAAGGAGCTAGCCAAGCGGCAGCAGGTCACAGACAAGGATAACACTGCAGGTGAGGTCGCAAAGCATGGCTGCCGAATAGTTGTGTGATCAGGCCTGGCCTCAACCATGTAACTGTAACAGCAACAATGATCATACATGTCATGACAAGTGCACAGATTGTGGTGGATGCAGCGTCCCCGGACACAGCATGCTACCGCCAGACGGCAAGGCTTGGTGTGGATAACCCACCCCACATGCCAGCAGCGTGTGTTGAACACATGTGCGGTATGGCCAGGCGCCGTGATTGCCAAGGCAGCCAGCCGCAAGGGTGCAAGGGCACAAGCCTTGCTGCACCACTGGAGCTCATACATCCCTTATCAGCAGCTGATCGGCACCGTCATCACGTTCACGCATGTTGTGACTTGTGAATATGCGACGCAGTCAATACCTGCACCCCGATTGTGTGCATACGCACTGATCTCACCCCTATTGCAACTGCTGATGCCTTGTCGCATGTGCAGGTACCCGCAAAGTTCATTCTGGAGGAGGTGGTGATTGAGGACAACATGGAGGAGGCAGCCAAGTCAACAAAGTTCTGGCAGTCCCACCCCATGAGGCACATCCTTGAAGGAGCAACCTGCCTCTGGGAGAAGCGCAAGCAGTTCAGCTGTGCGAAGGCACCCATGAAGCTTGCAATCCTGCCAGGCGCCGTCATTGCCAAGGCAGCCAGCCGCGCGCGCCGCGGCAGTGCTTGAAAGCTGGGCGTGATGTGGCACCCCACTGCAGAGTAGGCAGTATGCTTGTGGCTTGCAGTCAGCAGTAGTTGGTGTGGCTTCAATACAGCAATATCAATGCCACCTGTGACGGTGTCGGCGCAACTGTATGTTATGCAGTTTTGGTGGTGGTGACAAGGGGTTGAGCATGTTTGCACAACTGGTTGTTTTGACAGTCTTTGAAGCTGTTCTTGGTGTTTGATGCAGCATGACCGGTTGGTGGCAGGGGTCATGGGAGTATGTGACGAGGGAGTATGGGAGTTGGGTGTGCACATGTAACGTTCAAGCTGCTGTTTGTGTATGGTGTCTATTGAGGGGTGAATGGATGGAGATGGCTTGCTGGGTGGGGGGCATTCACATACAGGCAGCAGCATAGTGGTGCATCTGGGCATAGTGGTGCATCTGGGCATAGTGGTGCATCTGGGCAAGATTCAGCTTTGCATGCCATTCTCCTCCTGAAACCAGCCATGCAATCAGGCACACTGCAGCCAGCTGCTACCACCCTGCTATCACCCTACATACTACCCTAGTCAGCAGCAACACAATGCACTGCTACTACCCTATGTACAAGGGTAGTTACCAGGGTAGTAGCAGCCCGGGTAGTAACTAGGGTAGAAGGGACACTCAGACTACCTAGTAGGCAGCCAAATGTAGGCCTACTACCTTAGGGTGGTAGTAGGCCTACACAACTACTACTAGGGGCATTACTAGGGTAGTAGCAACACCATTCTATTCTATAGCTATAGCAGCTGCAGCTGCTGGTGATCGTAAGAGTGCTGAGCAGCCTTGAAGCAGAACAGGGCAGGAGCAAAAGTTGGGCTACAGTGCAGGCTGCCGGCAGGGTCAGAATCGCAGCAGGCTTGGATGGGTCCAGGATCATCAGATGGCAATTGCTTGCAAGCACCTGCCCTCACACGTTTCAACAGGCTGTCCAAGTTTTGATGCTGTCCTTCCATGGGCATACTATGCCTAGGCATGATGTGCTGTTGTGCATCTGCCATTCATACATCACCACATCAGCAGCCAGCACCAATGTCTATCAAGCATGTGAGTTCGTGCCGAGTCAGTCAAATGTTCCAACCCCACAGGTGCAACCAAATTCACCATGGGGGTCATGTTGGGTTTCTGCAGACATGTGTCAGGCAGTGTTGGCAGCTGCTTTGTAGCGGTAGCATCCACAACAAGCTGTGTCGTGGTCACAGGCTGTCTAGTCTGAAAGCTGGATGGCTTCCCTGATGTGTTTGAAACACTGCTGTTTTGGCGCTTGAATCACTTGTTGCTATTGCACACTGTGGCATACTGAACCTGCTGGCTGCGTGTATGATGGTGACGTATTGAGCTCTCTTGTTGATGTGTGACTGTGTGTGGTGACAGGGAGTGGCTGGCATGTGTGTGAGTAGCAAAGATGTAGGGTGTCACAGCTGCCATACAAACGTCATCTGTGGGCGATTGAGTCCAATATTGAAGGCCAACTGTCGCAATGCAACCAACCAGCATTTTGAGTATGTCAGAGCTGCCGCATGATCCTGTCCAGACAGTAGGCTCTGCTTGATTGGGCCAAACACATGTCGCCAAACTGTCTGAAGTGTAGCCAGACGCCTTTTCAACAACAAAGTAACATAACGTCCATGCCATCCGCAGTTCAGGAACCTGTGTGGTATTACTCTTGCTAATGGCCACAAAACACAACGAGGCAGCATACTACCACAGCGCCCTGCGGCAGGTTATGTAAGCATGCAGCACATGTACACCTGCAACCTGACAACACCGCACAATTGTCTACACGCTGTGTCTGACATATATATGGGGCTGGCTTGCCCCCTAGCCGGAGCACCTGGCTAGGGGGTGGGGTAGCCGGGTTAGGGGGTCGTCGGCCTAGTGATATGTTTGCTCCCAACCACATCGCAAAACAAAACACAATGCATTCCTACACAGGGCTAAGCCTCAGCAGCCTGCCTCGAAGGCATTGGCAAGCTGCCGGCCCTTTGAGCATGTGTGAATGGCCGCAGAAGACAGCACCTCCCTGTTGTGTAACAACTGTAACAGCTGCCAGCAGTGCACACCAGCAACACCATGACATATATATGTGTGATAATACACAGCACAGCCCTATGTGCAGCCCTGACACTTGTCCAGGGCATCTACAATACCCTTGCACATGCATGCGCACCATATGGCGCGATACACCAGAGGCGATGGGAGGCATGCACAGCCTGCCATGGCTGCTTTTTCCACCTGTCTACCGCAAACACCGGGTTGCAGTGCAACTGTGTGCTCTCCACCTGTCTGATAGACGCCACAACATGCTTTCAAACACGAAGGGGCCATTCAGGGCAGCCTCTGTGAAACTGATGTGCTGTCTGGGAGGACAGCACCCGTCAGTGCTGACTACCGCGGTTGAGCCGCACAGTTGACAACCACAAAGTACGTGTGAGATCTGCCACGACGTCGCTGGCAGTACCCAGTGCAAGGGTCCGCAGGTCGAATCTACATAACCTACAACACGGTGCAGGTGTGACAATACAACAGCACGTCCACAACAACGCTATGTCCACGCACACAGCACAGCAACACTACATAGCTCCTGTCACAAGGTAGCGCAAGCACCTTCAGGGATGCAGGAACACAGCCGTTCACAACACAAAGTGGGCCGGCTGGCAGAAAGCGCAAGTCCACGCAACAACAGTGCCACAGAAAAGAAAGACGCCTGCAAGCCATTGCAGCTGGGGACTCCCCAGCTGAGCTGTTACAGTGCTTGCTGCTGCAATGCAGTGCAACCGCCAACCAGTTGCAGCTGCAAACACTTCCAAGAGCAGCTCCCTGGGCTTCTAGCAGGTCTCTGTGTGTCCACTCTTCTTGCCACCGGTCTGAGACTTCAGGCCACTGTAGGTGTGGCCACTCAGCCTTGTTCATCAAAGGGGTCTTCACTGCAGCCTTTCCTCGGCATACCTTGGGTGTCCACTGCAGCAACAGAGGGAGGGGCGACGTACAGTAGAGCACAAGGAGTGAGTGAGATTGAATGAGCACAGTGCGTGTGGGAAGGGTGTGACAACTGCACGGTTGAGTTGAGCAGCTGGCAGCGTGCTATGGCTTTGAGGCCAGGTGCTCAGCAGTTAGCAGCACATGTGTCACGTACATGACCCTTCCAGTCTCTGCACCACAACCAGCGCAGAGCTGGGCTGGTTGTTGGGCTTCAGTGCTACGTGCATGCATGCCTGTGCATGAAGGGGCAGATGCCCATCACGTAGTCCCTGCATACACCCCTGCCCCCAACCTCACACACACCCCAAGCCCCAGCCATCAAAGCCACTCACCCTTTGTAGTACTCCCCCTCCTCAGGGTAGTGCCCATCCACAAAGTAGACGTGGGAGACATCAGACACCACAGCGGCACCACTGGCGCTCACACTGGCAGCCACCACTGATGCCTTGCAGGGCTCGTAGGATCCAATGGTGTAGGTGGCCACGCCGTTGGCGTCGGTGGTCTTGACCGCTGGGGAGTTGGAGATCTGGCAGTCGCCGTCAGCAGAGAAGGCGACGTTGGCGTTGGCCACAGGGGAACCGTTGGCATCCTTGGCGATGGTTGTGAAGGTGGCAGGCTCCCCGCAGTGGCTGTGGGTCTTGTCAGGCAGGAGCTTGAGCTTCTTAACTGAGCCGGCAGTTCCCCTTGTTGCCGTGATCGTGATCGTGGTGAGCGCTGTGTCAAGGTTGCCAAAATCAACTTCGTCCACGCCCACAGTGACGAGTCCTGGCTCTGTGATCTTCAGCAAAGCAGTGGCTACCCCACCAGCGCCGGTTCGTACTTCAAGGAAACTTGCAGTGAAGGAGGCTGGTTGCAGGGCACCTGGCTGACGCGACCCAGCTGTGCCATTGCTGGCGGCCTGTTGCTGGCGCAAACAAAACGCATTGCAGTCACCATCGCAATAGCCTTCGCCACCAGGAGGCACACCTTCCGCAACCCATTCAGCATTGCTAGTGACCCTAAGCCTGATATCTCTGCAGTCAAAGATGGATTTGACTTCACCTTCACGCCGACGCTGCCCAGTGCGCTTGGTGTGCTTCTTGGCGGCAGCTGGTGGAGTGACGTGGGACTTGGAGCCACCCTTGGCGGAGAGGGCTGCCTGCTGGGCACCTAGGTTGGGAGTCTTTTCATTATCCATCTTCTTCTTGTTGTCGTCTTTGCAGTCCGAAGAGCGAGGATCGCCACTGGCATCACGGCAGCATGGGTCGGTCGCACAACAGTCGCCAAAATAGCAACCGTACAGGCACACCCTTGGGCTTGGTGAAGAGACGTCATCGGTGCAACATCCCTCCTCTTGACAGACACAGTCCGCGTCAAATCCTGTGAACTCCACGGTGACCTCTACCAAATCGCCCACGACAGCTTGTGTCTTGCTGGCCGACAGGGTGAGCAGAGAGCATTCGGCGGGGAAGTTGATATATTGACGCCCGTTCACACCCTTGACAAACATGTGCATACCTGCACCATCACACAGCCAACACAGCAAGCACATGGTGAAGTCAATGAGCCCGTGCTCCTGGTGGAACCACATGTGGGTGCACAGCCACGGCAATGCTTCACATACGGTTACACAACCACAACAGGGCAACCAGTGCAAAATTGGGCTTGGCTTGCATCCAAGCCAGTATACGAAGCTGACATGCCGCACCGCATGTCGTTGGATGGCACACTGTGAAACTCATGGGACGTGGCACTTGCATCTAACAAGCAGCTTCGGCGCCTTGTTGTCTCCAGCGCTGACACAGCACATACAGTATTCCTTTGACCGTCTGCGTTGCATACGGTCAATTTCCACCACCAAGCAACCCCACCCACCTTGCACAGCAGTGTTGGGAGCCTTGAGGTCTTGAAGCAAGGCCTGTGCATCCACCTTGATGCTTGGGGCGGTGTAGAAGTGGTAGTGGGCCTTCTCAACGTCCAAGGACTGAATACCATGAGATTCAAACTCGCTGATGGTATAGGGGTGGTGCACAACATCAAGCTCGATGGAGATTTCGTCAGCCTACAAGCAGGAGTAAGGGGGGAGATGGAAGACACATACAGTTTGTTCAGGTCAGCAGGGTGAACTGCATGCACTAATCTTGGCGCAATGTGCTGCGCGCAGTGTCTCCATTTTGTCTGTCACTAGACAGTTTCATGTGACAAAGCACACCTTCAAAAGTTTTCAGTGAGTGCAGGAGTGAACAAGTCCCTTTGACAAAGCATCCCTCGCTGTCAGTCCAGACATTATGTTGAGTTGATGCACAGAAGCGTAGTAGCAATGCTGCAACTGAAAAGGTTGCTGCATGACCAGCAACCCCGAGCCTGGCAGCCATGCATGACAAGCTTAGGCGGTTGGCCACCTTGTGTGGGTGCATGTAACTCTTGACATCTTTGTTCTGAAAAAAGCTGCGGGTGATGGCAGCTGGTCCCTAGCAGTGTGCTGGTCACTGGTCTGTGTCTGCTGATGGCCAGGGCAGGAAGGGTCGGGTTCCAGCCCCTCACCCACCTGCTCATTGTAGGTCACGTCCATCACATCGGCCACAGCACCCGTAGACTGGCCAAACGGAACCATCAACACACTGGTGGCGCCAGCCCCTGCCCATGCTGACCGCAGCCCCCTGGCCTCAGCCATCCTGATGGTGGTTGACAGGTCCTGCTTGACGGGGGCGTTGTCGGATGCAGCAGTGACAGCCATGAAGGCTCTGGGGAACAGGCGCCGCGCAGCAGGGCTCTCCTGGTTGACGGCGTTGACTTGGCCAAACATGACAGCCAGGTTCTGGGGCAGGACAGGGGCAAGGTTGGAGCAGCAGCAGCGGCGGGGGCAGGGCATGCAGGATGGTACGTGCGTAGGGGTGCAGCAACAAAATGGCGAACGACTTACTACAAGCCTCGGTCGCTGGAGCATGCGCTAGCAGTGCAGCGTCGCAGTGGACCTCTGCATAGGGTGTGCGCTGAGACGTGACCTGCCCAGGCAACGCAAGCGCTCTCATGACAAAGGGTCAGGTACCATGCCCCACTGCACAGCAGCAGGTCAGCTGCTGCAACTTCTCGTTGCAGAACAGCTTACTGCAGAGGTGAAGCAACACTGCAGCAGCATGTACTGCTGCCACAAGTACACTTGTCAGAAGTCCACAGCAGCTCGGCCCTACCCTTACCTTCAGGGCTTGCCAGGTTCTCGACACGGAATGCGTCATTCCTGACGCAGGCTTGGGGTTGACAACCGGCATGAAAGCGCTCACGGAACTGGGAGAGATCAGCTTGACGGTTAGAGCTGTTCTCTCAGGCCGGTTGAGAGAACGGGTACTGAGCGAGATCTGAGGCTTCAGAGCATCAAAGTAATACGTGTTCAGGCCCGAGATCGCCTCAGAACCCTGTGTTGGTGTCAGAGTGGTAAGAGGCTGTGGTTCCTGTGTGCGAGCGCCTGCTGCGCGCTGCAAAACACATGTGGCTGCCAAGACGTACAGAAAGACATAAAGAAGCCCTGAAGGCCCCATGGTGTGCAGTTTACGTGGATCGCACAAAACTGCTGGCAGTATGAAGCACGTTGCACGCACAGATGAGGCGCAGAGTGGCCCCAAACAATGTTGTGAGAGGCTTGCGGCGAGCCTGTAGCCGATCGCTTTATAGCGCCTGCCTGGTGGTCAAACCCTACGGAAGGTGCCTTTCACTTTTTGTCACGGCACCCCTAAAATGCACTCAAACACCCAAAACAACATGTGTCTGAGGCCGAAGGCCTCTGATGTGGTCTCCTGCGAATGCACCAGACTCAAACTTAGATTGTTCATTGGCAGGAGACCATATCAGAGGCCGTAGGCCTCAGACACATGTTGTTTTGGGTGTTTGAGTGCATTTTAGGGGTGCCGTGACAAAAAGTGAAAGGCACCTTCCGTAGGGTTTGACCACCAGGCAGGCGCTATAAAGCGATCGGCTACAGGCTCGCCGCAAGCCTCTCACAACATTGTTTGGGGCCACTCTGCGCCTCATCTGTGCGTGCAACGTGCTTCATACTGCCAGCAGTTTTGTGCGATCCACGTAAACTGCACACCATGGGGCCTTCAGGGCTTCTTTATGTCTTTCTGTACGTCTTGGCAGCCACATGTGTTTTGCAGCGCGCAGCAGGCGCTCGCACACAGGAACCACAGCCTCTTACCACTCTGACACCAACACAGGGTTCTGAGGCGATCTCGGGCCTGAACACGTATTACTTTGATGCTCTGAAGCCTCAGATCTCGCTCAGCACCCGTTCTCTCAACCGGCCTGAGAGAACAGCTCTAACCGTCAAGCTGATCTCTCCCAGTTCCGTGAGCACTTTCATGCCGGTTGTCAACCCCAAGCCTGCGTCGGGAATGACGCATTCCGTGTCGAGAACTTGGCAAGCCCTGAAGGTAAGGGTAGGGCTGAGGTGCTTTGCAGTGTACCTGTGGCAGCAGTACATGATGCTGCAGTGTTGCTTCATCTCTGCTGTGACATGGTCTGCACCATTATTATCATTATTTGCACAATCTGGTTAGGGGTTCTGGCCTCTTTCACTAGCGCCCAATTGCATAGGCGGGTCATGTGTGCGAGCACCTGAGCTGATGGTTATGCTTTGCAGCTGTCCGTCTTGCGATAACCACCCTTTAGTTGCTTGCAAGACCATTCAACCACCAGGTTACTGGTGCACAGCTATGCACGTACCATCCTGCATGCAAGTCCCCATCCTGCGGTATGTAGTGGTGTCACTGACATGGCTGCTGCTTTGCCCTGCCCGCCGCTGCTGCTTCTGCCCTTCCCCCTGTTGTGCCCCAGAACTTGGCGGTTATGTTTGGTCAAGTCAAAAACATCAACCGAGAGAGCCCTGCTGCCCAGCGCCTGTTCCCACGAGCGTTCATGGCCGTCACCGCTGCCTCCGACAACTCCCCCGTCAAGCTGGATCTGTCAACCGCCATCAGGATGGCTGAGGCCAAGGGTCTGCGGGCATCATGGGCAGAAGTGACCCCCAGCAGTGTGCTGCTGCTGCCCTTCGGTCATTCTACCGGAGCTGTTGCTGATGTGATGGACGTGACCTACAATGAGCAGGTGGGTGAGCGATTACACCCTGGAATCCCTCTCTGCCCTGACCATGAGTGCTCTGCTGGGGGCCTGTTCCCATCACCTGCAGCTTGCTTAACTAAGCTGTTGTGAAGCTTGACATGCACAAGAGCCCAGTTTGTCTTGATCATCCGTGGATGCCAAGGCTTGGGGCTCAGGTTTGTAGCCGAAGCGGTGGCATGTTGCCACCGCTGTGCTGTGGGTTGTATAAGCATAGGATCACAGGTACATGCAAGGGTGGCAGGCTAGCGCGCCGGGTCCTAGTGACGCTTATCCCAGCAGGGATGTATTGCAGCACCTGGTCAGGCAACCGTTCATCACCCAGTGGGTGACTGGTGTCTGATTTGACAGCAGAAGGGTGCTTGGCAACCTGTCCAGTTGACGCACTGTCCAGACAAATTGAAGGGACGGTGCAGCTTATCACGCCATGATGAGTGCATGCACTTCACCCAGCTGACCTGAAGAAAATGAGCCCCAGTTTTCTCTACTGACTGCATGTGCCGTCTGTCCTCCCTTCCCTCCTGCATGCAGGCTGATGAGATCTCCCTCGAGCTTGATGTCGTGCACCACCCCCACACCATCAGCGAGTTCAAGTCCCATGACAAGCAGACCTTGGATGTTGAGGAGGCCCACTACCACTTCGACACCGCCCCAGGGGTCAAGGTGGATGCACAGGCCCTGCTGCATGCCCTCCAAGCACCAGACTCTGCTGTGGAAGGTGGGCTGGGCTGGGGCGGGGTGGAGTTTGACGGTCTGGAAAGGGGACAGTCACGAGGGTACTGTCTGCTATGTCATGGCTGGAAGTCGGTGTGCTGGAGCTGCTTGTCAGATGTAATGCCCGCATTGCACCAGTGTGACACTGCTCCATTGATTAACATGCTCAGGGGCATTAGCAAGTCAGCTTATGCACTGGTGTAGGCACGAGCCATGCCCTACCTTGCAGCGATCTGGCCGGCTTAGTGAAGGCGCTCCATCCGTATTTGAACTTTGTGGCCAAAAAGAGTGAATACCCTCGCGCCTACTCAGCTGCGGTCACACCAGTCCACAACTTCACTGACCTCCCACCCTGTGCTTGCCGTGTGGTGTAGGTCTGCACATGTTTGTCAAGGGTCTGGACAAATCTGGAGAAATCTGGCCATGCACCGAGATCTCCCTGTCAACCGATGCCAACAACGCACAAGCTGCCGTCGGGAGCCTGGTACAAGTGATGATCACAGCGACGGGGTTCAACGCTGACTGCCTCTGTGAAGAGATAAACTGTTGCTCCCAAGAGCGGGGGTCTTCAACCAACCCAGGGCTGTGCGAGTTGGGCTGTGAGGATTACCCTTTTTGTTGTGGAAACGACCCTTGTTGCCGTAACGCCAGTGGCAACCCACAAGACGAATCGTGCAACAGTGGAGGAGAAGTGTCCCCTACATCGGACAACCCTGGTGCCCAGCAGGCAGCCCTCTCTGCCAAGAGTGGCTCCAAGTCCCGCGTCACTCCACCAGCTGCCGCCAAGAAGCACACCAAGCGCACTGGACAGCGTAGGGACACTACCGCTTCTGACCTGCTGTCGTGCATCCTAGTTGAGCTTGAGATCACTGGTGATGCTGAGTGGGCGGCAATCGGTGTGGTTTCAGATGACGCTTGCGAATGGCGGCGAGCAGCCAGCAACTCCACCGCTGGGTTGCGCAAGCCAGCCGCCCGCCAACCCTCCAGTACCCTCACAAAGACGATTGTGGTACGCACAGACTTTGATGGGGCCGCCACTGCTTGGCTGAGGGTCATCGGCACAGGACGTATCAGCGTATCTGCTGTGGAAGCGGATTCCTACGACCTGAACCAAGTCGTCTCTGTCAACATCACCGGAGCCACCGCTCCTGGCGCCGTGACCCACATCAAGCTGCAGCCCTCCAAGAGCCACAAGGACTGCGGCGACCCCTCAACCATCCTCGCAACCGCCAAGGATGCCAACGGCGCCCCTGTGGCCAACGCCAAGGTCACCTTCTCTGCTGACGGCGACTGCCACATCCACGACTCCCATGCGGAAAGGACCACCGATGCCAACGGCGTGGCCACCTACACCTTTGGATCCTATGAGCCCTGCAAGGCATCAGTGGTGGCTGCAAGTGTGGGCGCCAACGGAGTCCCCGTGCTGTCTGAAGTCTCCTATGTCTACTTTGAAGAGGATCACCCCCACTATGCAAAGGAGAGGGACTACTATGGAGAAGAGAGGGAGTACTACAAACGGTGAGAGGCACTGGCGGCATGGGGGCAGGGCGATTCTTATTTGGGGGTGGATGCTTGGCTGCCGCTCCCAACAGGGTTTAGGGTTGGCGTACTTAGGGTGTGGCTGCCTGGCCGCCCCTCCCCACAGGGTTTGGGACCAACCGTTAGGAGTCCTCACATGTGTTCATGTTCTTGCTAAGCATTGCCTGTTAGCAGGGACATCTTGGGCGCATTGAAGAGCTGCACATATGTCAGAGTTTCAACACCAGTCCTCCAACCCTTAGCACTCCACCAGAAGTTGTACAGTGTGACTGCCAGGCATGCGGCACCTTCATCCTTTTTTCTCACTCCTTCTGCACTGTACTTGCGCTGTTGCTGCAGTGGACACCCCCGGTATGCTGAGGAACGTCTGTCCTGAAGCCTCGCATCATCTTCAAGGCCGAGTGGTCACACCGACAATGGTCGCACCGGCAAGCAGGCACAACGCCAAGACCAGTAGGCTCACAAGCACATGCTCGACATTGTAGGATTTTTGATTGTGATGACTGCTTGGCGTTTGCATGGTAGTGGGACGCTCTGCCACAGCTACCTGCCAGCACATTCTGTAACAGCAGTGCCCATTTGAAATGGCATGCTGGTGTATTACCTTGGCTTGTAGTGCTTCCTGCCGGCTGGCAGAGGTTTCAGCCAACGCCCTGAGTTGTGGGTGATTGTATCCAGCGTTCCTGCCACCCAAGGCTGCTTGGAATTGCTCGTGGCGTTGAGTTGTTGTGCTGTGCTGCGGTGTGTGTGCACATAGCAGGTGCTGTGGACATGTTGCTGTATAATCACACCTGCGCTGTGTTGATGCTTGTGTGCATCGGGTGTATGTCACAACAGCAGAGGTCAGCACTGGCGAGTGCAGTCCTATGCGGTTGGCACATCATTGCAAGTGTCTGCGTCACTGCTGTCACCGACCCCCTTGTGGGATGCATCTTGTGTAGTACATGTATCACATTTATCACACAGACTGCAGCCACGTCTGTTTGTTATGAAGCCAGCTTGAGGGTCAAGGGACTGTAGGCTGTCTCATGGCTGGCTGTGCCAAATAGCTGCCTTTAAGTCAGAGTGTAGTAGTTGAAGGCACCCTGTGCAAGATCTCGGTTCTGCATGTGTGCAGGCTGCCAATAGTTGTTATCACACACATATCCTGGTGTTGCTGGTGTACTGTTGAGTTGTTACTGCTGTGTGCAGTTGGCACATGCTGCAGAGCACGTGCCCAGCCAGCACCTCCCTCTTGAGGCTTGCTGTCTTTTGGAGTGCATCTTTTCGTATTGCCTGACAGGAGAGCATCTGCCACACTCGAGCGCTCAGGACAGCTAAGTGCGTGGCTCATCATACAGTTGTGTCATGTTTCATGTGTGCAGGGTGCTGTGACATGATGGAGGGCTGCCTGAAAGCTTGTGTATGGCGTGGCCCCTGTCCACAGTGTATTTACATTTGACTGGACATACTCAGTTTGAGTTTTAACTTGTAACTGTGGCTGTGTGCGTATCTGCTGCTTGCACACGCGGCTGGCAGAGGGTTATCAGGGCATGCATGACTATCTTAGTAACGTCACTCTAACAGTCACATAAGTCACATAAGAGTCACTGAGCTTCTTGTAAAGGTTTCTCAGTCTGTAGCAAACTGTGTGTCACTCAGCAATAACACTTGCAATGCCGTTGGCACATCGCTGCAAGGAGGCCACTGTCACAGACCCCCTTGTGAAATGCATCTTATGTAGTACATCCATCATACAGACTGCAGCTGACAGACTGCAGATGCAACATCCAGCCCAGCAGAAGGGCAGCAACAGGCCAGACACCTTCATGTCACAGTGAGCCAAGGGTTTGGGGGCCCCGAAGCTCGTCTAGCTTCAGCTGCACATGCATATGCATCACTAATGCATTACTACTTCTTTTCGTTGGCAGACACAGCAGCTTCAGCCTCTGCGATCTTACTACAACAGACTGCAGCTCACAGAACACTCTACAGCGTGCCAGTGGCAGCTGCAGGCAACCAAAACACTTTGCTACAGCCTCCTTTGACCCTCCTTTGACCCCACTGTGTGAAGACATTGCAGACACAACTCACACCCTTTGCTGCACGTGCAACTGCTGCCTGTCTGCCCACAAACATCGCAAAGAACCAAACATATTTTTTTGGGGGGAAGAAAATGTTACACATAATGGTGGGGTGTTGTGTTGCAGGATGCTACGAGATAAAGAACAGAGCTACTACATTGCTGATGGTCACACTGCTGCAGCTCCCTGCTGGCCACTCATCATTTGATGTCCTGCAGGTAGTACTGCCGCAGGCTGCTGCTTGGCTCAATGTTACTGTATTGGCACTTCGTTGAGCACCTGCACAGAACAGAGCAGCAGCAGCAACAACACGATGTGTGAAAGAGTAAAAAAAGCAGTACGCCTGAATGCAGCAGACAAGTGAATGCTTGCCAGCTACTCTGCTACGGCAACCCAGTTTGCAGCGGTAACCTTGTCAACGGAATTCGCACTCCGACCACATGCAAGGCACATCAAGCAAGTAAGAGAGGGACCTGACCTTGCGCGCCGAGTGTGAGGTTCCAACACTTGGCCAATGGTGGCTGGGATATGTTTGTCACACCGGCAGGCAATGCTCAACAGTGTGGCTTGCTGTCGGGTCAATGATTTGATAAAACAGGATGGCTTGCTTGCTGTTGACTGCCCAGCTAGTGCGGCAGACGCATTGCAAGAGGTTGGGCTCAGCTCAACCCATCCTGCGAAAGCTCACCTCAGCCCATCCTCATCATACGCTGCTCCCCTGGCCGCCTGTGCCCCACCAGCCACAGCACTGCGCCCTGACACCACACTGCCAGAAACTGCAGCACTGCCAGCACGCCGCCTCCCGCTGCTGCTGTTGTTGGTGCTGGCAGCTGCACCACTGCTGCTGCTGGCAGCAAGGGCAGCTTGGGCTGCGTGAGTGCCTCTCAGCCACCACTTGACAGCCATACTTGCCGCAACCATCCTGAAGGCAGCACAGTAGTTACAAAACAGCACGAAGGCAGCTGGTCAGCTGGAGAGTCCAAGAGTGGGTATTGTGCTGTGCTGACAACATGATTCGATCTCTTACATTGTTGCAGAAACACGATGCAGCTTATCACATGTCACTGCTACATTCTATAGAGACCTTCGCGCGGCAGGGGTGACATTGTGATGCATAGGGGTATCTTACAGGCGAGTTCCACAAGCGCTGCTTCACATTGCACTGCTTGCAGTCTGTCAACAACTGCCGGTCCCTTCTGCCCAACCACGAAGGGGGCTCCTCGCCTCAAAACACATCGCGCAAGGCCCTCACACCCCATTATGGCGGGCTGTGACCATTGGTTGTGGAAGCCAGCAGCAGCAACGGCCACCCTGCAAGCACCACGCTGTGCCCTTCTCTTGACAGTGCACCAGACGGAAATAAGAGACCCCTAAAGCACAGCACAACAGACAAGCAGCAAGCAGAGCTCTCTAGCTTCAGGTGCACATGCATATGCATCACTAACTACTTCTTTTCGTTGACAGCCACGGCAGCTTCAGCCTCTGCGATCTTACTATAACAACAGACAAGCATCAGAGCAACACGACCACACTGCACCATGGCTGTCGTCAGCATGCTACATCAAGGGCAGCCACTGCATCTTTGCACATGCCCACACCAGGTCGGCCATGCCTTGGGGCTTCAGTGCAGGCAACAGCTTGCCAAAGGCACCCACCAGCTGCTGCAGCTGCTGCGGCGGCAGCTGTTGCCCCATGGTGGCCACCGCCCACAGGGTGTTGGACACGTTCTGTGCTGTGGCATCTGGCAGTACAGTCGCAAGCCTTGCCAAGAGCTGATGCAGCTGCTTTGATGGCACCTGATGCCCCAGGCTGGCCACAGCCCACAAGGAGGTTGACGCTGCCTGGGGTGTGGCATCTGTCAGCACAAGTACGCCCAACAGCTGCTGCAGCTGTACAGATGTCAGCTGCAGCTGCAATGTAGCAGCAGCCCACAACACAGTTGACACTGCCTGTGGGTCAGCCTGCTGCAGGGTGCTGGCCTGCAGGAACAGCGGCAGCAGCAGCGTGGCTGTCTGGACAGCACAGCTTGCTGCTGGCATGATTGATATTCGCAAGCTGATGTGCCACACACTGCTGCTGTAGCTGCACTGCTAGCTGGTGCAGCTCTGACAGCAGCTGGCTGCTGCGGCGGCGGCACGCCCTGTCTGCACAGCTTGGCAGCATGTGCATATGCTGCACTGAGGTTGACGGGGGTGAAGTCAGCTTCATGCTGCTGAAGTAGCAGCAGCAGCTGCTGGGGACTGCGAATTGCCTTGATGGCTTCTGTGCGCCCCTTGGAAGCTGCCAACCATGCAGCACTGCCATCATCATCCCGGTCGCTGTTGCTGCCGTTGCTGCGCTTGCCGCCCCTGCCCCCACCCCTGCCACCACGTCCCTGCCTGCCACCCGCACTGCTGCTCCTGCCAGCGCTGCTGTCAGCCTTGGCAACAATAATTGCTGCTCTGCTCCTGGTGCTGATGCTCGGTGGGTGCCTGAGTGCTGGTGTGGCGCTGAGCCAGGCTTGAAGGAGACTTTCAGCGGAAAAATACCTTGCTCTGGGGGGACACGTGCCCCTAGACATATGTGTGCAGGCATGATGCATGATGCATGATGAGTGGATCAGCACCCTCTCGCACAGCAGTGATCGACGGTGATTTTCGCGGTCGAACTAACTTGTTGTTTTTGTGCGTGTATATGGCATTCAGCTCACGTTGAGCTCAAGCAGCGGCGGAGTCACTTTCATGGCAGTTGTGATCTGGTCATGGGAGTGAAGGAAGGGCGACAGGGCATGACCGTTCCTGTTCCTGTGTCCACCGTGAATTTATCATTTTACACCTAAAGCCACGCCCAGGACGTTTTCATGAAGTGTCGATGTTTTGATGCCCATTGGTTGACAGGGTGTTTCTGCTGCAGCAGTCGATTGGAAGACTTCAACTTGAAGTGCAGTGCTAGCGTCTTCGTCACCATGTTGGGTGTTTCTGCTGCAGCAGTCGATTGGACTGGCTCACAGCATGCGAAAGGGAGGCGGTGCAGCAGCAGCGGCAGCGTAAAAGCAGCAGCAGCATCATGCACCACCCTGGGTGGTCCACCCCCTGGGGCACTGAGCAGTCTCTCAACATTGGCTGCAGCTCCATCAGCAGCAGTAGTTTCTCTGGCCGAGCGGGAAGGTTCACCACGGCGTTTGGTGCTGTGCTCTGAAGGCGCTGAGCTGTGTGCAGACCGCTTCTGCAGATGGGTGATGCTGCTGGCTGGGCCGGTGTTACCTGACATAGCAGCAAGTGTGCAAGGAGCAAAGCAGGGGCTGCCGCCGCTCAAGGTGCAATAGTGTTGTCAGCATTCTTGACAGTCTCATGTTGTGTTGTGCGAGAAGCAGATGCATGACTTTGTAGTAGTGCATCGTGCACGCGGTGCACAGGCTTCACCTGCTGCTGTACCTGGCAGCAAACCTGGGACACAACTCAGCACCACACTCTTCTGTGCCTGTGTGCTGCACCTGCCGTCTGCCTCCTTGTTGCTGCAGCTTAAAGCTGTGATCCTGTAGGAGCACTGATGCCCTGAGTCTACCAGCTGCAGTAGGACCCAGGAATTAGGCGGCAGTGCTGTCCCAGCGGCAGGACACAATGCAGGGTGCAAGGCTCCCTGCTGAGCACGCAGGAAGCTTGTGACTGTCCCTTGGTGAGCTGCAATCCGTCATCCGTCATTTTTGCAACACATTTTACTACAGAGTGGCTGAACTGACAGTGCGAGCTGGTTGTTGTACTTCGTGCAGCTGCTCTGGGCATCAACTGTGACAAGGCTGTTCAGATTCTGTTAACCAGGGCCCAGACACAGTATGCTGTTGGTCCTGTCATGCAGACAGCAATCCTTCAGCACATTCCTGCACATGCGGTGTTTGATGTTTTTGAGCGGGTTCACCCTGGGTTGCAGCTGCTGACGAAGCCTTCTTCCTGCCCTGGCAACCCTCCGTGCAGGTGATAGAGGCTGCACTGGGCCCCAACTCCCAGAACGCGGCACACCGTGACATGCTGTCCAGGGAGATGTAGCAGCAGTTCTGAGGGCTGCTGCCGGCTGCTGCAGAACGGCGCTTAGCACTCAACAGGCCCGCTGACATGCCGACACCCGCTGCAGCCAACACCCCAGGCGTGCAGCAGCAGCAGTGGGACACTGTGCTCCTCGACCAATTTGGTGAAAAGGTGAGCCCACACCTGCACACCCTTTACTACCTGCCAGCAGTCTCTGAGGTGCGCTCTTGTAGTGAGGCTACCCAGCAGCAGGAGATTGTGTTCAAGCAGCTGAAGCAGGGCTCCTATGATGCAGCTTTGATGCCTACGTGGGAGAGTTGATGCAAAAGGCTGCCAAGCTCAAGCACTGTGCTGAGTTCAACATGCAGTACTGCACGACTCTGTTTGCGCAGGGTGTGAGCAACAAGAGTGTGAACAAGCAGGAGTGTGTCAACCATTTCTCGAGGTGGCTGACGGGTTGGCCGCAAGGAACAGCGACCCTTGACAAGGCCATGTGCACGGCAGTGCGGACGGAGCGCCAGAAGCAGCGGCACTTGCTGGTTGCCACTCGAACGCAGCTGGCTGAGCGCACGCAGCAGGAGATGGAGGGCAGCAAGCCTCCTGTCAGCACACCCCCAAAGCAGCAGGGCCGCACTTATGGTGCAGCAGCACAGCCCAGCTTCCACACCCTGATGGGCCAAATGCAGCAGGCAGCTAAGGAAGAGTGGGGGCCTAACCGCATGCGAGGCGCCATGCAGGCTGCCTGGCCGCCAGAGGGCTCAACAATACAGAGTGCGCTGCGCGACAGGCAGTAGAGTGCCCACCACCCCCGCCGTACAGGCCTGCAGCTGCAGTGCACAACCCTGTCAGCACACATGACGTGCACTACGCGCCGTTTGATGGCTACAGCCGTGCGCGCAGCGGTTACCAACTCTTGGCAGCCGCTGCTGTGCAGACAGCTGGCAGGCAGGTGCTGTTTGCAGACCAGCAGCGCGCTGCTGCCACGGTCTGGCCACAGCAGGAACATCAGCAGCGCTCGCAGTCTCCAAGGCCCCCAGGATTGGGCAGGCAGGCCGCCGCGCAGGATCGCAAAACCTGTGGCAGGACGGGAGGCCACTGGGATCGCATCTGTCACTGCGACAGGTCTGACAAGGCACCAGCCGACTGGGTACCCAGCACCAGGTCCAGGCCTCAGCTGCTGGAGCTCTATTGGCGCCGGTGTACCCAGTACAACATGCAGCCCAAGCAGCCGCGCCCTCCTGCTGCAGCGCAGCAACAGGGTGCGCAGCTGCCTATGGCAGCGCTGTCAGAGTAGGGGCAGTTGGGATAATTCTACAGAAGAGCGGGAGGTGCAGCAGGAGCTGACAGGTGAGCCAGAGAGCTGAGGTCCTGCAGTGTACCGGATACAGGGCTGGTCCCCAGCTCACAGGCAGATGGAGCCGTACAACTGGTTTCCTGCATGCACTCTGACGAGTGAGATAGAGCTGGCAGCTGTGGGCACAAGCGGCCGACCATTCCACAGCTTCCTGCCTGCTGACACACAGCCGCGCGTGGGACCCAACACTGCTGACAAGGTTGTGCTGCCTGCCCTCGTGCCCCTGCAGCTGAACCTCACAGGGCACGTACACCACCAGCAAGCTGCAGGAGGTGCTTGGGATGCTGTGCGATCAGCCTGGTACTGCAGAGGCAGCTGCTGGTCCCGTTGCAGCCGACACTCCAAGGGCTTCAGCAGCAGCTCTATAGCCGCCGCAGCCTGTGCTTGAGTGCCATGTTATGGAGGAGGTGAGCCGCATGCTACCTAATGCGGCCGCTGACAAAGAGGAGGTGGGAGAGGGGTTGGGGCTTAGGGTTTAGTGCTCTTTTGACCCTAAACCCTAAAACCTTGAGTGCCGTGTTGTGGAGCAGCTGAGCCCCATGCTGCCTGATGGGGACGCTGACCCAGAGGAGGTGCAGATGCTTTCGGCAAGGCATGAGCAGAACAGCCAGGTGCAGCACCAACACATCCTCAGCAGCAGCGAGCCCAGCAGTGGCGTCATTATGCAGTGGGGTTCAGTGGGGCAGGAGAAGCATGATCAGCCACCCAAGGCAGCCTCGGACTCAGACTGTGTCCCCAGCAACATAGCAGAGCCCCTGATCAAGGCCACAGGGCACGGCGTCCCACTGACCCCACAGGAGCAGGAACAGGTGAGGGACATTGATGCACAGTGTGTTCTTGCATGTATGGGCGCACAGACTCTGGGCCGAGCCCATCACCAACAACATATGCAAGGGTACACAGGGGGAAGTGTCCCTTACGTCACACAGGTCACGTCACAAATGGGCTTCCCCACAGTGGGCGGCCTCGAAGCATCTTACATGTATGACACGGTCCTTGGCAAGCACTTGCTTGACCAGGCGTCAGGCTTTTGTGCTGCCTGTCATGAGCCGCTCCTGTTACATGCCACACATACAACTGGAAAACATCCGCACTCTGCACAGCATGCCAGTGGTTACTGGCAAGGCCGCTACGTTGCCAGTGCGCCCTATGCAGGCTGCCGCACTGTCTGACGCGCTGGCCTTCATGCTCTGCTGTCTTTGCAGGCGGCGTCCTCCAGCAGAGGCTGAGCAGGATGCAGTAGCATACACACAGGCAAGCCCTTCTGCAGCGGATGCAGCAGCAGACAGACAGCCCAACCCTCGGCAGCAAATGCAGCCACACAGACACACAGCCGAGCCCCTCTGCCACAGATGCGGCAGCAGACATGCAGCCAAGCCCTTCTGCAGCGGATGCAACCACGCAGACACACAGCCAAGCCCCTCTGCAGCGGATGCAGCATCAGACACACAGCTAAGCTCAAATTACAGCAGACATGATAGAGGTTGCAATGGGCTACCCCCAGGGCAGTACAGCCGCCCCGAGCGTGAGCGAACAGCAGCGCAGGCAAGCGCTAGGTGAGACCATGGACTCAAACTGCGCACAGTGCATTTTAGCAACAGCAGCAGCTTGGGCAAGGGCAGCGCACCGTAGACACTTAGCAGCCATCAAGTACAGCTGTAGCTGTGAGACAGCGTGTATGCTGTCAGCAACAGCAGCTGCGCGAGATGCACGAAGCAAGCGGCCAGTACAGATCTGGCACGATACAGCAGCTATGCACATGCTGCAGCAATACGAGATGCCTGAGGGCGCCACAGCAGCAGATACAAGCTGCATCACAATGCGGCTATCGTGTTATCAGTGGCAGCAAGTCAAGCTGCTGAGACGCATGCCTGACGTTTCTTGCAAACAGGTCCCAGCCCTTGAGGAGAGGCATCAATTGTGCAGCAGCTACACAGCCGCTGCAGACACTATGGAGGCGTGCGCACACCCGCCCTTGTGCTGAACTGCTGCTGGTGGCGCGGCCTGCAGGCTGACATCGCACACCTGGTGAGTGGGAGCAAGAGTGCAGCTGCATGCGTGTTGCCTTTGGCAGTGCAGAGTGTCTGAGCAACAGCCCCGCTCAGTGTGCACCCTTGCCTGGCATCGACTTAGCACTATACACAACATTCACAAGCAAGCCGCCAGAGGTTGCTTGTGAGGCCTGCTCCTCAGTGCTGTCCAGCACACATAACCCCATCTTGCTGTTTGATGTCTGTGACGCAAGTTCGCACATGTATTGCCTGCCCACATCCTTGGACACTGTGCCAGAAGGCGACTGGATGTGCCCAAGCTGCACCAGTGCAGGTGTGTGACAGCAACAGCTGCAGTCCAGGGGTAGGGAGAGGACCCTTAGGCAGCAGCTGGACGGCAAAGCGCCCCAGCTGTACCCCAACAGGGCCATGCATGAGCGTGACGCAGCAGTCCAGCAGCTGCATGGCTGGCTTGTCCTGCAGACCTTTGTGGATCCATCCACACAGCAGTTGCGCCCCTACTGGGGTAGGGCCCACAGCGCCGCACGGATTATCTTGCTGTGTGCTTTGAGGACGTCAACGTTTACAGCTATACAGTTGCCAAAGCCAAGCCCTTGCTGCAACCTGTTGCCATTGTCATGCCCGCAGGCCTCACCCTGCCAGGCGATGACAAGTTCAGCCAAGCAAGCGTACCCCCCAGGCCAGCAGGCCAAGGCCGGCAAGGGTGTCGTGCACGCCTGACCATGGCCACAGCCACAGCAGCAGCAGCAGCAGCAGCAGCAGCAGAGCAGACGTGATGTACAGTCAGCACCTATCTGTCATGGTGCCAGTGCTGAACGACACCGGGGCTGCGGCAGCAGCAGTGTGCCTCTATTGCAGGACAGGCCAGCACTTGCAGGACAGGCCAGCACAGGCTAGCAGCTCGTCACAGGTGCAGCATGTTTTTTTCAACTGGTAACAGCACAGGGTCAGGGTGCCGCAGCTGCTGCTGCTCTCAGCTGCTGCTGCTGGTAATGGCAGCCCTGTGGCAGAACAGGGCAGGAAGACAGGGCTGCAGGAAGGGTCAGAGCAGTGGCGTGCTGGGGTCCAGGGTTGTCTTGATGCATGTACGGGCTGTGCTGATTCTGCAGATTGCAAATATCCAGCAGCGATGGAAGGCAGTAGCTGGGTCCTTACAGGTAGTCACACTGACTACTAGTAGTGACGTTGGAATCATTACACACTACAGAGGTTTGGTTGGGTGTCTGCTGGAGCAACATGTTTCAGGCAGTCACCATGATGGCAGCCGCTGTGTAGCTACAAAGCTGTGGAAGTGACATGTTGTGCCGCAGCCAAAGCTTGCGCAGGCTGTGAAAGGTTGCAGGACATTTCCTGATGTGGTGTGTTGGCAACTGGTCCATCCATTGCTTTTGCATATTGAACCTGCTGGCTGTGTGTAACATGGTGAATCATCAAGCTCATTGCAATGGCTGAATGGTTAAGTGAGTAGTTGTCATTGACACTTGTACCAGCTATTTGCAACACGTATGTGTGTGTGGCAGCAGCAGAGGGAGTACATGTGCTTCTCTCTGTGTGTAATCTTGCAACTGACAGCTGCACGTGCATGGATAAAGTGCCTTCCAGCTGCCATCCAAGCAGGGCCTGTCCAAAATTCAAGGCCATCGAATGGGGGCTTTTAGCATGCAACAACCAACCACTGCCCTGAGCATTGTTACGATTACTGCATGTTCCTCTCCAGACATCAGGCCCAACCACATGCTGATCAAGACATCTGAAGGGAAAGTACATCAAGTCCAAATTGACCGGAATCTGTGCAGTGTTGCTCTCTTGACATTGGCCGGAACACACAAGAGCAGCACACTACCACAGCACAGCAGGTTATGGAAGCATGCAGCACTTGTATGCCTGACAACACCGCACAATCGTCCACACCCTGTGTGTTGACTCCCAATCTTATCATGACATCCCATACAGCATGGAAGCATTGGCAGGCTGCCTGCCCTGCAAACATGTGTGATTGGCCGCAGCAGGCAGCACTCCCCTCTACCAGAACAACAGCAACAACTGTACACCCACAACAACATGACGTATGCGTGATCGTAAGCACAGCCCTATATGCAGCCCTGACCCTTGTCCAAGGCGTCTACAACTCCCTTGCACATGGTGTGACACACCGGTGGCCCGTGATCAGTGACGGGATGCATGCAGAGCCTGCCATTGCTCCACCCTCTGCCCCTAGCACATGCACCTCTGTGCTCCCTGTCTTGTCTGATTGACTACACAACATGCTATCCACACGATAGGGTCAGTCAGGGCAGCCTCTGTGATGTATGTGCTGACTGTGAGGACAGCCACCCGTGGGCGCTGACTCCCGCATTGAGCCGCACAGTCGACAATCACCCAACATGAATGAGATCTTCCACAGCGTCGCTGGCAGTACCCAGTGGCAGGGTCCACAGGTCAACTGTACACAAGCTTCAACACGGTGCAGGTGTGACGATACAACAACACGTCCACAGCAGCGCTATGCCCACACACACAGCGCAGCAAAGCAACACAGCTCCTGCGCGAAGGCAGCACAAGCAGCCTCGGCTTGCGCGGGATGCATGAAACACTCATCAACAAACACAGGGGCTGGCCAGGCTCGCAGAAAGCGCGCAAGCCCACACATCAACAGTGTCACAAGCAACGAAGGCACCTAAAGGCATTACAACCGGAGACAGCTGCTACAGTGTCCGCTGCTGGCAGCTGTGACAGAGGCCTCCCATTGCGCCATGCAACCGCCAACCACATGCTGCTGTCAACGCAGCTTGAAGCAGCTCCGAAGGCTTGGTGCATGTGCATGTGTGCCTCGGCCGTTCTTGCCTCCGGTCTGAGACCTCTGGTCAGTGTGACCACTGTAGGTGTGACCACTGCGGCTTGTTCAACAAAGGGACCTTCACTGCAGCCTGTCCTCGGCATACCTTGGGTGTCCACTGCAGCAACACAGGGAAGGGCAACGTACAGCAGAGCACAATGAGTGAGTTGAAAGATTGCACGGTGCTTGTGAAGAGACTGTGTCAACTGCAAGGTTGACGTGAGCACTTGCCAGCTGCCAAAAGGCACTCAGCACTGCATGTGTAAAGTACCTGACCCAGTGCAAAAACCAGTGCAGGAGCCGATTGATGGGCTTCAGTGCTACGTAGACTCATGTCAGTATGCCCTATAGGCCTAAGTCCTGCAGGCCTGTGCAGGCTGATGTGCACCCTGTAGGCTTAGGTACCCCCCCCCCCCCCGCAAACACACCCCAAGCCCCACCCAGTCCTGCCAAACACCCCAAACCCTAGCCACTCCTGCCACTTACCCTTCGTAGTGCTCATCAGGGTGGTGTCCATCCACAAAGTAGACGTAGGAGACATCGGACAGCACAGCGGCACCACTGGCGCTCACACTTGCAGCCACCACTGATGCCTTGCAGGGCTCGTAGGATCCAATGGTGTAGGTGGCCACGCCGTTGGCGTCGGTGGTCTTGACCGCTGGGGAGTTGGAGATCTGGCAGTCGCCATCAGCAGAGAAGACGACGTTGGCGTTGGCCGCAGGGGCACCGTTGGCATCCTTGGCAATCACTGTGAAGGTTGTAGGCTCCCCGCAGTGGCTGTGAGTCTTGTCAGGCAGAAGCTTGAGCTTTGCAGCAGAGCCGGTACCGCCGGCTGCTGTGATTGTGACAGTGGCCAGTGCGGAATAAAGGGGACCACCTGTGAAAGAAGGCACCGCCACAGTGACAGCTCCCGGGCTTTTGATCTTGAGCCAGGCGGTGCCTAGCCCACCTGCGCCTATGGTCACCGCAATAACCGAGGTTGGAAGCGAGAGACCTCCTTGCTGACGCCACTCAGCGGTGTCATTGCCGGCTGCCTGCCGCTGGCGCGCACAACAGTCACCGCCGCCTTCGCAATAGTCTTGGCCACCAGGAGCCACACCAGCTGCAACCCACTCAGCATTGTCAGTGACCGCAAGAAGTATGCTGCTGCACTCAATGAGAGAGTTTTGGCTCCCACGCTGTCCAGAGCGCTTGGTGTGCTTCTTGGCGGCAGCTGGTGAAGTGACGCGGGACTTGGAGCCACCCTTGGCAGAGAGGGCTGTCTGCTGGGCACCAGGGTTGTCCGAGGGCTGGGTGGAACTTTCTGAGCATGCTGCCTCATCTTGTGGTACGCCGTTGTCATTGAGGCAGCATGGGTCATCGGCACAACATATGACCGACCTGCCCTCGCACCTGTTCAAGCACAGCGCTTCGGCGCAACACACACTGCCTGAGCTTATTTGACAGACACAGTCCGCGTCCAACCCTGTGGACGTGAGGGTGACCTTCACCACATCACCCACGGCAGCTTGTGTCTTGCTGGCTGACAGGGTGAACTGACTACATGAGATGCCATTAAACCCCTTCAAAAAGATGTGCAGACCTGCAACAGCACACACCCAGCACAGGACGGAAGGTAAATGAGGTCATGCTCCTGGTGTAGACACAGCTGACTTAGGGTTGAGAGGTTCAATTTCCGTCAGCAGTTCTTCATCAAGAGATACACAGCCACTGTGCCAGACCACTGCAAAAGGACATGGCTTGTGCCCACACCAATATATGTTGGCGACTTGCCAACACCCCTGAGCAGCACCCCTTGATAGATGGTGCAGTGGACATTCAAGCAACGGAGAAGTTGCATGTGACAAGCACCGGCACACTGTCTTGTCCAGACCTGACACAGCAGGGGCATGAAGCTCTTGCTCTGTCTCCCTCACTGACGGACAGGAATGCCTACCAAGCCCAACTGACCCCACCCACCTTCCACAGCAGCGTCAGGTGCTTGGAGGGCTTGCAGCAGGGCCTGTGCATCCACCTTGACCCCTGGGGCGGTGTCGAAGTGGTAGTGGGCCTCCTCAACATCCAAGGTCTGCTTGTCATGGGAGTCAAACTCGCTGATGGTGTGGGGGTGGTGCACAACATCAAGCTCAAGGGAGATCTCATCAGCCTGCAGGCAGGAGGGAAGGGGGGAGGGACGGCAGACACATGCAACTCTGGTCAGCTAGGTGAACTACATGCACTTGTCAAGGTATGTTGTGCTGCTCAGTACCTTCCGTTTGTCTGTCGCTGGATACGCAGGAGTTCTGTGACAAAGCAACAAGAAGCAACCCATGTGCCCCCTGCTGTCAGATCAGACAACCAATCACTTGTCTCCTGGCTGGACAAGGCAACGGTTTCCTGCTGGGTGGACGCCTCTAGCCTAGAGCTTGGTCCCAGCGCGCGAGCCTGCCACCCTTGCATGAGAGTGGGGCACGGTGCGACCCCACAGCAAAGCAGCAGCAACCCTGCTACTGAGAAGGTTGTTTTGCAACCCAGAACCCCAAGCATGCCAGCCCTTAGACAATCAGCCTAGGTGGTTGACCAACCTGCTGTGGATGCCGTTCTTCACAGCAGCACCCCAAAACAAGCTGCAGGTGGTGTCAACAGGCCCCCAGCAGAGTGCACATTCCTCATACTGCTGATGCTGTGGTCAGGGCAACAACATAAAGTAGCAGTGCAGTTTCAGGTTCCAACGGCTCACCACTGCTCGTTGTAGGTCACGTCCATCACATCGGCCACAGCACCAGTGGACTGGCCGAAGGGCAGCAGCAGCACACTGCTGGGGGTCACCTCTGCCCATGATGACCGCAGGCCCTTGGCCTCAGCCATCCTGATGGCGGTTGCCAGGTCCAGCTTGACGGGGGCGTGAGACTAACTTTTTTGAATGGCACACAAGAGCTCGTCAGGGCCGATGCCCCTCACAAACGTTAGTTGCAAGAAAACAAACATGTTGGAGCCAGGCCGTGACAACAAAAAAAGCCGTGATGTGGGTTTGACCGCCGAGCAAAAGCTACAAAGCGAGCGGATGCACGCCCTGGCGCTCGACTTTCCAGCTGGGTTGTTTGAGCTACTCTGGGTGTTCACTGAACCCAGTTTGCATCACACTCAACGCTGCGCTGCAGAATCACTGCCAGCTGGTTTACGTCCAATCTGTGCTGCACACCATGGGCCTCCAAGGCTTGTTCACATCTTCCTGTGTGCTGTGGCAGTAACGTGCGCTTTGCAGCGCGCAGCAGGCGCTCGCACGCAGCAACCACAGTCTGTCAGTCTCAAGCCAACACAGGGTGCCGAGGCAGTTCAGACCCTCAACACCTACTATTTTGATGCTATGAAGCCTCAGATCTCGCTCAGCAGCCGTCCCTGAACCGGCCTGAGAGGACACCCTTAACCGTCAGCTGATCTCTCCAAGTTCGGTGACAACTTTCATGCCCGTTGTCAACCCCAAGCCTGCGTCGGGGATGACGCACTCCGTGTCGAGACCCTGGCAAGCCCTGAAGGTGAGGGTAGGGCTGAGGTGCTGTGGACTGCTGTCGAGTGTACCTGTGGCAGCAGTACATGGTGCTGCAGTGTTGCTTCATCTCTGCTTTAAGCTGTTCTGCAACAAGACTTTGCAGCAGCTGACCTGCTGCTGCGCATTTTGGGTAGGGATTCTGACCCGTTGTCAGCAGCGCCCAGGTTGCATAAGCGGGTCCTGTTTCCGTGCACATCGTACGCTGAGCGCAACTAGTACTGTCGCGCTGTTCAGCTGTTGATGCATCGTCAAACACCCTGGTTGGCTTGCACATCCATTCAAGTACCAGTTTGCTGGTGCACACGTATGCACGCACGTCCCCAACCTGCCATCTGTGGTGCTGTCACTGACATGGCGTGTTGTGCCCTGCCCCCGCCGCTGCTGCTGCTCCTCCCCTTGCCCCTGTCCTGCCCCAGAACTTGGCTGTCATGTTTGGCCAAGTCAACGCCATCAACCAAGACAGCCCTGCTGCGCAGCGCCTGTTCCCAAGAGCCTTCATGGCCGTTACTGCCGCATCCGACAACGCCCCCGTCAAGCTGGACCTGGCAACCGCCATCAGGATGGCTGAGGCCAAGGGCCTGCGGTCATCATGGGCAGAGGTGACCCCCAGCAGTGTGCTGCTGCTGCCTTCGGCCAGTCCACTGGTGCTGTGGCCGATGTGATGGACGTGACCTACAACGAGCAGGTGGGTGAGCCGTTGGAACCTGAAACTGCACTGCTACTTTATGTTGTTGCCCTGACCACAGCATCAGCAGTATGAGGAATGTGCACTCTGCTGGGGGCCTGTTGACACCACCTGCAGCTTGTTTTGGGGTGCTGCTGTGAAGAACGGCATCCACAGCAGGTTGGTCAACCACCTAGGCTGATTGTCTAAGGGCTGGCATGCTTGGGGTTCTGGGTTGCAAAACAACCTTCTCAGTAGCAGGGTTGCTGCTGCTTTGCTGTGGGGTCGCACCGTGCCCCACTCTCATGCAAGGGTGGCAGGCTCGCGCGCTGGGACCAAGCTCTAGGCTAGAGGCGTCCACCCAGCAGGAAACCGTTGCCTTGTCCAGCCAGGAGACAAGTGATTGGTTGTCTGATCTGACAGCAGGGGGGCACATGGGTTGCTTCTTGTTGCTTTGTCACAGAACTCCTGCGTATCCAGCGACAGACAAACGGAAGGTACTGAGCAGCACAACATACCTTGACAAGTGCATGTAGTTCACCTAGCTGACCAGAGTTGCATGTGTCTGCCGTCCCTCCCCCCTTCCCTCCTGCCTGCAGGCTGATGAGATCTCCCTTGAGCTTGATGTCGTGCACCACCCCACACCATCAGCGAGTTTGACTCCCATGGCAAGCAGACCTTGGATGTTGAGGAGGCCCACTACCACTTCAACACCGCCCCAGGGGTCAAGGTGGATGCACAGGCCCTGCTGCAAGCCCTCAAGGCGCCTGACGCTGCTGTGGAAGGTGGGTAGGGTCAGTTGGGGTTGACCTGTACTCAGTACAGGAGGCTCCTGTACATGATACAAAGGAGACAGTGAAGAGCTTACTACTGTGTCACGACTGGGCACGACTACGTGCCAAAGCTGCTTGTCAGATACAAGTGCCACATGGCATGAGTGTCACACTGCACCATCTATTGACACGCTCAGGGGCATTGGCAAGTCAGCCTCATGTACTGGTGTGGGTGCGTCATTTCCTCCCTTGTAGTGGCCCCGCACAGTGCCTGTCACAGTGCACACGTGTATTTGTGCAACATTGCTGTCAAGGAGAGTGACACTCTCACATTCCCACTTGGCAGAATTCACCTAGGTGCGAACTGTGCCTCATTGACTTCCCACCCTGTGCTTGCTGTGTGGTGCTGCAGGTCTGCACATGTTTGTCAAGGGTAATGGAGGTGGACCCTTTCCATGCACCCTGTTCTCCCTGTCAACCGACGCCAACAATGCACAAGCCGCCGTCGGGAGCCTGGTTGTGGTGACGGTCACAGGGACGGGGTTTGACGCTGACTGCCTCTGTGACGAGAAGGGTATATGTTGCTCCCAACAGCGCAGGTCTTCAACCAACCCGGGACTGTGCGAGTTGGGCTGCGAGGATTCCTCTGGATTCTGTTGTGCAGACGATCCTTGCTGCCTTGACGCCACTGGCGCACCACAAGACCAATCGTGTGGAGGAGAAGTGTCCCCTACATCGGACAACCCTGGTGCCCAGCAGGCAGCCCTCTCTGCCAAGGGTGGTTCCAAGTCCCGCGTCACTCCACCAGCTGCCGCCAAGAAGCACACCAAGCGCTCTGGACAGCGTGAGAGCCAAGATGCCACCGTGTCTGACTTGCTGGCGTGTCTCCCAGTTGCGCTTCAGATCACCGGTAATGCTGAGTGGGTGGCAATTGGTGTGACTGACACTTCTCAGTGTCAGTCACACTCATTGTCCAGGCAGCCAGTCAGCAATACCACCGGTGGGTTGCGTCAGCCATGCTGCCGGCAACCCTCCGGTGGCCCCACACTGTTCATTGATGATGTATTCACAGGCTCTGATGGGGTCGCCACAGCTTGGCTGGAGGTCACCGGCCTAGGAGATATCACCATATCTGCTGTAGAGGCGAACTTCTACAGCCTGTTCCAAGTCTGTCAACATCACCGGAATCACCGCTGGTGCTGCTCCCGGCACCGCGACCCACCTCAAGCTGCAGCCAGCCAAGAGCCACAAGCACTGTGGCGACCCCGCAACCATCCTCGCAACCGCCAAGGATGCCAACGGCGCCCCTGTGGCCAACGCCAAGGTCACCTTCTCTGCTGAAGGCGACTGCCACATCCACAACTCCCCTGCGGAAAGGACCACTGATGCCAACGGGGTGGCCACCTACACCTTTGGATCCCATGAGCCCTGCAAGGCAACTGTGGTGGCTGCTAGTGTGGGCGCCAACGGAGTCCCCGTGCTGTCTGATGTCGCCTACGTCTACTTTGTGGAGGAGCACTATGAGAGGGAGAGGGACTACTATGGAGAAGAGAGGGAATATTACAAAGGGTGAGTGGTGTTGCTGGCATGGGGGGGGGCGATTCCTACTAACGTGTGGTTTCCTGGCTGCCCCTTCTCACACCAGCCCCCTTCAGCACTCTAGCAGAAGTTCACCTCAACAGTGTGACTGCCAGGCATGCGGCACCACCTTCCTCTATTCTCACTCCTTCTGCACTGCTGTACTTGTACTGCTGCCTCTGTTGCTGCAGTGGGCACCCCAGGTATGCCGAAGAAAGGCTGTCCTGAACACCGACAAGGGTCACACTGACAGAGGTCCCACCAACAAGCAGGCACATCGACAAGACCAGCAGGCACACACAAGCACATGCCGGACATTGTAGCAACCATGATGACTCTATCAGCTGCTTGGCGGTTGCATGGTAATGGGACATTCTGCCACAGCTGCCAGCAGTACTTTCTGTAACAGCAGTGCCCATTTGAAATGGTACGCTGCCAGCTGGGCGTGTCGTTTTGGCTTGTGACGCTGCTTCTGCATTGGACAGCACATCCTGCCGACCGGCAGGGGTGTCAGCTAATACCCTGAGTTGTGGGTGATTGTGTCTGGCGTTCCTCACATACCGAGGCTGCTTGTGATTCCTCGTAGCATGGAGCTGTTGTGCTGTGCTGCGTGTATGTGGACATAGCGTTGCTGTGGAGGTGTTGTTGGAGTGTGACACCTGTGCCGTGTTGATTCTTGTGTGCTGTTGACCTGTGTATCTCCCCATGGGTGCTGTCAGCAACGTTGTGAAGTTGATCGCACATGAATCATGTGTACGTCTCAACAGCAGAGGCAGACACTGGCAGCTGCAGTCCTGTGCTGTTGGCACATCACTGCAAGGAGGCCGCCGTCACTGACCCCCTTGTGGGATGTGTCTTGTGTAGTACATCCATCATACAGACTGCAGCCACGTCTGCATGTTTTTTGAAGCCAGCTTGAGGTCAAGGGACTGCAGGCTGTGTCACGGCCTTTGGTGGCCAACGTGCTGCCTTTGGTGGAGAGTGTGGGAGTTGAAGGCACCCTTTGCAAAAATCAGGGCTGCATGCGTGCAGGCTGCCGGTGCTCAGTACCAGACATATGTCATGTTGCTGTTGTACAGTCAAGTTACTCTCAAGCAAGGTGTTGGCCGCTACGGCCATGGGCAACTGTTGGCACATGCTTGCAGGGCCTCCCTACTGAGGCTTGGCCGTGCACCGGAATGTATCTTGCTTTGTATTGCCTGGCAGGAGAGCATCTTCCACTCTCCAGCGCTCAGGACAGCTTAGTGTGCGGATACCATCATACAGCATCTGCCTCACAGTGTGTAGACCATCATACTGTTGTGGCGACGTCATGCATGCCATGCTGGTGCAGGCCCTGCATGTTTGCGTCACCTGCTGTGCCATAATGGCGGGCTGCCTGCAGTGTGTGTATGGTGTGGCCCCTGTGTACAGTGTAAAGGACTGGACATGTTCCAAGTTGATTTACAGTTCAGAAGTTGTCACTGTGGCCGTGTGCGCATCTGCTGTTGCGTGTGGCATGCATGATGATCTCAGTCAGAATCAGTGCCTTGTCAAGGTTTCTCAGTCTGTAGCAGACTGTGTGCTGCTCAGCAAAAACACTTGCAGTGCGCAGTGCATGCCCTTACAGTCACGAATAAAAAAACCCAGTGTTACAGGCAGCAGGTCCATCAAATCGTGTCAGATCTGCAAAGCAGGATATCAAACAAGGAGCCCACTCCACTACAAAGTCAACACCACCAGTCATTAGCAGCAGCAGTGCCTATCCTTGCCAGACTGGACAAGGGCTTGTTGCACGTACCAAAAAGGTACTGGCGCTCTCACAAACGCCAAACAGCAATAGAAAAGCTGCAGAAGCACTTAGATGGTCAGTCAACACAGCAAAGCGCTTACTTGGGCGCCAAAACAGTCATTGCCGGTCACACTCTGCAGGCCCGTACACTCAAATCACTGCATTCTGCTGAGCAGCAAGTGTCTCAAATGGAGCATTGAGCTGCATAAGAAGCCTCAGTCTGGTTGAGTCATGAAGCATGTAGCAGTACGAAGGAGTCAGAAAGTACTGCTGCGAATGTACTGTACAGTACTATCGCTCGTCAGGACATGCCCTCAAGCAGTTGCACCACGTCACAGACAAGATCACAGAGTCAGTGAGCCCTTCAGCAGGAGCTCAGTCAAGGGTCAGCAACTTCGGCCACACTGCTTCATCAAAAATGAAAACCCAACCTCGCGCTTGATCACATCCTGACTCCTGGCACCTGCATGTCTAGGTCAAGTGCTGCGCGCATGCAGGTGGTGTCTTCTGGGGACCACACCCTGACCGCACCATGCAGCCGCTGTGTTAAACAAAACTGCCGACACACATACACTCACATACCTGCTGTGTGTTGTGTGCTACTGTAGGTGAACCAATTGCATGAAACAGCTGCTCACGTACGCGTCCTGCATACAAATGTTGGACAGGGTATGTGCTCCAAGAATCAAACCTGTCAGAAGTTGACCCCTTTGCAGCCCATACAACAGGACACCAGGTCACACACAACCCCAGTGCCCCTCCGCCAATGAAGAGCATTGGACCAAGCCCCCACCGACCAACTGTACTCAGACCTTTACAGCAAGCGCAACAGGACACCTGCCTCCCCGATCAAACCCCACTCGATCAACACACCAGAGCAATCCGCTATGCTCAACACACAGCAACAGCTGGAGTGCTGGTGTGCAACACCATCAGCAAGCCATGCAGCGAGGGTGTTATTGTCGCACCCTCACGGTTATGGTCAGGCCCAACACTTCATCGCGCTGCATGTGCAGCCTTCGTGTTGCGTATGTCCTGCACGATCAATACCAAACTGTACTGAAACTGCATCCCGAGGCTGGCTTGCCCAGTTGCCAGTTGTTGCCCTGCACAGGCACCCCAGGACCAAGCAAATCAGCAATATATGCCACTTCGATTGCCACACAGCCCAGGAACCCTCACAATCTGCCGATCGCGTCATGCTAGCTGCTGAACATACTGCTGTTGCCCACCAATGCAGGGGACGTGGGTCGATCCCTCATGTACGTGACGTCATAAATGCTGCGCGGAAGAGGGCATGTGCGGTCACCGCTATGGAGCGCGTGCAGCAGGTGACACACTCTCAACACAGTCAGCACTCACAAGCTCATACAGGACACACAAGCGCCCACACATTCCAATTGCTGCACGCGCTCCAGCTGCTGCAGCAATGACAGTAAGATGCCTACTACCATGCACCCTGCCAATTCCTCAGCTGGTTGGGCCAGCACGCCACAGCGCACACACAGCATTCACACGCGCTTGCTGAATTGCATGCCATGAGGTGAAGGAGCAACAGCAGCAGAGCCCGAGCGAGCCGCTTGCGCATGCATGTTGAAACACACTCCTACACAACCACCGTCATGCCAAGCAATCGACTCACGTGATGCAGCCACTCGTGAAAATGGCTACTGGCTAAGCAACACATGCATGCGCTCCCTGCACGAGAACTAGCAACCGAGCCAGGCTTGCAGGCGTGCATCGCACTGACTTCCACACGCCAGTCCATGCACGCGTTTTCCACGCAGGCCGTGCAAGCCTGCGATTGTTGCATGCTGCATGGCGCGCATTCTTAGATATGAAAACATGCTGCACATGTTGAATGCAACATGCGCTCCTTCTTGCCGCCACAGATGCAGTCAGCTACCTTGGCTAGTGCAAGCCGCGACAACCCCTATCCTGGTGTGCAGGACAACAACAGCACCCACACATCTATATCCGTGCTGAGCGTGTTGCTCGCCTCGTGCACCTCCCCGACCAAATGCTCCTCACACCCATCAACCAAACCAACACTCATGCCCCCCTGCAAACACAAACACACAACCTAAGAAACCCGCCAGCAACAGATACCGATCATGTGCCATGCGTTGATGGATAAACCCCCTGCCACAACTCTGGATCCCAGTCAATCCCAGCTGCATGGGCCCAACAAACTTCAGCACACTGACCGTCAGCACACTGACCGACCGTAAGGACTTTCCATAACACGCCATCTCAGGTCCACCAAGTGCATGGGAGAAGCCAAACTAAGCCATGTTAGCGCACACCGCCCTGTACCTGTGAGCCAAAAGAAGAAGATCTCAACTTGGAGGCCAGCACTCCTTGGCCCACCTGCTGGCGCACTTTCCTGCGGGGTAAATTCAACACCTTGTGGACCCCTCAGCACCCAGAAAAGCACCATGCAGTGAATGCATGGGAAACTGGCTCCACTCAACTGCCAGGTGGCTGCCCGTCTTTACCCCCGCAACACCATCAATTCACGCCATCAGTGTGTTTTGTCAGCACTTCAAAGTCAAGATGCAGAAGACGACTAGCCCCACAGAGCCGCACAATTCAGCAGTGGTGCTGCACTCCCAGTAGAAGGTGCAGGGTATAAGCCACAATCCCTACAGCACACCTCCATCCACGAAATCGCACAAGGTCGAATTGCTCTGCAGCTGGTCCTGTGCTGATTACGTAATCACAGACGCACAACCATGGGGCATGCAGGGCTGCAACATGCTGACCGCTCGCAGCTACAGCTGCCAAACATGTGGCACCGTGTTGCAGTTGTTGACACCCTGTTGACCCGAACTACAGCCCCCACACCTCTGAAAAATGAGAGTAAGCCAAAGCCATATATCCCATACGTGACAACAGACACAGTCCCCAGGGGACCAGGCAGCACAAGGCAAGGCATGCCACCGACACACGCTACTGGTGACCGCTGCGTGGACTAAAACAGACCCAATTCACTGAGAGACCAAACCAGCCAGCCACACAACCACAGATGCAACCAGAGAACGGCACCATGACAAGAGACAACAAGACAGGACCAGGCTGCAGAACCAAGTCGGTCCATCACCTGCCTGCTCGGCAGGCTGCCAGGTGGTGTTTGACCACCCTGCACATCGGCTGCAGGGCCTAAGCATTTGACCCTATGCCACCTGACACAAATTGCAGCAGATGCGAGAAAGGCAGCGCGTGAACAAACATCATGCATCTAGTGATCAGCCATGACCGGCGGCCACAGAACTCGGCCCACTATGCACTGCGCACTGCAAACCCTCGCACTGTGAACCCTGAAGCAAAAAGCGTAAGAAAAGGTAAGCCACAAAGATACTGTTGTGATCAGCTACAGGCAGGCAACATCGTTGCGCAAGGCTGCAACTTGCGGGTGCTGTGCAGAGCAAGCAACTGCAGGAATTGCCTTGCAAGACAGACCCTTTCACAAATCCGAAGAGGCTGCTGACACGCAGCCTGCACATGCAGGCCGCAAGTAAAGACATTCTCTGTCAGCGCCACTGTTCACCACACAACAGCGTGTCCAGCAATGCTTCCTTGGCTCACAACAGCACTGCGCATGCCTGCTGCGCATGCTGGAAAAAGCACCACAAGCACGCAACATCAGCTTCCATGACCAAGGCCCAAGACGGATCCCATCACCTGATGCGTCTGAAATCATGCACGATGTAGTCCTCCTCGCGAAGCTCCAAGCTTCGGCCCGCTGCTGCTGCCAGAGCTGCTGCTGCTGCGGCCGTGGGCTGACGCTGCGAGACCTCGACACCAAACACGGCCTTGTACACGCCCGCCATCTGAGTGTTGAGATAGCGTTTCCACGTGAGGTCGCCATGCACAGGCGCCAGCTGGGACTTGGCTGCTGCTGCTGTGCTGATCTTGCGATCGTGATCGCGGCCAGCAGTGACACCGCGGTTCGTCACAGGGCGCCACACCAGCATATACTCTGCAGCTTCTGAGGGGTTCAACGCAGCTTCAAGGGCGACGAGGGCGTCTGTCGAGAACACTAGCTGCCGGTCGGTCTTGGAGTTGTTCTGCACGCAGAATGCGTCAAACCCAACCTCGAGCTTGCGCGCCTCCTTCTCCTTACCCAACAGCCTCATGAGTTTCGCGAGTGCCCAGACCTTCCAGCCAACGCGGCAGCGTGCTGACATGACTGCTGCTGTGTTGGGCTCAAAGTCCGCAGTCATGCGCTGCAGCTTGCCAAAGCTCATCCTGCGGCAGCGCGAGGGATGAGAGACAGCAGAGGACAGTGAGCGACAGCAGCAGCATTGCCGCACTCTGGCAGCTTCCTGCTCCTGAAGCTACATCTATCTACTTCTAAAAACGTGGTCATCAGCGTACAACACACCATGGCGACCCCCCACACACCCATCACATTATCCCACCACACCCAATTGTAGCAGTATTTCAAACAGGAGGCTGCTTGCTGTTGATATATGTGGGCGCAGGGCACCTCCTGGGATAAGGCGCATGGGTGCGAGACACATTGTGTTGGTGCGCTTTGCCTAAGGCTCCCGCGGCAGCTGGGCTGTGTGTGCATTGTGTGCGTTCTGTGTGAGCATGCCTGGATGTGCGTTGACACGTAAGTTGCATCCAGCAGGTACATGTTATGATGACCAGTCGTAATGTTGAAAGGCATGTGCGTATGTGTTTGGGGGGGGCAGCTTGTAAGGCGTCAGCCTCCAATTCCCCCAACAAAACACAGCAATGTGCAGCTCTAATGAACCCCACCCCACGAAAACCACACCTGAAGGGAGCCTGGTGAGCCTCCAAAAAGTCCAGCATGTAGTTCCAGCTTTCCATCAACACCAACGGATAGGTGCTGCTGGTAGCCGCATGCAGGATCAGCAACGGCATGCCGCCCTGCTGCTGCACACCCCCCTGCTGGTCTGCAGCTGCTGCACGTCCACCTCACACCCGGTGACACTACTGCTGCTGCTGCTGCTGGTTGCGCCCTCCTCACTCTTCAAGTTGCCGTCATGCACAGCGCTGGCTAGGAGCCGAGGGCTGCCGCTGCTGCTGCCGGAGCTGTTGCTCCTGTACAGGATGCTGTGCCGATCTGGCTGTTGGTCCCGCTCAGCGCTTACGTCATCTGATGAGTCATCACTGCGTGGCGCTATCCGGCCCGCATTCACGCTGTCTGCATTCCCGCCAGCTGCACTTTCGCCAGGATCTGGAAGCAACATCCCAGGGCCGTGAGTGCGCTCCTTCCCCACTAGGTGAGGTCCCACCCCGCGCACAGCAGCAGCTAGCGGGTGGGGGTACCCAGCACGACTCGCCGCTCTTCTGCGGTACCCTGCACCGCACCCGACTGCGTGGCTTGGCTGATAGCTGCTGCTGCTCCCGCTGATACTGCCGCTGCTGCTGCAAGGATGCTGCTTGCGACGAGGTCGGCGGGGATGACGTCCCACACCTGTGGGCTGGGACGCTACGCTTGTCACGGTGTCAAACATGCCAACTGCCAGGGCTGCTGCAGCACCGATTGGGCCGGCCCAGTTGCCGACATAGCCTGCAGCAATCGGCACACACGGCAGTGAAGGGTCAGCTACATAGCGTACAGGCCACAGAGAACTGAAGGGTCGGCTGGCATAGGGTCCAGGAAGTGACCCACACAGCAGTAGAGGGGCGTGTGTAGAAACAGGGAGTTATGACTGCTGGCATAAGCCTGGCAGGATTGCGCAAGTGCATGTGTCTTAGCTCTCTGACAGCCAACATAGCCTGCAGGAATGAGGACTAACACAAGTGGAGGGGCATGCGTGCTGCCTTCGTGCTGCGCCCTGTGTCCACCCAAACCCAAATACAATCAAACCTCGTACCTGGGTAGGGTTCGCCAGCGATGGCGGATGTGAGGCTCGGCCGCACGATAGCCACCGGCAGCTGTAGCTGTGCCTGGTAGCGTGTGACCAGCTGCTCACTCATGTGCTTCCCCAGGGTGTAGGTGTTGGGGAAGTTCCAAAGCTGCTTGTAGGTCTCTGCACGCTGGTTGGCTTCTGCTTTGCCTGACTCCAACAACTCCTGCAGGCAGGGAAACAACACGGCAGCAACATTCACTCTGTGTTCTGTTGTGTCGGGGGTTGGGGTTCAGTACAGGGAAATACATGTATGGGGGGAGTGGGGGTTCCATTCTCAGCGCAGCCAGCCAGCCAAGGGCTGATGAGAGCCTGTGAATAAAATATGGGTGACAAGGGAGATGGAATTGGCCTCTTCTTTGCCTGATTTCAACAACTCCTGCACACAGGGAAGCAACAGGGCAGCGACGTTACTCTGTGGTCTTCGCACCAGTGCAACGTCGCGCTCTCTTGCATCAATGACGTCCGAGCATCGTCCGTAGTCAGCCGATGCCGTTTTTGAGATGACAAGGGGGGGGGGACCCCCCCGGCTCACTGGTCAGTCTGTGTTCTGCTTATTTCAGTTCGGTACAGTGGAATACAGTACCCCTCCGTCAACCCACCTTTGCGACCTGCTCCACATCCACCACCTGTCGCCCCAGGCGCAGTGGGTAGACCGCCTCGTCTATGATGGAGCCGCGCGGCATGTTCATGTTGACAAAGGCGCTGCTGACGTGCACCAGGCCGCGCAGGCGCTGCGCTGACGCGGCCAGCTCCAGCACCGTGCGCGTGCCCTCGTAGTTGCTGGTCAGGGTCTCCTGCAGCACGAAAGCAGGGGCAGCAACAGCAGCAACAGGGGCAGGAGGAGGGAGAGGATAGTCAGCATGTTAGCAGGAGAAAAGGTCTGGACAGGTCTGTATGCCCGGTGTGGTCTGGTTGCCGTGTGCTCTGAGCAGTACTGACACCACTGCTGACCTTGTAGTGCCTCCCACGATTTGCTACTGCAGCTTGCGCCTGCGGGTCTGCCTGCGCTGCTGGCAGCCTCATTGTCTGGTGTACTGCCGTCTCAGGTCTGCTGCTGTTTGTCTTGAATGCCTGCCCTGCCCACCTGCCTGCCTGCCTGCCCACCTGCCTGCCTGCCTTTTCGCTCGCCCGCCGGCATGCCTGCCTGACAACCCGCCTGCCCCCCCCCCCCGCCAAGGCTCCCTGCTGTGCATCCCTAGCCACTTGCTGTTGCTGCTGCAGCTTTTTGTGCGTAAGAACCGTGGCGGTGTGCGCCCTGCTGCAGATTCATATCTCAGGTACACACCCTCTGCCCTACCAGTGTCCATCTGCTGTTCGTCACTTCCTCCTGCTTCCTGCCTCCCTCCCGCTGCAATCCTGCTTCTTAGGAGCATGTCGGCTACCCTAGTACTGTCTGCTGCTGTACGCCCCCCGCCCCCCTCCCATCTCCCACCCTACGCCTGCCACTCTCCCTGCCCCCTCACCCCCCCTGTCACCGACCTGTATGTCTGCCTCCAGCCGTATGTCTGCTGCGCAGTGTATGATGAAGTTGACGCTGCTGCTGAGTGCCGCCCTGTCTGAGGGGCTCAGGCCCAGGCCTGGCAGGCTGATGTCGCCACCAACAACAACAACCTTGGACAGCAGCGACGCATCCTCACGAACCTGTGCAGAAGCAGCAGTGGGACCGGCAGCCGTGGAGGGGTGCACATACATGCAGCGGCAACAGGATCAGACAGTGCAGAGACAGCAAGCCAAAAGCTGGTGTCGACTGCTGCTTCCTTGTCAAACCCTCAGTAGATAGGAGCCCTGCTGCTGAAAGGGGGTGTGTGGGATTCTGCACCAGCACCTCTCACTGCTTTCACACCAAGTGCTGCCAGCTGACACTCCCCTAACTGTTCCAACACCTCCCTGCAGTGCCACCCACCTTGTGGAAGAGAGCTCCCTGCAGCAGCTTGTGTGCCCTGTCCTGGATGCTCTGGCCCTTCCGTGGCCGCAGCAGCAGGTGCACCCGGCCCACATCAGTGGTGCGCAGCAGCTGCTCAAGCACCACGCTGCCGATGTAGCCTGATGCACCGGTCAGCAGGACTTCGGACCCTGCGAATTCGGACTTGATGCTGTAGCTGCTGGCTGATGGGATTGGCCTAGGCCAGTGTGGGGGGTCACTGTGAACCATGGTGGAACCTCCAACTGCAGGCACCAAAGGCACGAGTACATGTGCTGAGTATTGGGGTGTAATGAATGACGGTAGAGGATTGTGCGGGCTGCTGCTGGGTGATCAGACGCACACGCTTTGCTGCAGGTGGGGTTGATGGCGTAGGATCCAGTGTTGCAATTCAACAGAAGTTCAAGGATGATGCCTCTTACCCCTGAGCCTACCGCAAATACCTGTATACCTGTGTAGTAGACTGTGTGAGAGTCTCCTGAACGCGCTGCCCAGGAATCAATCTCTGTTCAGGACCGTTGGGGCCACGGAGTGTGGTGCGGGGCTTTGAAAAGAAGAGCAAACTGTATAGATCAGACTGAACGGCGCGTACAGACCAGCAGAAGGTCGACCTCAGGGGACCAGCTGCCGAAGCTTGCTATCTGGGCCAGTGCCCACGAGTGACTCACACTGCACTCTTCTCAACATACTTTATAGCACATGTTTGGAGTTGGTCGTGCAGGACTGGACCCGATCCGCAGTGGAGGTCGACAATTGACACGGGTGCAGTTGGCCATGCAGGGTCCTGTGCATGAAAATAACAGACTGCCCAGGTGTTCGTGGCTGACTGGCTATATACTACACTATGAAGATTCTGCGTCGTAACGCGCCCATTGGATCGTCTACCTTCCCTTGTGACGTGCAAGGCAACATGCATATGTCCATGCTACAGCAACACTCCCGAAGCATCTGTGCACCCGCAGCAAACGGGCAGCATACGAAGCCTTATCAGGCGATTCGCGTTCCATGCAGAGCCCAGCAGGCTCATGCAGGCTGGCAGGCTGCACCCCTGCAGACTGCTGCTGCTGTTGTGCATCATCAGCACCACAGACAACGAGCGCAGCAGCCAGTGCAGCAGCAGCTCGGCCGCTTGCACCACCACACATGGCTCTGTCGGAGCTCTCTAGCATCACAAGCAGCACCGGAACCCATACCTGACGGTGAGCAGGAGCAGGTCCCTATGTCCAAGTTCAGCAACTGCATGTGCTTGCAGTTGTCTCTCACCAGGTTTGGCTCCAGCCCGCAGTGGGGACGCAGTGCAGCAGCAGCACTGCGGCGTTTCATCAATAGTTTGCCTTGCAAATTTCATCAGACCCTGCTACTCCCACAGAGTCTACCGTGCAGCTCCCAAGACTAGCAATTCGGTAGTGCATGAATGCACTGCATTCTCTGGTGCATGTTGGAAGTGCTGAACTGTTGAACTGCTGACACACCGGCACTGTAGCATGTCACGTCTGACCCCTCACCTGCTCCCTCCCCCCCCCCCCCTGGGGCTTCCCCTCTGCTCCCATGCAGATATCCAGCTGGAGTTGAACCCTGACAGTGCTGCCAAGGAGGTCCTGTATGACGAGGCCAGTAAGACGGTCCGCATCCCCCTGGCATCAGTCACCGACGGGCAGCGGCGCACTAAGATGGTCATGTTCACATGCAACAAGTGCGGTGAGTGGAGAGCTGGTGGCTCTGAGTTGTGTGTGGTACGTGACATGTGCATGACACTGAGGTCGAGTGTGTAGACACAGGAAGTGCACCCAGCCAATGCATCAACCATCCAAAGTTGTGACAGCTAAAGTTGTGTGTATACATGATTTCGTGTGTGCAGGCGGCGGTCGGCGCGTCTGGTGAACCCTGTGGCGTGGGAGCGTGGTGCTGTGTTCTGTCAGTGTCAGCACTGTGCTGTGTGGCACATGCTCAAGGCTGACAAGAGCATTATTGAGGAGATACGGTGAGTGCACTTGACAGCACGGTTGGATGGGTGTGGAGCCTTCAGCTGGTTGTACAACCCTTTTGAGTCTCATGTGCAGCAAGAAAAGGGTCATTCTTGCCGAAAGAGGGTCTTGCTTGCCACAGATGTGATCATTTTGGTAGGGTAGGGGACTGCTACAATTGTCAGGTTGGCTATGGACAAATGTTGGGCTGGCACCTTGGTGCAGCATTGGCAGCAGTTGGTTCATCTCACAGTAGCATGCGGTGGTGTGGGTGGAATGCCGGGGGGGGGGGTTCAGGGAGTCTTGTGTAGTGTTTTCACAGCGTTTCAACCCCCTGTTAGTCAGCGCAACCCGTCGATTCAACAAACCACCAACAAACCTCCCCCTCCCCCCCCCCCTTGCTGCTGTTGGCCCCTTTGCAGGTACAATGACCCGGATTGGCAGATGCCGGAGGCTAAGCAGGGACCAGCAGCAGCAGCAGCAGCAGCAGCAGCGGCGGTGGCTGATGCGGCAGCAGCAGCAGCTAGTGGGGGTGTTGCAGGTAGGCTGTGGATGGCCCTCCTTCCCACCAGCAGTTGAGCTGGGGAGCAGTGCATTGCTGTTGCTGGGTGTGTGCATTACGTCAACAAACTTGGGTGTATATAACGTGAGGGTCAACAGCATCAGCAAGCAGGGCCGGTGGGGTGCAGGTCGTTCCTATTGACGGTGGGGTGCAGGTCGTTCCTATTGCCTGGCATGGTGTAGTGGGCGGGGTACCCCTCTATGGGGTGGTGGTGATGAGCATCGCTCACTCACTGTTCTCCAGTGTGAGCTGACAAATGATCTGATAGATATATAACACAAACAAAGTTGTTTTACTTTGCTCTCCCTGCTGCTTTTCTGCTGCTGTTTTTCTACCCTGCAGAGTTGGTCCCTGCAGAAGGCTCCCAGGCATCCAGTGGGACTGGCCTATCGCTGGGAGCAGGCAGTGATGACGGAGGGTCTGGCGATGAGGCGACATCCCAGCAGCAACTACAGTAGCTGCAGTGGTCGTTTCTCGCAGAATATACCAACACACTTCCAGACGTGTACGCTTGCAGCTGACATCTGTTTTGAACACAGTCGCCTCAACTTTTGTAATGTGTATGCATGTTCCTTTATGTGGATTGTTGAGCAACGCCTGAATGCACGATCAGCACAACCTCGGGAGTCCAAGGCACAGATCTTTCGGCACTCGTTCACTTTTCCGTGCATTTCATCACCAAGCCGATCCCAGCTGTCCTTGACGCAGCTTGTGCATTCATAACAGCTGTTTCAAGTTTGCATGCAAGCCTGCAGTTGACACGCCTCACTCCAGCCGTCTGCTACAGCTGAGCAGTAGCAACAACAGCAGCAGTGCAGCAGCAGTGATGAACAGTGATGCTGGCTCGATCGGCAAGCAGCAACAGTCTGAAAACACTGCATCGACCCTCGCTGTACAACATGACAGCTCCGATGCTGCAGCTGCTGCTCCATCAGCATCCCCACCACCATCTCAACAGCAAGCAGTAGGGGCTCGGGCCATGCCAGCCCTTCCACCTCGCAACAGCAAAGCGGGAAGCTCAAAAGCCACCTCCAAAGGCAACACGAACAGCAGCAGCAGCAACGGTCCTGGTGTCCTGCCAGCAGCAGCAACAAGCAGCATTGCTGGCGCAAACACAGCTGGCATCAGCACCAATGGACCTGCTAGTAGACCCAGCAGCAGCAGCAGCAGCAGTACCGCAGTAACCGGCAGCAGCAGCAAACCAGCAGCAGTGCGCTTGAAAGCAGGCAGCGGCAGCAATGGCGCTGTCCGGGGGGTGTCCCCCCTTCCGGCACGCGGCACAGCCAGCAGCAGCAGTACGGCAGCAGCAGGAGGCAGCAGCAGCAGCAGCCTTGAAGCAGCAGCAGTTGTAGATCCAGAGGAGTCTGAGTCCACACAGCAGCTGCGCTTGCGTGTGCACACCATACGCGTGCAGCTGATTAGGGCGTCGAGGCGGCTTGGGTTTGAGCATGACAATGGGCTTGTGAAGCAGGTGGGTGGGTGGGGGCTTGAAGGGAATTCCAAGCAGCTGGGAGGGGTGTCTAGGTTGGGGGTCAGGCAGGCAGGTAGACAGGCAGGCATGTTGGGTGGGGTTTGGTGAGGTGTGAACACAATGCGCTGGCGAAGCAGGTGGGTGGGGTTGGGGTCCATGGTCTGTCGAGCAGCTGGGTGCTTGTGCAGACGGGGTGGTGGTAAGAGGACCTTGTTCAGGCAAGCAGGCAGAGTTGTGAGGCGGCTTGGGGTTCAACATGACAATGGGCTGGTGAAGCAGGTGGGTGGGGTTGGGATGATGATTGACTGAGCAGCTGACTGTATGTTCAGGTGTGTGTGTGTTTGTGGGGGGGGGGTAGAGGGGGTTGTTCAAGCAGGCAGAGAGGCAAGGTGTGCGATGTGCATTCAAGCAGCTGGCTGCGTTGTAACGAGGGCAGAGGGGTTGTGCTGGCAGGCAGGCCAGCAAGCAGGGTATGAGAGGTGGGGTGGGGATTGGTCAGTGGGATCCTGAAGCAGCTGCGTTGGTGGTACTCTATAATTTGTCAAGCAGCAGGTGGTTTGTGGTTGACCCCTGCCCCCTTACGGACACAGCCAGCTGCTTGGCTGCTCCTCGTACACCCTGCCCCTCTGCCTGCCTGAACAACCCAAGTGGTTTGAGTTGAGCATGCAGCAAGGCGGATGGATGGGTGGACTGGGGTGGGTGGATGGTCAGGGGAAGGTGCTCAGGGCGATGTGGAAGTTCAGCCAGCAAGCAGTGGGGTGGAAGTGCTGAGGTAGGGTTGGTCAGGCAAGGGGACGGGGTAGGGTTTGGGAACGACATGAGGCGGTTGGAGCAGTTGTGTCGTGAAGGGTGAGGTTGATATGTGTGGGACATGGAGTGGAGTGAGTTTGCCAAGCATGGACATACGTAGTATAAGGGGGGCAGGTGGTGGTTAGAAGTTCAGCATGCTAGACATGCAGACCCCTCTGATCTTTGACTATGCCAGTGGTTTCCCACAGCCGTAGTTACTTACTTAGGGGGAGGGGTACAGTGGAGCATTTTGCCAGCAGCCGCAGTAGCAAAGCAGATGTTAAGCAGTGTCGACAGCCGCATACGTAGTTTGGGGTGGGGTACAGTGAAGGGGATGGTGCAGTGAGCATGTTGCCCAGCAGCCGCATGCACATCAGAGCAATTGTTATACTGTACTACTGCAATGTGCTGTATTGTGTACTGTCAGATCTTGTACTGGCTGTACTTAGCTGACGAGCCGTTCAGGAAACCACATCGAACTGAACTGTACTGCACTGCCTTGGTACTGCCATGTACTGCTCTGCAACTGTACTGTACTGTCCTGCCAGGTGTTGTACCGGCTGTACCTGGCTGAGAAGCTGAAGGAGCCGTTCAGGAAAGGCAGCAGGCGGCCTGATGCAGCACTGCTGGCAGCAAGGGACGCAGCAAGACTGGAGGCAGAGCAGGTGTGTGTTAAGCAGAGAAAATACCAGTGTAGCTGCATGTAGGCAACATATCCGTCACATGCAAGCAGTTCTATGAGGCATACCACACATAGTCCCACAAGGATTTGGTGTGTGTGTGGGGGGGGGGGCTGGGCGTGGGGGCGTTGGTGGGGGGTGGTGGGGTGGGTGGTGGGGGGGTGAAGGTAGTATGAGTGTGTCTTGACACATGAACTGCAACCAGCCATGTGTGTGTGATTGGTTTCTGTCATTCAAGGTTTGAGAGAGGTTGCGGCACCACACTAGTGTGTGTTTGGGGCCGGGCGGGGGCAGGGCGGGCATTCGTGCAGCAAGGGACGCAGCAGGACTGCCGGTATAGCAGATGCTGTGGGAGGGGGATGCGGAGTGGAACCCCAACTTGGGGTGAACTGAAGTCACTTGGGACACTGCTTCGAGGGTGTGATCATGCTCAGAAAAATCTACAAACACCCCCACAGTCTTACAATGATGTTGTGAGTCCAACCACATGGTAACACACCAGTAGTGTGCTGGCCCCTGCTTCGAGGTTTGATCATGATCAGAAAAATGTGACATGACCCCACTGGTCATGTCATGAAGTCACAAACATGATTCCATGGTGCAATGAGTACGGGGCTGCCAGCCTCAATGCGCAGGTCAAATTATGTTCTCCAAGATGTCACTGCTGCTGTCAGTGTGACTGACTGACAGTTGCTGTCCCTGCTGTGCGTGCCTTACAGGGCCCCGATGCTCCCCTAGACCTCAACATAACAATCCTGGTGATAGGTCTTAGGGGAACCGGCAAAACCCAACTCATACACAGCTTATTGGGCATGAGCAGCAGCAGTAGCAGCGGCGGCGGCGGCAGCAGCAGCAGCAGTACAGCGGCGTTGGAACCGTTTGGTGGCGGCACCCGAAGGGTGGAGGTTCACCGGGGTCGGTTTTTGGGAGTGGGTTTGACGTTGGTGGATACCCCGGGGCTTACATCTTCTGCTGCTGGTGCTGGTGCCAATGCGGGGGTGTTGCGGAGCATCAAGGCGGCTTTCAAGAAGCACCAGCCGGATCTGGTGCTGTATGTGGACAGGTGCGAGTGTGTAGGGAGGGGGCAGGGGGAAGATGACGCACCGGGGATAGGGGGGGGGGTCACTCCTTTGTGGACCAGGGGGGGATTGACAGACTGTGTACGCTTCATGTCCTGCGTCAAAGTGCCTGGCTTCCCTTGTCTGGCCCCATCGACCTCCTCATGGGCTGCTCAGCTTGCTGCCAAAGTCCCCACAGCTGCATATGGAAAAGTGTTCTTGCCAAATGTTGCTGCTTTGTATGCTGCTGCTGCTGCAGGTTGACGCCCCACACAGCTTTGGCTCCGACACCTGTGTACTATCTGGCATCACACGTGTGTGTGGCCCAGCCATATGGCTCAATACTATGTAGCCCTCACACACGCAGGAGCCCAGCCCCTGACAACACTGCTGCAGCAGCAGCCAGGGGGGCGGCAGGCAGCAGCAGCAGCAGCTGGGAGCAGTTCAGCAGTGACAGGATGCAGCAGCTGCAACACAGCATACGGTGAGCCTCTTTTTTGGGGGGGGGGGAGGGGTTGAGGGGTTGAGATGTTGAGATGTTGAGGTTTGGAGGGGTGTGTGCGTGGAGAGGGGAGCCCCCGGGGGGGGGGGGGGGTTTAGGGGGGGGGGGGAGTGAGGCACTATCGTGGCCTCACACACGCAGGAGCCCAGCCCCCTGACAACACAGCAGCAGCAGCAGCAAGGGGGGCAGCGGGCGGCAGCAGCAGCAGCTGGGAGCAGTTCAGCAGTGACAGGATGCAGCAGCTGCAGCACAGCATACGGTGAGCCTATTGGGGGGGGGGGGGGAGGTGAAACATGGGAGTAGTGTTGGGAGCAGGTGATGGTGATGGTGTTGGTGTTGTAGTGACATTGCTGCTGCTGCCACCGTCGCCGCCACTGCTGCCACAGCCGCCCCCACCCACCCCACAACCCCCCGCTTCATCTGTGATTGAATTGACTATACGCGTTCGTAAAATAGGGCATGCTAGGTACAAAGTCTCAGTCCCATTGCACCACCCACCTAATGATATATCATTTGTTCCAATCGAATGCAGGGAAGCGAGTTGTGATGCTCGGTTGATGAACCCCATCGCGTCTGCCAAGAGCCACCCGGGCTGTGAGGTCACTGCTCAGGGGCAGCCTGTGCTAACACTGCTGCCACCACTGCTGCCACTGCTTGCCCCCCCCCCCCCCACACACAGGGAAGCGAGTGGTGATGCTCGGTTGATGAACCCCATTGCCTTTGCAGAGAGCCACCCGGGCTGCGAGGTCAATGCCCAGGGTCAGCTGGTTGCAACACTGCTGCCACCCACTGCTGCCACTGCCCCCCCTCCCCCCCCCCCCACACAGGGAAGCAAGTGGTGATGCTCGGTTGATGAACCCCATTGCCTTTGCCGAGAGCCACCCGGGCTGTGAGGTCAATGCTCAGGGTCAGGTTGTGCTGCCGAATGGTGTAGCGTGGCAGCAGCACCTGCTGGTGCTCATGGTGTCTGCTAAGCTGCTGGCGGATGCTGAGGGGGCGATGCAGAGCCATGGGGAGGGCAGCAAGCGAGGCGGGGAACAGGTGCGAGCAGTGTGCGAGCAGTGTGTTTGTTTGGGGGGGGGAATTTGTGTGTGTGGGGTGTGGGGGGGGGGTGTTGTGGGGTGGGAGAAGGGGGAAGGGGCGGTGTAGAGGCGCGGGCACAGGTGAGTGGTTTGTGTGTGCCGAATGGTATAGCGTGGCAGCAGCACCTGCTGGTGCTCATGGTGTCTGCTAAGTTGCTGGCGGATGCTGAGGGGGCGATGCAGAGCCACGGAGAGGGCAGCAAGTGAGGCGCTGGGACAGGTAAAGAGTGTGTGTGTGGCAAAGGTGTGTGCGTGGGGAGGGGGGGGGGGGAGCGGGAGGGAGGGGGGTTGAGGAAGGGGGGCTGAGGGAGGCGAGGATGCAGAGCCATGGGGAGGGGCAAAGGCAGCAAGCGGGGCAAAGGGACAGGTGAGAAGAGTTTGTGTGGAGGGGGTGAAGGTGGGGGCCTGGGGGTGCAGAGCCATGCAGAAGCAAGGACAAGGGCAGTGGGCATGGCAAAAGGACAGGTGCCCGTCAACTACTGTTGCCCTAAACCCTTATTCATGCCCACTGCCTTGATGCCCCTTCCCCGTCTTCACCTTTTGCCCCTGTCCCTCTACCCCCACAGGTGTTGGTCCCGTGTTGGACCCCGCCAGTGTGCGCCAGCTGATGGTCGCCCCCCCTCCCCCCTCCCCGCACACACAGCAGCATCGTGTGTGTGACATTTGACTCAATTGATTATTTGAGAAGTGGCACACACCCTCCCTCCCCTCCCCTCCCAGCTTGCGATCTCACGCCCCCCACCCCCACCCTATTCCCCCCTTCCCACTCCCCCCCCCCCCCTTCCCCTCCCCCTCCCCCCCTTACAGGTGTTGGTCCCGTGTTGGACCCTGCCAGTGTGCGCCAGCTGATGGGTCGGCCCGATGGTCCCCCCGTGCGCTACCTGATGACTCAACTCACAGGCTTTAGTCAACCGCTGACGTACCCCGACCATGGCACCATCATGGAGCTGCGCAGTGCACAGCAGCGGTGAGTGTTGGATCGTGAAGTTCAGCGTGAAGTTCAGGCGTTTTGAATTCAAAAACCTTGTAGCAGTAACAGTAATGTTCAAATGTTGGGTGCCGCAAGTGGCTTGGTCATGGCGGGAAAGCCTATCAAATTACTTACGTTATGCCTACGTTTGTATGCGCTTTTGCCCCAAGAACCCTTGCCTTTGCAGCATTGGGGTACATGGTGTAAAGCTTGGTTATATAATCCAGCAAGCAGGCATGAATGCAACACAGCATGAGCGACCGCAGGCATGTGATGAGGTTTGATGCAGCTGCAAGCCTTGGAGGTGAGGCCTGTGTGGAGCTGGAGTGGATGAAATGAAGAGTGTTTTACAATTGGAGGACAGGTACAGGACAGCACAGCACAGCACGGCCACCAATTATTCAACCATCATCGGTGTTCAAGGTGTGTCCTGACTGACCTTCCCCTGCCCCTGCTGCTGCCCCTGCTGCTGCTGCTGTTGCTGCTGCTGCTGCTGCTGCTGCTGCTGCTGCTGCTGCTGCTGCTGCTGCTGCTGCTGCTGCTGCTGTCATCAGTCTTCCCAAGCTGTCGTCCTGGCGTGAGCGCAAGGAGTTGTCACGACAGATACGCTTCAGGCTGCTGCAGCTCAAACAGATGATGCGGCGGCAGCAGCGCACCACAGGTGGGTTGGGTGGGGAGGGGGGGTGATGGGGGGGGGTCGGATGAGGCCGCGGGAGGGGGGGGATGCGGCGGCAGCAACGCACTACAGGTGCGAGGGGGGGGGGTCGGTTGGGGTTAGGGTTTGCAGACCAGGGCCTGGGATTTTGGCAAACACCCTCGACATGATGGGGGTGGGTGGAGGGATGGGGGGCGCTTCAGGCTGCTGCAGCTCAAACAGATGATGCGCAGGCAGCAACGCACCACAGGTGTGTGTGTGTGGGGGGGGGGGGGTGACTGTTAAAACGTGTAGAGAGTGTGGATCAGCATATAGGCCTTTACCTTGTAGAGGACCCCTCTCTTCCCCTACATACACCCTGTTGGCATTAGAGCCCATATGCACTACCTACTGACGGCCCGCCTTGTGTTTCGCCCCTACTCTCTGTCCCCAGACCTGCTGTGCAAGGCTACCCGGGCTGGTGGCAAGCTGCAGCTGGCGCAACCCAGGACGGCAACACGAGTGCGACCCAGCGTGCACCCCCCTGTCGGACACAGGTACCGCACGCTGGAGCCTGCTGCTGGCTGGATTGTGCGGCCACAACTAGAGCCACACGGTAGGTCGCATCACCAACACAGACATGGCTAGCGATTGAGCAAACCCCACAGCCCATCACCGCCACCAGCAGCAGCAGCAGCACTATAACCACCACCACCACCACCATGCCAACTTATACCCACAACATTCAACCATCACCAACACCAACACCAACACCAGCAGCAGCAGCAACAGCAATGTTGTGGGTATAACATTCAACCATCACCAACACCAACACCAGCAGCAACACCACCACCACCACCACTGTCCCCATGGCTAGTGGCAAGGCTCTGCAGCCGCTGCTGTCGCCATGTTGCGCATGACAGCAGCAGCAACCAGAGCATCATCTTGACCCTGGCTCACCCTGAAGCTCCGCTTGTTCCCTGCACAATCTTCCGTATGATGTTGCATGCTGCAGGGATGGATAACGCTGACAGTGTTGAGGGATTTATGGCTGAAAAGGCAGGAGTCTACCGCAACAACACCACCAGCAGCAGCAGCAGCAGTACAGGCGGCAGCAGAGGCAGCAGCAGCAGGGACAGCAGCAGCGGCGAGCCTGACTTGCTGTCGGGCCTGCCCTATCGGTTGAGCAGCAGCATAAGTGCCAGCAAGGAGCAGATGCTGGTGCAGGTGGGTAGGAGTGCTGTTGCTGTTCGTACTGTCTGAGCTTTGTTGCCAGGTCAGCAGCAGGCGGTGTGCCAGGAAGGAGTATTTGCTGTTGATGCACGTGTTGGTGGTCCTGCTCATATCCCTGTTGTGTTTCTGTTCTGCCTCTCCCCGCCCTCCCATCGCAACCCCTTAATGTGTTTTTGCAGGGTCGTGGTGAGTGCAGTGTGTACCATGACCTACCGAACCGGCCACCCCACTACTCGCATGCCCTATGACCCTGCGCCTCCAGATAACAGGTCCAACCATCACTCTTGCAGTCTCAGAGCGAATGGCCGGCTCTTCTGGGAGGGAGAGGGCCCTGCTAAACAATTCGCCTGTTCCTCTGTGTCCAATACTGAATGGCATGTGTCCCACCCCTTCATCCCAACCCTTGCCTGTGCCTGCAGGGTCGTGGGGAGTTCAGTGTGTACCACGACTTACCCGGCCTGGCCACCACCACTCTCGCAGCAGATGCGCAGACATCGGGGGCAGCAGTAGCAGGTGAGTCATGCAATCAGGCCCTGCTCTGTGCTGCAGTTTGTGTGTGTGTGTGGGGGGGTGCTAGTGTGTGCCTAGGCCAGCCCTTACACGCATGCACACAGGCATGCGCCTCCTCCCTGTTTGTGCTTTCATCACATCACTAGCGCATTTCAGTAACAGGCATGATGATGATGTAAGGGACTGATGAATTTTTTACTGGGTGAGAGCAGTGGGGTGATACTGCATGCTCCAAGAGCCACTGGCTTGCGGGCTGCATGCCTTGGACGCGTCAAGTTCTGCAACAGTAGCATCACAGTTGGTTTAGCAAGTAATGAGCAAGTAACGTGACAGCCCTCTTGTTGCTATGCTGCCGTGTGGTTGTGCAGGTGCGTCGGACATGCTTGTGGTTGTGCGGGTGGACAGCCAACGGCGGGGCGCACCAGTGGCAGCAAACAACCCTGCAGTGGTGAGTGCTGAGGGTGTGCCTTTCTCCCCCTCTTTCAGACGCATTCATCGTTCACACGCACATGTGCGCACGTGCCTGCCCCCACAGGCCCCCAAGTATTCCTCCCCAGCAGCTCTCGAAAAGGGAGTTTGAAAGCAATTCATCGCAGCATGCAACCATTCCGCACCTCCAATACGCTGCAGAAGTACATGCCCATCACGTATGTTGATGCAGAAAGCACGAGTATGTCCCAAACATGTCAGGTATCAAGTCATCAAAGTGTGATGTGTGTGTTGGCTGCCTGCAGGGCTTGATGGTTGCACGGCTGTGTCCTAGCTGCGCACCACACAAGGGCCCCTTGGCCACTGGCGTGCGGCTGCAGGACTGCATACGGCTAACTGCTCCAGGAGGGGCCCCCCTAGAGCTGGACGTCGCTCTTGGCAAGGTATGTACGCAACGGTGTGTTTGCGTTTGTTTTGCTGAGTTTGCGACAGACAGACTGCTGGAATTGGTTGTTGTGAAGCTGTTATCAATAACAGCCAATATGACAGGAGGCTGTTGTCGACAGGAGGATAGCCTAACTCAAAGATATCGAGTCTGGCAAAGCCTTGAACCTGCGTTTGTATGGTGTTGCAGATGTTCTGCCGATCGGGTCTTGAGCCGGACGACGCGTGGGGCGCAAACGCGGAGCTGCGGACCGACACTCGGCAGCTGCTGGGCAGTCGGTACTCCGCGCCCTTGAGCTTATCAGGCAGCGTGATGGGACACAGATCTGAGCGGATGGCGGCAGTCTCAGCAGCAATGCAGGTAAGGCACCGCTACTGGCTGATGTGCGCTTCAGAGTGCAGCAGATCTGAGACGGCATGCGCACTGCACGCTACACTGAATGAGCCAGACGTCATGTCCCGCGTCGTAGTTCAATGGTTCCAGCAACTGTGGAGAGTTGTGGGCAGCGGTGACAGCATCCAACCGTACACTACCCCCACCAACTCCCCTCACAGCAATGTGTTGCCTCTCCCTCATGACCGTGTGTGTCCTGCTGCCGCAGGTGCAGCAAGGCAAGCGCAGCCGCATTGGCGGCAAGCTGCAGGTTAACAGCAGAGGCGTTGCCAGCCTAGCTCTGCAGCTGCGCTCAGACCGGCCCCAGTGGTGGGGCCTAGCTGGCCTAGTGCCTCTGGTTAATTTGGGGTTAGATGCCCTGCGGTATGTCCTCTCTGCACGCATGCGTGGGGAGGAGGGTGGGCAGGAGGGTGGGGAGGCTGAGGGGGCCTCCTGGGATGAGCAGCAGCAGCAGCAATACATGCCCGAGCTGGCACAGCTGCTGCAGCAGCACCAGGCAGCCTTGCTGCACCAGCAGCAGCAGTAGCATTGTCTGGGCTGCCGTCTGCGTTCTGTTTCCTGAAGGAAAAGTTACTGTCTGCCAACCTGATGCATCAGCTGACTCAGTTCTGTTTATAGATGTCTGAGTTGGGTGTTTCTCCCCGCTAGCCCTTCAATGCAGTGCATCAGTGGTGGGCCATTACAGCAGCAGTGGCTTGTTCCATTGCCAAGCTCTCTTGGGGGCAGCAGTTGAAGCTTGGAGTTACTGAGTTCTGTCCTTTTTGTTGAGTGACACAGCTGATGCGGCAGTGTTCATCAACCATTGTTGCAGCAGCCATACGGCAATACAACTTAGCTGCAGTGTGTTGGTGTGTGCTGATAGCTGGGGTTGGGGCCTTGACGCGCCTTGCGCCCCAAGCAAGCATGGGGCTGGACATCTTGGGGAGGTGTGTAGGCAGTACTGCTGTGGCTTGGTTGTGCAATGGCGCATCGACTTGGCGGGCTGTTCCTGACGCAGATGGTGTTTGGCAGCCTTTGTGTGATGATGTCTACATGTTGTGTTTGTGTATGTGTGTCCAAGGCTTGAATGAGTGAGTGCAGCATGTCAAGCGAAATGCAGGGCATGCAATGCAGGGCATGCGCCGTCATCTCTGTTCCATGTTTCCTGTTCAAGACGCTTGTGTTGCTCAGCTATCTGCTTTCTACAGCTAAGATGGTACGACGTGCCACCCAAGTACAAGTCCACCTTCGTTTGCTGAGTGCCTTTGTCGCTGGCAACACCAACCTACACGACACCAACCTACACGTGTCGAACAACACTCCGACCTGAATTTCGGTGGGTTTCGAAGGCCCCCAGGTGTGCCCCTGGGGAGTGAGTGGGGTCAGGAGTGACATTGCCTTATAGCCCTCGAGCATGCATGAGATGAGCCGTCCTTACAGGATGCGAGGCCAATGGGAGGAATCCTATGGCGTTACGATACAGAGGGGGTGTATCGGATTCTTTCTTTTTTTTACCACGAATAGCTTGCATGCCTAGCATGTGAATTGCTGCATCTCTAGTAGGTTATATGCTGTGCAGCTGATCGCCGCTCAGGTACAGCTGCGCGTTGGCCCTTGGCCAGGTTGCTGCATACAAAAGTGTTACATGGACAGCTTTGCACTTTGTTCCACTCAGCTTTGGCGCAACGCATCACAGCATGGGCCCTGCGCAGGGGCAAGTTGATCAACAGGGTGGCAGCAACCGCCATGACCTCACTCCTTCAAATGTGCATGCACACACACCTGACAGCAGAGAACTTGCAAGTTGTTGCTTCATGCCCTTGACTTGCTCAAACAGCACAAACACAGCGCACACCTGCACACACCTGCAATAGTATCCAAGTCAAGAACCAGACTCTCACCCCTGATGCAACATGCAAATGCGACCTTCGAAAAGCAACGGTGCCATGTGGTGATTGGCGCTCGACACATACAGAGGCTTGGATCCTCTCATGCTGCAAAGGTACTCCATACAAGGTACAGTACAGTACTCCCACCTTACTGACTTGAGTGCTGAACACTCTGCGTACACACTGGTGTGTGCCACACATGGCATGACCCTGACGCTCATACATCTCTCAAAATCCCCAATCACAATGAGTTGCATCCAACTGAAGGCTTGAAAACCTTGAATACCATCATTTTCTGATCGGATCAGAACATACGCATGGCATGCGTATGTTGCAGTGCACATGACTGATTCCCACATGGCACTCTCTCACACTGTATGGTGGCCAGCATGGCATACGTGAACACCCTCACACAAAGACACTTCTGCAAACGGCTGACAGGTAACCCTGCCCACTCAAGCCTGTGCACCCTCTGCCTGTGCCTCAGACTCAGCAGCAGAAGCAGCAAGGATGCTCTGCCCAAGCCCTGCCAAGGCCTCAGTCTCCCGGTCCTGCGCCCTCTTGTACAGTGCCCCGGCAGCGAAGCCAGCCAGCAAGTAGATGATGTATGCGGCCTGTGTGCCGGGTGAGAGGTGCTGGATGTAACCTCCCACACCAGCTAGGATGTTGTTGGCTGCCGGTGCTGTGATGTGGTCCTGCACCGCAACAGGGGGCAGGGAGGGGAAAGTCAAGGCTTGAACTATTTGTCAGGTGAGCGCTGATCCGATCAGCTGGCAGCTGGCATGTCAGCGCATTCAAGCTCCCAATGTCACTAGAGTTTGATCATGTGCGGCAACACAGGCTTTCAAAATCGTCTCGACTCCCAAAGTAGCTGCTGTAGCCGAGCTCCGCCACCGGGAACGGTTCTAGAATCCTTAGATTACACTGGACGGCTTGGGCCCAGCACACAGGGCTGCGGTTGGAACAACACTGGAGCTGCCAGCTGACTATGTCACGTACATCAAGCCAGTCAGTGTCAGCAACTCACCACCAAGTTCTGCACTGGTCCCTTGTGTGTGGTGCAGGCCTGGACCATGAAACCTAGCCACGCCACCATAGCCAGCCGGCCGTTCTTGACCTCCTTGACCTTCAACTCTCCCATACTGGCTGAGTCGGCACCACCACCAAGGTTGAACAGGTTGAAGAAGCGGCCGCCAGGGTACCTGCACAAGGTTCAGAAGGGTGAAAGGTGCGAGTTAGCCGCAGAGCAGTGGTTGATGGCCATACTGGCTGAGTCAGCACCACCACCAAGGTCGAAGAAGCGGCCGCCAGGGTACCTGCACGGGTACGGAGGTTTGAAGGTATCAACTTTGCCAAGGTGCCACCTTTGCAAGTTTCTTCGGAAGGTAGCCCCTGTGAAGTCTGCCTTCAAGGGCTCACTAGCTCTAGGACCTAGTCAGCTGAAAAGAGCAGTAGTCTGGGGGGAACACCTTGTAATTCTTGCAAAGCTTGTCATCAAGCTCAGCTTACTTGAATGGCAGTATGTGCGGTTTCCTCAAGTTGCAGGAATTGCTGCTGGCGCTGAGTGCAAAACAGTTCACAGTGCCACAGTGCGCAGTAGCACTCGACAGTGCTGCAGACGGCCCTCACCTGCAGTCACCTGAACCCCCCAGGACATTCTCCAAGCCCAGGAAGTACTGCTGGCCCATAGAGCCGGGGTAGCGGTAGTCCTGCAGGACAGGACAGCATCGAAAAATACACATAATGTATAATGTACAATGTCATACATGCATCAAGTCTGAAAAGAAAGCCCCAGCGCCCAGTTCAACTTGTACTGCCAACGTACCTGCAGGCGCCGCATTTCAGCAAAGCCCATGCCGACCAGCATTGTCCACAGCAGAGTGCCTTGGTCCGCCCAGTAGGAGAAGGGGATGTGGGCAGCAAAGGGGATGCCCTGGACGTCTCCTGCAAGAAAAAGACAAGCAACAGGGGTGTTGCCTGCAAGGCTGGCCACACATTGAGGAGCGTCACAGAGACTGACAGCCCGTCTGCATCCTGCAACATGCACTTCGACTGTTTCAAACCTGGCTGTGTTCTGTTGTGCAGAGACGTCTCTGAAATTCACAGTGGTACCAGCTATGTAGCAAACAATTGTGACATAGCGACCATTTATTGAAGTCAGTTGGGGTACAATGCATTTTGCAGCCAGTGCGGCCACCTACCTTGTGTGGAGGACAGCACGCCCCCTGCCTCAAACCAGGGCAGGGCAGTCTGTTGGGGGATGAAGCCCGCCATGCCCAGCACCTCGGGGGCTAGGGCACCTGCTGCAGCCAACATGGCCCACCTGCAGCAGCAACGGTAATAGGCAGGGGTGGGTGGGTGGGTGGGCGGGCGGGCGGGCGGGCGGGTGGGTGGGCGAGCGGGTGGGTGGACGGGCGAGCGGGTGGGTGGACGGGCGGTTGCTACTGCTACTACTGCAAGGGCAGTAGCAATGCCAGCTGTGCGCACACAGGTGTTGTGAGTGAGAGGGCATTGCTGTTTTGGACTTGCAAGTGCAAGGTGGCGCTACCTCCCGTATGGCTCACCTTCCATGGATGAGTTCTGCATAACCGAGCCACCTCAGGTTCATGATGCTGTCCTCCCCAGGTTGTCCACGTTTGGATGGGTCAGCCAAGCCTAGGGATCAAAGCCGTAGTCACCAGGCAGGCTGCATTGCAGGGGTGGCAAGCAGTGATGCAGTCAAGTACATGAGTTTGCGGCAATGGTGGTTGATGGTGGTCGGCAGCATGTCAACAAGTTGTCAGCATTAGATGTGGGTGCACCATGGCAACTCCTTTGAAAGCATGGTGCTATGATGCAGTGCAGTTGAAGGCATGAGCTGCTGGTGACCTTTCAATGCCCCTGATCAATTCCCACATGCCAAGGGCATGCAGGGGAGGCCAAGCTAGTGCCACCCAAGAGTGGCTTCAAGTGACGCTACGGATTGGTGGTTGTTACTCTGTGTGCCCACCTTCCATCGAGGTATGTGATGGACTTTGGTGTGGCGAAAATGAGCTTGCGGCCAGCACTCGCCATAAGGGTGGACCTGCTGTCAGGAGCTGTAGCCCTTGATGATCGAGCCTTAGGTGGATTCGGCTGAACCAGTTCGACGTTCAGGGGCTCTGGTGGGATCTCGAGGCTGCTGCTCAGGGGTGGGCTGTCCTCTTCACTTCTGTCAAGGACAACAGTGCCTGAGTCAGTCTGCAGGCTGCGGATCTTGAAGAGGCGTGCGTGAGGGAGTAAGCGCCGAGCAGCGGGCCTGTGAGGCCTGCACTGAGCGCTGCTGCCCCCACCGTGCTTTGCCAGGCTGCTGAACATGTTGGTTGAAAGATACTACAGCTGTACCGGACGCAAGAGTGAGGCACAGAATTTGCTTCGCTCACAGCTAGTTTAAGTATTGTTTTCGGAGCTGGCGTGCACAATGTACAAGCACGAAGTGCGACCAGCATGCGCGGGGGCAGTGGGAACATTGTGTGCTGCACGCGCGTGCGTTGCAGATTTGCCTCCCACACGCAGGTGAACTTTTGATCAATGCAGGATGGATACAACGACCTAAATAGTCCTCTGGTTTTAGCACAAAGCCGGCTGCTCGTCCGTGAGTTAAACAAGGTACTGCAGATCCGTCAGTTTGAACAAGGTGCTGTTCAGCACTCCTCAAGAGGCCTCACTGTTGAACAGGAAGGTTTGAAAGACTGATACAACAGACATCATGACAGCACCGTGACTGCTGACGTTTGCATTCCCACTTCCTGATCAGTCTCTCATGAGAGACTCTGATGACCAAGCTGCACACTCTGCCATCAACACTCCCATTGCAATTGGATTCAACCTGCAGTATCTACTGTCTTTGCTACGAAACGTCCAGCAGCTTGCAGATTAGTAGCCATTGAAGTTGCTCTTTCACACTCATCTAGCGACCGCGCAGCCGTAAAGCAGTCACCAAGTAGCGTGGGAAGGATCACTGAGGTCCCCCCCCCCTCAACATGCACACTCCACAGGGCCCACTGGATGCAGGGGTGACCGCGCATCATTGCTAAGCTGCATGTATAACAGGGCTCAGCCCCAGTCGGTGTGAACGCAAACTTTCACAAGCCCATAAAACAAGGGCAACACAGCTGCTGCGTGCATCGTGCCGCACACACGAGTGCTAATCATGATATGTTCCGCTCAGCTTCGCACGATACACCAGGTGTGATGTCAAACAATTGTCAGACCGCTGGCAAGCTACGTAAGTCACTACACAAGCAAACCTCGCAGCCACCCACACCACACGCTCAACACGTAGTGCCACCATCCACGACAGTGATATGCAGGACCGTGCGTCAAGACAAATCAGACAGCTGGAGGCTGGCAAATGACAGTGGCAAGCCACACACAACACACATTGCACCCACCACCCCTGCAGTTGATGCAGACATGAGCGACAGTCCAGCATGGGCAGAGACAGGACCAGCCAGCCAGCAGCGCATCCATCACACTCAAACAGTATCATGGTTGTGATCTACCAAAGCGCCCACAGGTGGTTCCCCTCAAAAGCAAGCAGCCATGGGTCAAATGGGAGAGGGCCTCACTTTGACAGGTTGACATGAGCTGGTCAAACAGCCTGCACAGGCTGGCACATCACCAACGTCAGCACACTAGAGACACCTGCTCCACCCGCAAACATGCTGGCACCTAACCAAGGCAGCCCCGGCATGTGGGATACGTATGGCGGCCGGCCTATCTGGCTCGAACCTCCCTGCACAAACACTCCCAAAGCCTCCTAAGACACAAACAGATCGCTCTGAGATATCAGCTCCTTGCGTCTGAGACCCTGCCTTCACCCGCTGTCGTTGCATGCAACTGCATATGTCATTACATGGAACTACACATGTTGCTGCATGCAACTACACATGTCGCTGCATGCAACTACACATGCACCCCTCCAGCCAGCAGTGACACCTCAACCCTGCAAGTCAGTCCTTGTTGAGACCTGGACCTCTGAGCTGTTTGACACCTGAAGACCTCTGAAACTTTGGCAGCTGTGCAGCATGCCATGCTGCATCCTGCACTGCAGTTGCAGTCGGCTGCTGGCGGGTGCTACTCAGATGCGGCAGGTGCTGCTGTGTTCGTGCTGGGGCGTGCTGCCGAGTCGTAGCCCACCGCGTAGCTGACCTGCACGTTTGGCCCGAAGTTCACTGCCACCTCCTCGTACGCCTCTGCTGCTGCCATGGCTGCTGCAAAGCCGGGTGCCTTCATGCTGAGCGCCTGCACACAAGAGGAATGCGCGGTTCAGTGTGCGTCAGTTGCAGACTACATCAGCGTCAGCACAAGCCGGCTGCAAGCACAGCGGTTCACAGGCTTGATTGGGTCTTGCAGCATGCAACTACCACAAGTTCATGGGGTGAACCGTGACTGCGTGCACCTACCTGCATCTTGCTGCGTGCCTCTGTGAGGGGGTCTGAGGACACCTGGCCGGCTGTGACCCATGGGTGCTGCAGGCAGTCAGCGGCAGCCAGCCTGCGTGTTGGCTGCACCACCAGCAGCTTGCGGATGAGGTCCTTGGCCCTGTGGATGGTTGTTGGTCAGCGCCACACAACAGACACACGCTGGGATTGACACAACGGACAAAACACACGCTGCTAGCAGGCAGGTGCTCCTTCTCACACCATACGACACAGCAGAAAGCCAGCTGCTTAGCACTGCAGATGCAACCTGTGCACAAACAAACCACACAGCAGCCGCTCAGGTGTGCACGTGCCAAAAGTAAATGTCGGGAACAACGGGACCGCCTGGCAGCATGGCATGGTGGGAAGCGCGTGATGGTGTCACTCACGCCTCGCTGACAACGTCCCACACTGGATCGTCAAAGCTGTACTTGCCGCGCCTGATCTGCTCAAACAGTGCTGGCTCGCTCTCGCTCCAGAAGGGGGGGTAGCCACCCAGCAGGATGAACAGCACAACACCTGCGGACCACATGTCGACCTGCAAGGTAGGCAGCAGGTAACAGGTGTTTGTTGGTATAAACAGCTTGAGGCTGGGGCGCTGCCGACTGCAGGACAAAGCCTGCGCTGCTGCTGGGTGAAAGTGACCGCAAGTAAAACCATCCTGCACACACACTGCTGCTGCGGAGCCTCTCGACCTACGCCATTCGAAACCCTGCTCACTCAAATCCTGCTGCATCATCAGTGCTGTTCACACCCGACAAGGCACCTAAGGCAGCACCCTACATGCACCACACAAGCCGCCCAGCGCACACTCACTTCTGGCCCATACACAGTGTGCGCAGTGCCCTGGATGACCTCGGGCGCCACATACTGGGGTGTGCCGCACACCGTGCTCATGGCGTCAGCGCTCTGCTTGGCCAGGCCAAAGTCCGCAATCTTCACCTGCGCACAGCACACCAGGACATGCAGTGTGCGCCTGAGCTACTAGCATGTGAGATGTTCTAGGTGAGTCATGCTTTTGCAACACAGCTCACAACTGCACCGGCTGCAGGTGCCGCGTCCTTGGCCATGGTGCTACTGCACAGTCAGCATGACTCTGCTGTCCAGCCAGCTGACCGCACTGGCATCCACACCAGCATTTTATTGCCAGTGCGGTCAGCTGGGCTGGACAGCAGAGTCATGCTGACTGTGCAGTAGCACCAAGATGCTGCCGGTATCCTGCAGGGTATGTGCACTGTTATGGGTGCCGCCATCAAGGGCAACTGCAACTGCACATTCATGAGACCCCTCTTACCTTTGTGATCTCATCAGGGGAGGCCAGCAGCAGGTTCTCCAGCTTGAGGTCGCGGTGCACGACATTCCTGCATCAGCAGGTTGCAGCAACGGATGAGCACACATGCATGGGTTCATGCGCATGTGGGCAGCTGAACCGTCCCGGCTAATCACCGCTCTCGCTGTCGTGCATGCGTCATGCGCTATGCTCTGTCAGGCACCTTGCATCTGCGCACAGAGGCTGCCCAAAGCTGCTGTTAGTACAGAACGCCGCGCAGAGGCAGATGTTGTTCGGCTGCGGCTGCTGACCATGCCCATGCACCCTGTGAAGCCGAACTCACTTGCTGTGCAGGTACTCAATGCCCTTCAGCAGCTGCACAAAAGCCAGCCGCGCCTCTGCCTCGCTGTAGGTGCCGCGCTGCAGGACAGCTTCCAGCAGCTCGCCGCCTGTGACCAGCTCTGTGATCAGGTACACCTGTGCGACAGGCCAGCACAGCACGCATGTCAACGGCAGCATCAAGTCTGGGCACATGGCCCGTGACAATGCTGCACAACATGCAGGAGGGCGCAGGAGAACACATACATGAATTGTGACAACTGCAGCAATGCCAATGCGCAAGACGGGTCTGCTGCTGTACTGTTTGCAGCTAAAAACACAGCTTAAATCACGCAAGCAGACCATCTGGACGCGCAACACATAAAAGTGCAGTGCTGCCCATACATGAACACGTGAACAGCTCGCAAGGGACGCTTTTGTGCTCCCAAGGGGGTGCAGTGAAAGGAAGGAACACACTGCCGTAGTGTCCTGTCCTGCACCCCTGCTGAGTGTGTGTCTGTGTTGCGCCTGGCATCCTGGCGCACCTTGTTTCCCTCCTCAAAGTACTCCTTCAGGTAGACCACGTTCTCATGGTTCAGGCCACACAGGATGTCGATCTCCTTGAAGATGTCCTCCCTGTAACAGCAAACAGGCGGGAAAGTACGTCATGTCCTGGGACCATAGACAGCAGGAGTTTTGGGTTTGAAGGCACAGTGAAGAGGTTCTGTGGTGCTATTGCAGCCATGCAGCAGTGGGCTGGGAACACCTGGCAGCGCCATCCTGGCATACAGTGCTGGCATGCTGTCCACCTATGGTTGGTGTCCTGCGCCCCTGCATGTCACAAGTGGCTGCACGGCATGCCAGCACACCTTGTGCTCTCATTGTCTCCGGGCTCCACTCCCACTGGTGGTAGTGTCATGATCTTCACAGCATACTGCTCCCCGGTCTTGCGGTCTGTGGCAAGCTTGACGATGGCAAAACCTGCAGGCAACACCACCAGCACACACAGCTAAGCTACTGGCAACATCTGATAAGTAGTGTACCACATCAGCAGCTGTGAAGGGTGTTGAAATGCTTGTGCTGCTGCCATGGTGCCATGCCATGTGCTGGGAAGCAGGCAATCCTGCAGGACAGCGCATGCGTGCAGGAGGCTTACCACCGGTGCCCAGGGTCTTCCCTAGCTTGTATGCTTCTTTGATCCTGCAGTCCACCCTCTTCTTAGATGTCCTGCAGGAGGCAGGCAGGCAGCACATGTTTCGGCTTGTGATGCACGTGTTCTCAATAGCTGCTGGCATGGATGTGGTGTGCTAAAGAGAAAGAGAGTGACCAGGATGAGCATGGTGCGCTGAAGCTGCTGAATTGTGCAGGCGTGCAGAGGGCAACTGATGTAGTGTATCGGTCAGCACTTGTTCCTGCAGCATGCAACAGATGGAGTTGGTCACTTACGGCTGCTGGGGCTGTGCTGTGCTGGCAGCAGGCGCTGCCTCTGCTGCTGGTATCTGCCACTCTGTTGCAGGGGCCTCGGCAAAGCAGCACTTCTTCTGGCCTGGACGTGGTGCTGCAGTGCTCTTGCCTGAAGGTGGCCTAGGGCTCAGGGGTGCTGCTTGAACATCGCCACCAGCTTTGCTGTTGCATTCAAGGGCAGCTTCCTGCTTGGCTGCAGATGGGGGTGACTGCTGCACAACTGCATCCTGTGGATCAACCTGAGCGAGGCTGGAAGGCTTCCCACATGCATTACCCATGGCCTCGAAGCAGCTCGAGCCTCAGTGCTCTTCAAGCCGTGTCCAGGTGGCTGGAGCTTGCTGCTGTTGTGCACAGGACGTCCTGTCGACAGAGACAAAGCGAGAGCACGGCGTGGGCCTCCGGGAGTAACTCCGGGAGTTACGTTGTTTTCCCAATCAATTCAATCGCAAAGTGGACTGCAAAAAGGATGGTGACGCAGAAAACACAAACCAAAGGCGTACTCAGTAGAAGAGGCAGAACTACGCATAAAGCAGAGAAACACGATGTAATGAACGTCAATCAACCATCGATGTGTTCTGCCCTACGCTTGTACTGCTTGTAGTGGCCGTTGCAACCCTACAGTGTGACCCACAGTGTGACCAATAACAGGTGCATGGGGTGCTCTATCAGCAGCTGCTTGAAGACTTGCCTGCTGCACTGACTTCTTCTCAGCAGCGTCCCACGCTGTTGTGGCCTCACGCAGCTCCATCCCCACCACGGGATGGCTGTGTTCGGCAGTGGCAGCTGACGATGTGGTCGTTCACCAGCCCTGCTGCCTGCATGAAGGCGTACATGATGGTCGGACCCACAAAAGTCATCCCTGCCTTCTTCAGTGCTGCACTGAGGGCCTCTGACTCAGGGGTCCTGCATGGAGACACCCATGGTGCACACACACAGCAAGACAGCAACAAAAGGGCAGCCTAATCATGCCCTAACAAGTGAAGCAGATGTTGGGCTTGACACGTATCTGCAAGCTTGAAAAGTCTGGTCAGCGCCGATGATGCGCATCAGGGCAGGGCTGGAGTGTTCAGCACACCAGGAAGCAGCTGCGCCAGCGTCATGAAGGCCCCATAGGCCAAGACCAGCCAGCAGCTGGTGCGGAACTGCTGCTCCAAGTAGCTGTGCTGCTGCGACTTTTTGAAGCCTGTCCCTGCCGAAGTGGCAGTGTGCAACTCCAATCGGACCGTGTTGGTGCAATGCAGCCCAGTGAACCAAGCTAGCAGCAGCCAACTAGAAAGGAGGTGGACACTCACTTGGTTGGCACCTGGCCGAGTGCCGTCCAGTTGTTGACGATTGGCTGTCTGTTGGGCACAAAGCCCCACACAAAGCTGTCAAAGCTGCCATGCGCATCCTGCAGCTGCAGGAAGACCCTGCAGAACAGCACACACCAAATCAAATCAAAGTTACACCTGTAGCTATGAGGCTGAAGAACATACTGGGAATAACAACACGGGTTACCTGCTACAGCCTTGACATGGCCGCCGAAAGCCAAGGTGTTGTGGTAATTCTGACCTATCAGACGCCATGAACGCTGCACCTCCACACCCCGTCACACTGTGCCACTACTAGACCAGTATCTGCGTAGATCTAGACACTGCTGAGTGGCACTGCCTAGTACATGCACCTGCTTGGAAGCAGTCTCGCAGCAATTCATGGGGTGACCACTCTGCGTGCGTGCCGCTTCTGTAATGCACCACAAGACCAAACTTGCTCTGGTGCACACCCATAGCCTGCTGCTGCCCCTGCTCAACACTCCCAACCAGCACCTACAGGCGACTGTGCTGCAGCTGATTCAACCCGCACGCTCATGCAGGGGCCCACGGTCTGGTGGCATCCACTCCTTTTTCGAAGTGACAGGGGGGAGGGGGCGGAAGCTCTTGGCTACGCACAGCAGATAGGTGTGCTTCCAAGCCTTTTATTGTCCAGGGACCTCAGATGATCCCTCTACATCTTGCCATGTCTGTGTGTGTTTTTTGGGGGGCTGGTCTTGCCTGACGTGTCTTTTGCAGGCTTCCTCGTGCCAGGTGTGCGTCTTTGGCTTGCCCAGTCGATCAAGTGTAGAGAGTACCGCTTTGGGGTGAAGGTATCTACTTGTAACACCCTCCCCCCCAAAAGAAATATCCACCACTCACATAGCGTCCACTCACTTGGCATTCTTCACAGCACCCTGCAGCTTGCCCCTGTGCCGCACCACACCTGACTCCTGAGACATCAGCTGCTCAATCTTTGCATCGTCATATGCAGCAACCTTGCTGGGGTCAAACTTGTCAAACCCTGCTCGATAAGCTTCCCGCTTTGCAAGGATGGTGCTCCAGCTCAGACCCGCCTGCGCGGTTGGCAGTAGCAGGAGCACAACAAAGCACTGTACTGTGCTACTGTTGCCATGCACACAAACCTGCTGCGAGAGTGAAAAAGAGCCCAACAGAGCAAGGTAAAGGGCGGTTTTGCCTGCAGACAGCAGCAGCACATAAAGCACAAAGCTTTCCCTTGAGGCCACCCAACCCCTGCCCTGTCGAGTGTGCCCAGTAGTGCAGGCCAGAACGAAATGGTCACCCATAGTTCCATGCATGCAGGAGTACGTGGTGGCAACCTGCTGCTGCTGCTGCTGCTGGTTGCAAGGCACCCGCATGCCTATTCGTGCAACACCATGGCAATGACGGTCATGGTTCCTGTGCGGCTGCAGTGCATGTGTGCATGCACACAGACTGCCACCACCCACCCCTCCCCACCTGGGCACCTTCCAGGATCAGCAACTCAAACAGCTTGCTGTCATCATGCTCTGGCCGGCCCCATTCCTCGTCATGATACCTGCACAGTTAGTACGAGGGAACAAACCGGACATTTGAGTGCTTTCATGCTGGCCCATGTCATGCACCAACCCATGCTTCATGCGCTGCAGCGATCACAGCCGAACAGCTGCGTGATTATGAGGCACCCACAGAGGCAGCAACACCATTTTCATCATACGTGATGTACTCTGCTGATGCTGTGCATTCTTTATGTTCTCTGCTGATGCTACACATAGCTGTACTTTGCTGAGGTTGTGCTTACCTGATGTACTCTACTGATGCCGCGCCTTTGTACATTGTGGCCCAGTCACAGCGCTGCAGGCCATCTGAGGCAGCAGCAGTTAGCACTGATGCAGCAGACGGAGAGGGACCAGGGCTTTCGAGTGTATCCTTGGACAACGGTTTCCGTCGCCCTGCCACCGTTCTGCGCGTTTTTTTGGTGCTGGGATCATCGGCAGCCCTTTCCCCACCCCTTTGGGCTCTCGTGCGTTTCATCATGTGTGTGATCTGTATGATGCAGTAAGCCAGGCGTCGCGAACCGCGCTGAGGACCAAACAATACACTTTCTTCAATCTTGAACATGCACCATGCACATAACTTCAATGTGGAGCCTCAGCTCACTCCTATCCCTCAAGGAGTGACATGCTACAGCCATGAATATGGTTGCTCTCGATGATGCCATGATGCCACCTTGGCTAGATGTCATTCAACCAAACTCAGGTTTTGAGCCGTTTCACAAACCTTACCGCGAAAGCAAGAGATATTTGTCTCCGTTGTGCCTCCCGAGACTGCAGAGTGTGTGTTCAGAAGCGGCAGGTCTGGGTGCAAACAAAGCAGAGGATGGCAAAAGCTGCGATGGGATGGTGGCAGGTAAGCGGGCGCTGCGTGGCAGTGCTTGGCAACATGGCTTCTGTTGGTGCTGCTGCATGCGGGCTTCAGGTATCGTGCAATGGTTATGCATGGCTGCAACTGTACCATTCCAGCCTGAATTTTTTCAATGATGAGCGAACAGCAGCAGGCACAGCATCCATTGTGTTGCAACAGCTTGGACTGTGCATGTGTGGTTGAGTCCACGATAGTGCGTCGGACGCTGCGACACACAAAGGAGCAAATGCTAATAAGATATTGCGCCACATTTTCTGAGCTTTGCAGGTGTTCCGTTCGAATTACCAGAAGCTGAAGCAAGAGAAGAAGGCTCTGCAGCAGCAGCTTGCACAGGTCAGTCTTGAGTTAGCTTGCTTGCAGGGCTAATGGCAGTCGCTGAGAACAGCAATGACCACAGAACCACCAAGCCGAAACATTGCCAAAATGATTTATGCTGAGACTGTGAGCACTGCTGTGTGTGAGGTCAGCATTGTCACCTACCCCAAATGCCTCAAGTCCCATTCACCACTGCTCTGCTGCTTTGTTCACTGGCTGTTCCGCTGCTGTTGATGATGCACACACTGCTGCTGTCCTTTCAGATGCAGTCCAACTTTCTTCGCTGCCGGCGGCAGCATTGCACAGCATAGCATAGCCAGCTTCAGCAGCTCCAGCAGGACTGTGCAGCAAAGGACTTGCAGATACAGCAGCTGCAGGAGGATTTCACAGAAACGGCCTCCCAAATGCAGCAATTTCAGCTGGATTGCACAGCAAAAGACTCGCAGCTGCAAGTGCTGCAGAAGGTGTGCGCAGCGCAGGCGACCAGGCTGCAGCAATTCGAGCAAGACTCTGCATCAAAAGACTCAATCTTACAGCGGCTGCACTTGAACTTCGTAGCAAGGGGCTTGCGGATTCACCAGCTGAAGCAGAACTGTGCAGAAACCAACACACAGATGCAGCAGCTGCAGCAGGACTGCACAGCAAAGGCTGAACAGATTCAGCACCTTCAGGACGAGTGCGCCTCTTTGAGCAAAACAGCTCGGGAGGCCACGCAGCTTCTGGAAAAGTGGTGACAGCACACAAGGTAAGCAACTATCTGGTTTGATCCTTGTTGCGTCGGCGCCCTCCGAGGGAAAAACCAGAGTCTGGTTTTTCAGGACTGCCATCTCCATGATACAGTGAATGGCTGGCATGGGTCCTTGAGCTTCAAAGCTGACGTTGTAACGTTAACACTATTGTTGCTGTTGCTGTTGTTCTTGTAGGTCATGGGCGAGAAGCTGGCAGTAGCCCAGGAGGAGTCGAGCAATGAGGCAGATAAGAGGGAGAGGCTGCTGGAAGCCCTGAAGGTGCTGCAGCATGAGTTCAACAAGATGGCCAAAGCACACCAAGACTCTCAGGTAGGCACACGTTGGCTGGTAGTTTGCCATACAGGTGGCTGGCTCTGTGTTGTAGCTGGTGCCAACAAGCTGAGCTTGGCATGAGGCCCGGACTGTGTTTCGCATTTGATGTAGGCATTGCCACTGTCAACTCAGATTGAATGGGCGGCACCATGAGCCATGAACATGCGTTGAATTCTTGTCACAGCGTGACGTGAGTCTGGCGTGATGTGCACTGCTGCTGTGTTTTGCACCATTGCTGCCCCCCATCCTACCCACATCCAGGCTGCTCGAAAGCGTGCTGTCATCAAGGTGAAGGCGCTGACTGCACACCTGCAGGAGTCTGATGCGCACAGGCAGCAGCTGCAGCAGGAGCTCGACAGCGCCAAGGTACTGTTTTCGAGTCGATAACTCGCGCTGCGGCGCCACTGTTGATCAACCCGACTGTGTCTGTTTCGGCATTACGTAGCCGCGTGGCGCAGCACCCCACATGGTGCCGCGGTCTGACAATCCGCACGCTGCCGCCTTTTGTTGCAGGCATCGTACGATGTGCAAGCCATCCGCAGTGGCAGCAACTCTCCTGTTCAGTCTGACGGGTGGGGAACGCCGGACCAGCGCAACAGCGAGGATGACTGCACGCTAAAGCAGGCGCTGTCATTGATTGAGAAGGATCTGGACGAGTTGCTGGCAGGAACAGACCTGGTCGCCCTGGATGACTCAATCAGCAGCGGCAGCAGCAGTGGTGGTGGAGGTGGGAAGCACTTGGGCAGCGACTGCACTGCCGGCAACACCACCGGTGAGTTCCTGTCTTGGGCACTTCTGTCTGTTCCAGGTACTTGAAGCTGCCAATTCCTGCACACCACGCTTCTCAGTATTCCTGAAATGCAGTTAGTGTTTGCGGCATACCAGGATGCATTGGCGGGTGAAAAGCACTGCTCAGCTTGCTGCTCTCCTTGGTTTTGAAAACAAACTTCATGCAGCGCTTGCGCTGCACTTTACAGAGCATGCCGCAGCTGAGAGCCATATGCATCCCTTACATCTGTTATACCTGTGTTTATCTCCTGCATGTACTGCAGTGCCCAAGCTCAACATGGTGGCTGTCCACAAGAAGAGTATGGAGGATGCGCAGCATGGGGGCCCCTTGTGCTCCTGCAGCAGCAGTGATGACTCATCAGTGCGCCTGACGACTGCAGCATTCCGAATGTCAGGCTGACAACCGGAACACAGTCATCGTCATGATCATCAGGGGGAGCTGCGCACACGTAACGGTGTTGACAGTCAGTGGTTGTCTCACTCGCAATGGCAGCAACAGCAGTAGGTGGTGTTGGCAGGTGCAACGGTGTTTTGTTGTGGCAGCAGTGCAGCCCGCGGCAGGCGTCAAGCAGTCAGTGCCTCTTGCTTTGATTGTGGCAGATGCCTTTTTTGCAGTGTTACGGGCCGGGGCTTTGCTGGACTTTCACTTGAGGCCTTTTGACCTACTCGTCACTTTCGGGTTGCTACAGTAGGTCGCTCATCGCAGCAGCAGGGCATATGGTTTGTTCAGTGTGTGAGCCAGGGGTTGTTGGGTCTGCACGCCACTTCAGAGTCACATAGACCAGCAGCAGTTCCTGCATGACAGCATCAGCCCTGCTGTCATGCATGCAGCCAGGACTGCAGCCATGCGGGATGCGGTTTGGCTGTTTAGGGTTTAGGGTTTTTTGTGATGACAGCGAGGGCACTTTGCCAGCCCTTTGATTGGAGGCAAAGTAAAAAGCAGATGTTGATGCTGTGTGCAGCATTTGCGCTCTGTTGCTCCTTCCCCTGATTCTGATCGCCCCTGGAATGCGGGTGGCATGCGCATGAACACTGTTTGGGTGGTTGTTGGCTGAAGCAGCAGGGGCAGTCTGATATTGACATGCCTGGCAGTATGAATGCAGCCAGTGTGCATGCTCTGTGTCGCGTTTGGTTCTGGACCAGTAAGCTAGAACCTTCCTTTGTGTTGCAATGTGCAGCCCACTGCGGCTGCCGCGACGGTTTGCGGCAAACGCTCTCAAGGCAGGTGGTGCTGCCGCAGAAGTAACAGCGTGGGGTGCTTTCACTCAGTAAGGGGACAGTGTATACCCTTCCATGCAGCAATGCGCTGCAGTCTCTTGACGTTGCTTTGCAATGCAGGGCAGGGCAGGGCAGGGTTGACAGTTGTTGTGCTGAACCCCAAGCCGCTTAGGCTGCAGCACAGTGCAGACAGCAAGTGCGTCGGCAGCATGCAACCATACTGTGGTGTTGTGACTCGGTGAATTGTGTGCTTGATTTGAGGTGTCCCCTGCCATTCTGCTTAATTTTTAATTTGCTGCCGCATTCCCTTACAACCAGCCATGGCGCCTGCCCATGTGTGCGACACAGGCAGCAAGATGGTTTGTCTGCCACCAGCCCTGTGCTGCAGTTTGACTGCCGCTTCAACTGTCTGTTGTTGATTCCAGACACAGGAAGCGTGAGCACTTGTGACTAGTTTCAACACTGTATGTCTTGACATCATATCACCAACAAGATTTCGGTCCATCGATACTGCTGTAGTCAATTTGTCAGCTACATTGGTAAGAGGATCTGAGCTCAATGTGCAAGCGCAGATGTGCAAAATTTTGAAACATCACCAAACGTGACAGGGTTAGTTGCAGGCTCAGGTCCCAGCACAGCACACGGGAAGCAACTTAGGGCAACGGGGTCAAAAGCAGGATAGCAGGGCACATCTTCTGCGCCAAGGGTACAGGTACTCTGTGCATAAACCCCAGCAGGCAAAACCTAGCCATGGATCATGCATGTCCACTACCAAAACCAAGGGCATGTATACGCCACTGCGCTCCACCAGAACAGCAACACACAGCAACTACACAACTTATTAGTCGGCCCCGGCGTCAGCACAGGTTGACAAACCCGGTGTCAGCACAGGCTGACAAACTGGGTGTCAGCACAGACTGACAAACAGGGCACCGACACTCCCCACCCCTGCACAAGGAACTGTATAAGACTACTGCGCTGCGGCACCAAAAAACAGCGAGCGCCTTTTCGGCACCCCTCCTTTGACAGGCATGATGTGCTCTCAACAAGGTTGTGGAAGCAGTGAGAAAAAGAGTGAGGGAGTGACATATGACTGCTGGTATGGAGCCCAGCAGAACGGTGGGGAACTTGGGTCGGCCTTGGTTTGGCGTGTAGGGTTTAAGTCTGTCAGCAGCACACTGGCAGTACACACACAAAAAGACTAAACCCTACAGCCTCAGCAAGGCCTGGAAATATAGTCACCTGTTGGAGCGCACATGCCGTCAATAGGACTGCTTGATAGCAGCGTATCAAAGAGAGTCGAACAACTGCACAACCCACCAAAGTCTCTATACAACTCCTGAATCAACATATGCTCCCGTGTTAGTGCTGCGCTAGGGCCGAGCGACTGCATACCAAAACCTGCTGGGCACCCAGCTGCACGGCAGGTTGTGAGGCTCACTGCTGTCAAAGTAGAGCCCCCCATACACTACACCCCACTCACGGGGTACGATCACAACACTCCTGCTGCCAGCTCCGACGTGCTGGAAGTTCCAGCACTAAGCTGGAATGCTGCTGACATGTCTTCGAAGGCTTCGCGGCGAAGCAGCTGTACATTGCGAGACTGCTGAAGCCTGACTACATGGGAAAGCAACGGCTTTCACTCAGGAGTTCAACAACACTCTGTCGCAGTGAGCTGGGCTGCATGGGGAACACACTGCTCTTGCTCCTGCCCACGTTCATGTCCATGGCTGCTTAGCAGCCAGGCACCTTGCGCAGGGATGAAGGGTCCTTCGCGTGCATGTCAGCACACTTGTTCATGACCTCCCTGACCTGGGCGTTGAATGCCAGGCCTTGGCTGCATGCGGTGGGCAGGGCGCTGTTGGCGTTGGGGCACTGCTTGCTGTCGTTGGCGGCGGCAACGCACTTGCTGCACTGTTGCTTGCAGTAGCTCTGGATGCCGGCCGCACTGAAGGACTTGTTCTGGGTGCCCTGCGTGGAATGAACAGCAGGTTGCAGGGGGACACATATGGCAGTGAGGTTAGAATCATGATATGCTGAGCAGTAGGCTTGTGGCAGTGTTGTGTGCATGTGATACTTCTGCCCACGCCCTTTCACCCCATTCATGATGGTTGCAAGCGTGTGTCTCAAACTGTGCGCAGATCACCTGGGCAGTAAAGTACATACATACCAGCTCTTTGTGCATGAGACACGCCGTGTCCCATACTAGCTAGTGCAGCACCTTGGTGCGTCAGCACAAAGTGGTTGACAATGGAAGATCTGGCCTGATGTACCAACTGACGCATGCTGCGCAACAAAGGACCCCGGCTGTGCTGCCAATGTGGAGAGGTTAAGCTTCGTCAGCAGCTCATATTGTTGATGATATGAAATTTGGGTGCGCTGTTGGATGGAATGCAAGATTTAAAGTCCTGTCTGAGACTATGGCACTGTGTCGGGCAGTGCCCCTCCCGCATCTTCCCCCCCGGGGGACGGGTCCGTGCTGGCCAATGCCCTACCAAATGCTATAAGCTGTATGCTACACCCCCTTGTTGCTCAGCTGTGCCTCAGCAAAAAAACCTATATGCTCAAAATCTACAAGCATCAGGAGTGCTGTTGAGTCAGTTCTCACCAGGCAGTGGCAGAGCTGACAGCAGTTGTTGCTTGAAGGCTTGCCAAGCTGCTGTGCTCCACCACAGTTGTACAAGCCCTCCTGCAGAACGAACAACAAACATGGGCAAAAAAAGCGTTATAGCGAGGCATGGAGTGCGATCAGGACTGATTTTGACGCCGTACGCAAAATGGCACAGCAGCGATGATGGCAGTTGGCCATTCACGACTAACCTGTTTGATGGCTGCATGAGCCACTGCCAGTGCTCCAAGCACAAACACAACGTAGAAAATTGTCTTCTGCATATTTCTAGGATGTACTGAGATGAGGGGGAGAGAGCGGAGTTGGGCGTGCAGCGTTGTGCTGTTTGAAAGACGTGTATGCGCAGACTGAATGTGCAGGATACTTAGATGTGTGCTCACTACTACAACCAGGTGTGCGTGATCCGTATATCAGCGGCAGCAAATGCTCACATGGGGTTTAGGCGCGAAGCTGACCAAGGGCACACGATGCGAGAGCATAGTACAAACACAGCCAGCATGTAAACTTTATTCTGCATTGTTCCGTTGCATTAGACCAGGAAAGCCAGCAGGGCCAGGTATCGATGGTCAACGGTTCTCATCAAATCGTGAGTCTTGCTACGACCAGATAATCGAACGAAGCCAGCTGCACCATGGCGCCGTCAGCACAATTGCTCACTGCAGTACGTACATCTTTATTTCAAAGAAGAGTCATGCTGCCAATGCGGCTGCAGGTGCAGCTGGCCCAGTGGGTTTGTCAAAGCAGCAAGATACTTGTGGTTATGCCAGGTCTGCTTGACACATGTGATCTTGGTGTCAATACCCATCCCTTGGGTGATGCATGATGGCCCAGATCTGACGCATTTACACCAACCTCCAACCACAACCAGGATATTGGTGAGGGAAGAAAGGCCATGGTTGTGCTGCTGCAGACAAACACCGCCTGACAGTTACACCAACAGACAACACACACCCCACGCACACAAACTAGCCCACAAAGTGTGGCAGTTGTACGCGCCCCACGTCACACACAGAAGCAGGGTAGCACCGTCAATCCTGCATCAATTCAGCACTGACTTTCTTCCTGTTCCTGCTCCTGCTGCTGCTGCTGCATCTCGGCTCTCAGCCATTGCTGCCTCCACCCCTGCTGCTGTCTTAGGCAGGCCTGTTGCATCAGTCAGGTTGAAGTGAGAGCCAGCTGTGATCACGACATTGTCCTCAATGCGAACCCCACCCATATCCATGAACTGATCCACTGCTGACCAATTGACACCAATCGCCTGCAAGCATCCAGTAGCACAACACGATACAGCGAGCAGCAGCAGCGGCAGCAGCACAGTGCAGCAGATCGCAGCACAGGAGCCGGCGGCTGTGGAGAATGACATGTGAGGCCACACCCATTGTGCCAATACTGAAGCGCAGCAATGTGCAAAGTTGCCACATGAATCCTGCCCAAGCTGTAGTGCCCCTGGTACTTGACCCTGATAAAAACACAACCAAGCCGCAAGTTTACAATCGTTGTACCGGCCTGGTAGATGTCCTAGAAACTTCAAAAAGTCAATCTTAGTCAACTACCACCCCTCAGCTACTGCTAGGGGACCGCTCCAAGACAGCCAACCCACCCCAGCTACTGCCTACAGTACCAGCACTGTACTGCCAGGAGCGCAGCGCTGGGCAATGTTTACAAGGTGCCATAACAAAAAACACTGCTTGAGGCGTACTAGGTTCATCTTCGCCCAAACGGCCTCCATGCACCAGGCCACACCAGGGGTATTAATCATTATTACCCATGATGGCGCAGCTGCTAGTACCCCCAAGCCACAGTGCAGAGCAAGTATAGATGTGATCGACGCATTGTGCTTCGTCTTTTTCTTGATCTAGAAGAAGAAGAAGTACAATGCGGTGATCACGTCTCTACATGTAATGCAAGTGACGAGCTGCATGTGCGCAAAGCCTGCGCGTAACACATGGCATATAAACAGCATGGATATGCCACAACATGTACATGACAGACCCTGCCAGGTTCCAGCACCTGCACCACAACTGCGATTGGCCCATTTGTGTTTGCTGCAGAACTATTGATGATGCACTTGTGCAGGGCTATCCAGCCCCATCGCCGGGGCTGACATGAGCATGCACCCCCCCCCCAATGGTTACCATGTGGGAGAGTCAGCTTTCCAGTGGGTTTCAAGCCCAATGCCGGGGCTGACATGAGCATGCACGATTGTTCTGTGCGTTCCTATGTCAGCCCCGGCATTGGCCCACCATTGACCCACCGGATATGCCTAGCCCGCCCACACAGCAACCATCCAGGGGGGGGGGTCACACGTAAGATGTTCACTCCCTCCCCTTGCCATTAGTGGCTGAGTTGACTCCTCGCTTTTACTGCGAGCTGTTGCTAGGCCCGGCGATACAGAACGGAGCCGATATGAGCCTACCTCAGCCTGTGGCCCACTGCTGGGCGCGTCTACACCCCTGCTTGCCCATGACCGCAATACAAGCTTTTCTCTGCACACGCAGTCACACCTTTGTAGATATGTACACACACCTGTTTTGGGTCCTTCCTGCCTCTGGCTAGCAGCGTGGGCATGAAGTAAACGCCTGAAAGATGAAGGTAGCAGAAGCAGAACAGAAGCAGAAGCAGAAGCAGAGACAGTCAAAGACGGGTGCACGAAGATCCATCAGCAACAAAAGTGAAGAAGCAGCAGGCCAGTGAACACGCAGAGGGGTTTTGTGATATTGGCTGCACTGCAATCACAGCTAAAGCTTTCACCTGGCACCCACTTGTCACAAAGAAATTCACAGCCCACCAAAGAGTTGGATTCGAGGGCCCGCACCCTGTGCACATGCCTCCATCTGCTGCCCCCCCCCTACCTGGTTCCACAGTGATGATGTGTCCCTCCTGCAGCTGCTGCGGTATAGGCCCCACATCAGACACATCACACACATTCAGCACTGAAAGCTGCAAGTTCTTCCAGTTGCTGCAATACATTCAATGGCTTCAATGGCAATCCAAGTTGGCCAGCCATCCCCTCAAGCCTTTGCCCTTCAACTACCTACAGCTATCTACATCTACAGTTATCAAAGTTGTTTCCCTAGCAAGGCAACACCGCCACCACCCCCTCCCCCCCCCCCCCCACACACACACCATGTCTCCCTACCTGGTTCCACAGTGATGACCTGTCCCTCCTGCAGCTGCTGTGGTATAGGCCCCACATCAGACACATCGTGCACATCCAGCCCCAGGAAGTGCCCCAAGCCATGGGGCATGAACAGCTTGTCAACCCCAGCCTCCAACAACCCCTCAACAGCACCACCAACCACCAGCCCCAACTGCTGCAGGTGCTGTAGCATCAGCAGCCGAGTGGAGCGCTGGATTGTGGCCCAAGAGACGCCGGGTTTTAGGGCAGCGAGGGCGTGTAATTGCATGTCGAGGACGAGGTTGTAGATGTCGCGCTGCTGGGGGGTGAAGGAGCCTGAAGCGGGGAAGGTGCGTGTGATGTCGGCGGTGTAGCAGTTGTGCTCGGCACCTGAACGCACAACCACAAAGTAAACAGCAAAAATGAGGAAGGTGGTACATGAAGTGCTAGCTACAGGTCAGGAGGTGTATGTTGACACAGAGTGTGCATCCAGCCAATCCCTCTACCATCCAAAGTTGTGACAGTCCGAAGTTAGGTACAAGGGCGTGGGTACGCCCAGCGAAAAACTTTATACTAGCATCAATTAAATCGGACAGCGTTCACCTGATCGGCTTGCCTCCTCTCTCTCCAGCACCCTCCAGACCTCGGCTGGCTGATTTTTCTGCTTGCTGCTTGCTGCTTAACTGCTGCTGCTTTCTGGCTGCATAGAGCTGCTATGACTGCATAGATGTGATATCGAGACTGCTTAGAGGGGCCACAACCCTCCTTACGGCATGGCAGGCAATAAGTCCCCCTTGTCCCACTAGAAATTACCTGCAGGCACAACGAAGCATTTCGGTAGGCAACCGGGTCGTCAGTCGGGCCTGCAAAAAACAAGCTTGAACACATGCAGGGCTTGTCTAGTGTGGCTTGAGGCGTCTTAATTGTCCAGGACGAGGGTAGACGGTAATGTAGGCCTGGGTGATGTCATTCCAGGGTTCAGGCAGGTGTTTGACCTGCTAACACAAACAATGACATATCCTTCCAGACAAGTGAGCAGGTGTGGCTAGCAACGCACCATGCTGACACATGTGTATGTTGACACAGAGTGTGTGTGATGTGAAGGGGGGGGGGGGGTGCGTGTGATGTCGATGGTGTAGCAGTTGTGCTCGGCAGCTGGGGGGGGGGGGTCGGCAAATGATCAAACAAGATGCAGGCAATGTTGTGCTGGTGGTGCTAATGTAGGTGGGTGGGTGGGTCAGAAAAAGGAAGGGTTCCCTTCCACTGCTAAACCTATCCTCACCATGTAACACTGGATGCCTTCACATCCGATGGCCCCTTGCCCAGTCTGCCCTGTCCTCCTGCATCTCCATTGCGCCTTTCCCCCTTCCCCACTGCTCGCTCCACCACTGTGTTCCTTCCCCTGCCGCTCCACCCCCCTCCTCCACCCTCCTCCTTCCCCACATTTCTCCTCGTTCCTCACCCTCCCTCCCCTCCCTCCCCTCCCCCCTCCCCGTGCCCGTCCCACACACCCCCACCTGCATCCACCAGCACCAGGTCTTGAGGCCCCACCACTGCAGTGTTGCGCTCGTAGTGCAGGATGGCTGCGTTGCGCCCCGCACCCACTATGCAGGGGTACCTGTGCAACACAAAAACAACGTATGACAGGCATCCATATTCAGGCTGAGATAATGCGCACCAGGTGATACAACAGCAGCAACACGCTGCCAACAATCAGGCGACAACATGGATGCTTGGTGGGCGCGTCTACTGCCAGCATAGCTGTTGCCCCAGTTGTCTGCTATTACAATTTTGAACACTGTTGGACCACCTGTGTGGCGGCCACCCTCCCCATCAGCCTTAGATCACTGAATGCAACACCTGTTTGCCGCCCCTCTCACCCACTCCCCCCCCCCCATCAGCTCATTGACGCACCAAAGGTTCCCTCACCCCCCCACCCCTCCCCCCCTCCCCCCAACACCTCTCCACCTCTCCCCCCTCCTACTTCTCCCCCCTCCTCTCATTTCTGGTGACTGGTTGCCCCTCCCCCCTCCTTGTCACTCACCCCAGCTGCATGTTGCCTTGCCTCAAGCACTCGTGCACAAAGGCAGCCTCCAGCTGGTACTCAAACACACCAGGACGACATGCACCCCACAGCGCCCTGCAAACATACAAGGACAAATCAAGGTGGGTGCTTTTTGCGCAAGGGGGGGGGGGGGGGGGAGGGGGGGGGGGGGGGGAGGGGGGGGGGGGAGGAGACCAGTCATCCAAACAAGAGCTGGGTGTGCAAGCGCTGAGATGTGCAGGCGCTACCAAGAGCACCCGTCAGTTGACCAAGGAAAAGTAACTAGTTGAAATAAGGGCCTCAGGTACAGTGTAGCTAAAACATGGGCCTTCAGCTGGTACTCAAACACACCAAGACGACACGCACCCCACAGCGCCCTGCAGCACAAAATCAAGTTGTGTGGTTGGGGTGTTGGGGGGTTGGGGTAGCGGAGGGTGGGGTAGGGGAGGGGGGGGGGGGTGGATCAGTCATCAGGATGACACAGCATGAGAGCTGGGGTGTGCAAGCGCTGCCAACAGCACCCATCAGTCGGCAGAAAAAACAAAGTAGGTACTAGTAGGGGATCCTGATGGGCGGCGTGTGTGTGTGTGTGGGGGGGGGGGGAGTCCAGTCATTCCAATGGGAGCTGGGGTGGGCAGGCATGGGGCTGGGCAGACATATCAAGGAGCCGACATGGAAAAGCAAAAAGGTAGAACTTGGGCCGCCAGCTGGTACTCAAACACACCAAGCCGACACGCACCCCACAGCGCCCTGCAACATTCAATCATCGTTGTAAACAAGTGGCTTTGTGGTGCATACCTTCGTCTGCACTCGCAGGTGCTGACACGCAAAACCCTCACACACCTGTGTGCAGCTGCTGAACCCTCGCTAGCCCTCAGCAGACACGCCACCTCAGCCGGGGTTTTGATCGCCCGAAGGCGGTTTAGCGTCCCCTCCAAAAACGCCGTGTTGAAGTGCAGAGAGGGCTGTTGGGAGTGTAGGGACTGCAGCGCTGCCAGCTGCTGTGCCTGCTGCTGCTGGTGTTGGCCTAGGTGGGTGCCCAGCAGCTGCTGCTGGTGGTCTGGGTGGTCCTGTTCAATGACGTGAAGGGTATCAATGCCTGCAGCAGCAGCAGCAGCAGCAGCGAGCTTCATGCGTGAAGCCTGCTTTACCCCTGCCACACCACATCACTAATCCCCCCCCTCTGGGCTTGTACCTCATCCCGCAACCTGCCATACAGTCTCGAGGCGATCTGAGTGTTTACACACACAATCCTCTGCGCCCCCTCCCCCTCCTGCCCCCCCCCCCACCGGCATGGTGCTGCTGCAGAAACTGTGGCAGGTCTGCTGCTGGAGTTTGACGGGCCCCCTCCCAAAACTGAATGAGCCCACCCCTTCACCGGCTCACTAGCTTCCAAACCTGTAGCCCGCTCTATCCCCCCCCCCGCCCCGCCCTCCCTGCCCCTTTGCCTGCATGGTGCTGCTGCAGATAGTTTGGCAGGTCTGCCGCATAGATGCATGTGTCAGCGCCCGCCTCCTCTGCCACCACATCCAAAGATGGCAGCCCTCCCCACTCTCCACCTGCAACTCTCTGACCCCGCTGCTCCCTGCCACAGCCCCCCCCCCCCAGTTTGCCCCCCCCCCCCCTCCGCCTCGCTCCCCCTCACACCCCATATCCTCCCCCCTGGCGTGCCCCCCCCCTCACACCTGCATGGTGTTGCTGCAAGTAAGTCGGCAGGTCTGCTGCATAGATGCATGCATCAGCTCCCGCCTCCTCTGCCATAACATCCAGCGACGGCAACCCTCCCCACCAAAGTTCGGCATCTTCTGGCGGTTTAGGGGCCACCAGGGTGAAGCGCTGGGTTTCAGGGTCTAGCAGGCATGCAAAACCCGGGTCTTGAACCCCGGTGAGGTATACAAAGCTTGAGGAGGGGCGGAACTTGTAGTAGACATCGCTGCCGTTGCGGTGCTTGAGGTCTCCCCCTGAAATGTAGATGAGGCCACCTGTGTGCGGCAGTGTGGGTGTGGGTGTGGGTGTGGGGTGGGGTGTGTGTTTCAGGGGGGGGGGATGGAGGAGGGGGGAGAAGGGTCCTGAGAATGCACTTGCATAGGGTGGTGTCAGCTGCTGGTGTTGACCTAGTGGCTGTTGAATCAGACAAGCAAGGCACATGCTGACCGTCTCTGCCATTTGGTGCTTGAGGTGACCGTTAGGAATGTCGATGGTGTCGTGTGGGGTTGGTGGGGTGGAGGTGGAAGGGGTCACCAGAATTTCATTGCTGCTTTGCGCTGAACTGGCTGAATTATACAACACACGGCATGCTGATGCCTCAACACCATTGCCATACACTTGGCAGTGCTGCTGGGGTGTTTGTGGGGATCAAGCCATAGGCACCTGACAAAAACTCCGAGCAAACCCTGGAGCGCAACTGCCTGCGATGCAACAGGCAAGGCAGAGCTGGATATCAGACATTGGTGTCCTAAACCCTGGAACTATTGGATTGGCCCTGGGCACACCTCGTCTGCTCCCTGATGTCCACAGCAGGGTAGGCTTTGTGTGGTTCCAACTGCTGCTGTTGATGTTTATGTGGGTCCAGGAGGACTGCGGCAGCCTGATGCTGCGACTGAGCCTTGACAGACATAGAACGAGTTGTTTGGACGCATTGTGGCAGCAATGGGCCGGAGGGCCTCGCCAATTGGCGGGAGGCAGACTGCATCAAGGCCATCTCCAGGCAACACGCTTCAGCACGAGTTGAAGAAATGCAGATGAAGGCGTGACGTGACTTCATACTTGAACAGTTTGACCGAACTCTCGCCATTACGTAACCCGTTCAAACTGCGACAGGTCTTCCAGTCCTGTCCGTGTGTCCAGCCCTAGACTGTGTACCTGGATTGGTCTATCTGTTGATCCTCAAGAACGTGCTGAGTGCCAAGCCCCTGCAGCATCTAGCCTGGGGTGATTTTGATATCGCTGCTGCTGTTGTGGTGTACGCACCTGATCAAGCCATGCAGACGGCCCAGGCTCAAACTGACGCTCAAAGTAAGCTTGTGGCACCTCAGCTGGTGCCCCAGCTGCGAGATCTATGCATCAAAGCAGTCGCAGCTGGCTTCCAGAGCAGACCCGTCCACACCAGCAAGCTGGATGAGCGCTGTGTGAAGCAGATTGTGGACAACCTAGCTCTAGACTTGCCTCTAGACATAGCAGCTGTCCTGGTAGCTGGAGAAAGCTACTGGCAGCACAGGTCAGCTGCACGCTGGAAGAACTGCGACACGCTGCCTTATGGACAGAGCTGGAAGCAGCTCTACATGGAGCGAAACCTTCAGGAGGCTATCGAGCAGTAAGCAGCATACGAGCAGAGCAGTTGCAAACTTTTTTGTTGAACATACAAGCAGTTGTGTTAGGCAGCAGACAGCAGACAGCACCTGGCCGGCTCTGACTGTGCTGTGCATGGTGATGTGTGTGGTAGTGACCAGCGCAGGTGTGGTAGTGCTGTTTGGTCAGACGCCATGACTGCCTGGTGGTCGTGCCAAAGCGTGTGCTGACGTCTTTTTGCCAGCCAACGGCTTGCTCTTCCAGCAATCCCCAGCAGTGTATCTTGGCAGGAGGCATCACTTGTGGCACTCAACTCACACCGTATTCTCATGGGATACCACAGCAGCGACTGCACTCCTGCACACTCACTACGGCCTGAGACAACTCCAGCACCACCCAAAACCCTGCATGTCGCAAGCACATGCCTCACAGTCAGGCTGTCATCACGACATGATGGCATCAGCTGCTGCGTCTTTCACCTTTTCCTCAGGAGTGGCTTCTTCTGTGGTAGCACATGGCACGGCCTGCATGGCAGGACACATAACACCGTATGTATTCATGCCATGTGCTACCACAGCAGCAGCCACTGCTCTCTTGCAGACCCGTCACAGCCTCATTCAGCATCTTGCGTCTCACAACCACATACCTCACAATTGAACTGTCATACATCAGCACCTACGTCTTTCCTCTTTTCCTGCATGGTGCTGCAGGTTTGACCTAGCCATCATAACCTCTCCCAGCTCCGCAAGCTGATGCCATGTAATGTACCATATGGTGTGCAATAAGGCGTGCTGCCACACATCAGCACTTATGTCTTTCCCCTTTTCGTGCATGCATGGTGCTGCAGGTTTGACCCAGCCACCCACGACCTCTCCCAGCTGCGCAAGCTGATGGCCTTCAGCCGCCGCTTCGTGCAGTGCCTGCGGCTGCAGCAGCTGCCCTCACACCTCGACCTGCAGCTGTTGTTTGACACCATGCAGCTCACACCCACGCAGCTGGCCATCAGCTACAACCCCAGGGGCCTGGGCATGAACTTCAGCACCAGCGCAGCAGGCATGCGGCTGTCGGACTGCAGGATGCTCGCGAGGGCCCTCGCACACACAGGTGATGATCCTGCGCTGTTGACTTGTTTGGCTTTTTCCCAATACCATCTGATGTGCGACAAGGCGTCACGATCCTCACCAGCTTGCACAGTCATACTTGGAGGGAGTCAGCAGTGGTAGGAGTAGGGCAAAGGGACGATGCACCTGGAGCCTAGCAAGCTGCATTGTGTCGAACAGCACAGGGCCCTCGCACACACAGATAAACCTGCGTCGTCGGATGGTTTTTTCCCTTTTGAAAGTACGGTGAGGCGTGACGCCTGACCCACTTGCGCAGTGGTAGTTGACGGGAGGATGGCCGACAAAACAGGGAAGATGAGGGAGGGGAAGACTTGGAGTCAAAGCACCCAGCAAGGGAGACCAGAGTAGTGCAAATCCATGAGTAATGGGGAGGGTGTGTGCCGGAGTCGCCCTGCACGGCCCTTGCAACACGCAGACAACTCTACTGTGCAAATCAGTGGAGCAGAGTATGTTGACTGCAGCCAGTGTTGGTATGTGATGTACAGCAGCAGGTGCACGCTCCTGGACACGTGCGCATAGCAGCCGCTTCCAGGTCTGCTGCTGGTCGTACGTCGGGTGCGTGCTGCAGCAGCACTGGTGCATCGCATCTGGCAACAGCATTTTTGCCGCCATGTCCTCGACTCCAGCACACAGCGGTGCTGCAGTGGTCCCTTATGCCGTTGTGTGCGTTAGCCGTCCCTTGGCTGCAGTGCAGTCACACCCACACCACCCCCCAAGCACGGCTGCTTGGCAACTGGCGCTTATAACAGCCCGCTGCACTGCTGCAGCCAACTGTTATAAGCCCGATGTGTGTGTAGATACAGGGTGACGGGCCCGCCTGGCATGCCTCTTCCCTTTCACACAGGGTGTTGTACAGCACGTTGTTCCAGTTGGTCAACCCTCCCACCTGTCCGGGACGGACTTGCCAGACAGGCACACACCTCCCCTGTTCTCTGTTTTGCCTGCCTCCCTCATCTGCTGCAGAGACGCTGGTGGTGCTGGACCTGTGCAGCAACTCCCTGAACGACGACATGGCCCGCATGCACACAACTTGTGTGTTGCCTGCCCAACTCCCTTTTGCGTACAGGTGCTGATTCCTTACCTTCCCCTGCTGCTCTCTTCTTCTGCTGCAGAGACTCTGGTGGTGCTTGACCTCTGCAACAATTCCCTGAACGATGACATGGCTCGCATGCTGGCCAGCGGCCTGGCGGACAACATCAGCGTCACACACCTCAACCTCAGCCACAACAGCATCTCAGGTAAGTCGAAGGTGCCCCATTGTTTTGGGAAGGGAGGTTGTCACCAGTGGATGCTTGCACTGCTGGGCGGTGCTCTCCACACTAAATGAGCTGGTAGACCAAAAGACCGCCTTTGGGGGGGGGGGGGGGAGCTGACCCCAATGTGTAGCCCCAGCAGGGATGTCCCAAGTTGGGGCCAGTTCAAGATACTTTCGAAGCCCTGATCAGGGCTCATGAGCATCACTCTGATGGGCGGTGTGAGTGGGCTGAAATGTAGTGGGGACAGGGATGTGCTGCATGCTTTCCTGAGAGGTTGCTCACATATACGATAAGATGTCCACTATGAGGCGGCATGGTGCGTCAACTGTGCCATCAAATCGTCTAATCTTGACTGGGGACTGAAAGAGGGTTGCCAACCCGTCAAAAAGGGATCTTGCGACTCATCATGATGGCTCAGCATGAACCCCCTGCATCAGCCGCTGGCCGAGATTGCAACACATGCAGCGAACAGAGCTGATGCGCGATGGATGACCACAGCATGAAGGCACCCATTGCAGCAGCAGCAGCAGCGATGAAGCTCGCAGGCACTGCTTGACATGCCCTCAAAGTACAAAACTAGGACCACGGAGCAGAGCCCCCTGTCTCCTCCACCCCCAGTTGTTGCCTAGTACTGTGCATTCAGACAAGATAGTACCTTCTCTGGCAGTCACTGCCAGAGAACCTACTATCTTGTCTGAATGCACAGCAATAGACAACAATGGGGCTCACGCCCCTCCCTTAGTCCTCTACAAGTCTCCCTGGCATCTCACTGCGGACCCTGCTCCTTACTGCACAATGCTGCCGCTACTGCCTCTGTGCGTTGCAACAAAGCCATTCTACCACATTCGCTGTTGCCCACTGGGCGAAGGCTTGCATTCGGCATGCTGCCGCTGACTCCCTCCCTACCTTGACATTTTGCTGGTGTTTGAACTTCGAATCGGTCTGTTAGTTTCAAATCTGAATTTCTGATGTGGGTTTGAATCTTGCGTGCGCTGGCCAAGGTCCTGGACAAGAACAGCATCCTGTGCAGCCTGGACCTGCACAGCTTTGCCTTGCCGTGCCTGTGACCGCAACTGTACCTTTTTGGGTTGACTTGCAGATCGTGGGGTGCGTGCACTGGCCAAGCTGCTGGACGAAAACAGCATCATATGCAGCCTGGACCTCTCTGGCAACCAGCTTCAGGCAGACAGCGGCAGGGCGCTGGCGCGGGCCCTCACACACAGCAGGGCCCTGCTCTCCCTCAACCTGCGCCTCAACCGGCTCGGGGACGACGGCTGCAGGGCTGTGTGCGAAGCTCTGGCGCATGCAGGCGAGTGCCGTCGGGTGGGAAGTGGTCATGTTTAGGGTTAAGGGTATTCAGGGTATTAATATCGGACGAGGAATTATCCCTGTTCTATGTGGGGGTTGGGGACAGGGGCAGGGCCCTGGCACGGGCCCTCAACACAGCAGGGCCCTGTTCAGCCTCAACCTGCAGCTCAACCGGCCAGGGGACAACCGCTGCAGGGCTGTGTGCGAGGCTCTGGCGCATGCAGGCTATTAGTGGATCGCAAGCGGCTGGCCGGTTGGCATGAGCTGTCTAAGCTTCACAGCTACAGGGGTAACATATACATAGGTAATTGTACAGACAGGAAGTCCAGCGACCCAGGCAGCAGGCGTGAATGTCCTGTGTGCCTCTAAATTTAGAGGGAAATTACAGGCGACTAGTTTCGCCCCTTTCACAATGCTCATCGGTGTACGCATGTTTGCAGGTGCTGCTGCTGCTGTGGCGGGCCCTGCGGCGGGAAACACTGCAGGAGGCAGCGGTGCAGGAAACGGCAGCAGCACCAGCACAGCTGCAGGAGGGACGGTGGCCAGCACACCAGCGGGGACGCAGCCCCAGCACGGCAGCAGGGTGGTGCTGGCGGGTGTGTCCTGCAGCGGCTGAACCTGAGCAGTAATGGAGCAGGGGTTGGGGTGGTTCCTGCAGTGTGCAGCATGCTACGATGCTGTGGGAGCCTGCAAGAAGTCGACTTGTCCTGCAATCAGCTCGGGCAGCGGCTCAGCACAGACATCCTGTCGGCAGCTGCTGCGAGCAGCATGGGGTTGGCAGCGCTGGATGTGCGTGGCTGTGGGATCGGGGCGGAGGCTGAGGGGGCGCTGCAGCAGCTGCTGCTGGATAGGGCGGCGGAGAGGGAGGCCGCGAAGCTGTTTGCATGGGCGGGGAGCAGCAGCAGCAGCAGTGGCCCTGGTGCTGGTGGGCGTTGAGCGTGCTGTGCTTGAGAGTTTGAGAGCCTGTGTAATGCGGTGGATCATAGCAGATCAATGTTCCAATGTTTCCCACTGTGCAATGAACTGCATTCCGTGTAGGTGCGCCCAAGGTAGTACACAACTAATAGATTTCCACAATTTGTTGTCGTGCACAGCATTCTTTTCGAGATCACGTCAGTGGTTGACCGAACGAACGATCAAGGACCCATCAAATCCCATTGTAAATCATTCACTGTGTTCTGATACCTGTTGATCGCCTGAGCCTCTGGTGTGCCCTCTTCGTGCTCCAACATGGCTCCAATGCTGCTGGCTCGTTCCATCCTGCAGCCTCTGGCTGGGCAGGCCATTGCTGCTGCTGCTATTGCTGGTCAAAACGTTTCTGTGCGCGCCTACGCAGCACAGCCCCTCAGGTGTGTTGCAGTGTGGTATCCCTTCAGATCAGTATATCCATTCCACCCTCTCAAACTCTCAGGCCTTAACGTTTGCTGCAACACTTATCGATCGCACTCAGGAAAGTAGATGTCACTGCTGAGGCTGCGATCCAGCATGCAGAGGCTCTGCCCAAGAAGGTGTGTGTTGGGTTGGATTACTGCTGACTCAGCACACAGACACTGAACTGAACTGCCTGTCAGCACAAGTCAGCCAGCTGTTTCAATCCTCCAGGCAATGTGTGAGCAGGAAGGAACACGCTCGTTCGGTTGTGAGACACCCCCCCCCCCCCCCCCCCCCCCCGCCCCAAGGCTCGTGCCCTGCCCTTCTCCTGACACCCCCCCCCCTCCCCGCCCTACCCCCCCCCCCCCACACACACACACCCCTACCCCCCCCCTCTTTTGCAGCTGCTGATCGACGGCAAGTGGGTGGATGCCGTGTCTGGCAAGACCATCCCTGTGGTGGACCCCCGCACAGAGCAGGTGGGTGGCTAGCCTGTTGGGTTGATGGCTGGGTTTGAACTTCAGCAAAAGCTTCCGCCCTTGGCAGTCTGTGCCTGTCTGATTAGTGGCTGGGTTGGCACTCCAGCAGTAGCTTTCACCTCTGGCCAGCTGTACCTGTTTCTTCAAAGGGCTGGTTGGCATTTCAGCACTGGCTGTCACCATCCAGGAAGGGCTGAGGTCAGCCTGCTGTGTCTGTTTGGCTGGCCCTCTTTTCAAGTTGTCAGTGACTGGCTGCGCTGTCAACAACTGCTGAAATGCTGTCCCCATCCAGAACAGTTGAGGTCTGTGGGTGGCTGGCATCAGCTTTGTCAGAATTCATTGACACTCCACTGTTACAGACATTTCATCACATGTGATCTCGTCCCCTCACACATCCTTCATGGATGAATGAATGGATAGCCATATATGCCATATTGCCATGTCTTTAAAATTGTGTGTGTGCAGGTGGTGCTGCATGTTGCTGAGGGTGACAAGGCAGACGTGGACAAGGCAGTGAAAGCAGCACGCAAGGCTTTTGATGAGGGACCTTGGTGAGTGTCGATGGGGGGGTTGGGGGGGGGGGGGGCAGGGGGGGGGGGGGGGGAGGGGGGCAGGGGGCAGGGGCAGGGGAAGGGGGTGTTGGCGGCGCGAGGGGCAGGGGGCAGGGGGGGGGGGGAGAGGGGGAGGGGGAGGGGGGAGGCTGGAAAGTGGTGTACCACATGGGGTCTGTTGTGATTTGGTCCATGTCCCAGTCTGTGGACTTTGTGCCGGTATTTGGGGGCTGCACAGGTTGGTGGGGAGAGTGTGTGTGTGCTGGGGGGGGGGATGCAGCCTTGAACCTGCAGTGTGAAGTATGCAATGTTTTTTACATAATATCTTTTACGTCAGGGAGGGGGGTAATGTGGACATGGCACTAATGGCAGCATCTGATGAGGGACCGCTATTCATGGTCAGAGTGGACCTGCATGAGCCACTGCTGCTGATGCTGATCCTGCTGCCTGCTGCTGATGCTTCTCCTTCTCTTGCTGTTGTGCCTGCTAGGCCCAAGATGACGGCAAAGGTGGGCCAATGCTGTGCTGACGACGACAGCAGCTGCTGCTAACCCTTGCGCATGGTCATGTGTACTACATGAATGCATTGTCACCCTCCGGGCAGCTCTTGTTCACTTCATGTTCCTTTGCTTTTCTGATTTCATCACACACGGGTTTTGCCTGATGCCCTGGTAAAACCTTTGTTGAAACAAGCAAGGCATAAGGGTGTTGTCGTGTTCTGCTGCCGGCTGGTATGTGGTGTGTCATGCTGTTCGGGCGTGCTGCTGTGTGGTGTGTCATGCTGCATTGTGTCGTCATCGCACTTCAGGAGCGTGGGCGCATCATGTACAAGCTGGCCGACCTTATGGAGAGGGACAGGGAGGAGCTGGCTCAGCTGGAGACACTGGTGAGGGGGGTGGGGAGGGGGGTGTCCTTTCTGTGGGGGGGGGGGGATTGTGGTGGTGGTGGTGGTGTGTGTGTGGGGCGGGGGGGGGGGGGGTTTGTGTGGTCCCGAGGAAGAGGGACAGGGAGGAACTGGCTCAGCTGGAAACACTGGTGAAGGGGGGGGGGGGAATGCAGGGAGGGGGGGGGGGGCAGTTTGATGGTGGTGTTGATTGGGGTCAGAGAGGCTGGGTGGAGGTGGGGGGGGGGTGTGTAGAAGGGTGGGGGTAGTAGGAGAGGTGGTGGTGGTGGTGGGGCGGGCAGCAAATGTGGGGACAGGCGTGCGGGGGGAGGTTGAATAGGGAGAAGCTGGCACAGCTAAAGACCCTGGTTAGGGAGTGCCAGGGGATTTGGTGGTGGTGGTGGTGGTGGTGGGAGGTTGGCGAGGTCTAGGGAGGAGCTGGCACAGCTGGATTACCTGGTGAGGGAGGGGTTGTGCCCCGGGCGGGGAGGGGGGGGGGGGGGAGATGTGCGACGGTGTGTGTGTGTGTGGTGTATTGGTTGGATGTCGCCGATGACGTAATGGCTCTTTGATGGTTGCGGCAGAATGGCGCCATTATCCTGACACGGCCGACATTTGCGCCAAGAAACTGTCACATGCCTGCATGTGTTTGGCCATTTTTGTTCGTGTGTCCAAGTGGTGTGTCACACATTGACGTGCCTTGCTGCGCTGTGCGTGTGCATGTGCTGTTTGTCACGTATTTTGTGCCTGCAGGACAATGGCAAACCCATTTTCTTCAGCCGCAATGCTGATGTACCGCTGGCCTTCGACCACCTGCGCTACTATGCTGGGTGAGTGAGCCATGCAATTTGCCATTGTGTCGTCTACTTCAATGCATGTGCTGCTGCTGCTGCTGCTGCTGCTGCTGCTGTGCTGTGTCTGGTGTTTCTTATTGTCAAAGGAGCAATGTAGCAGCACATGTCGCAATGACAGACCAAGCTGCAGGGACCGAGCAGCACTTTCAACCACATGGGCGGCCCTCCATTGCCCAGGGGTGTTCCTGCAGACAGTGTCACTGCAGCCACTACAGGCAGGGGCTGAAGCATTGTTGTGTCTGCGTGTGGATGTCTCATTGCTTGTGTGCACTGCTGCTGCAGTTGGGCTGACAAGATTCAGGGCAAGACCATTCCTGTTGATGGGCCCTACTGGGCCTACACACTGCATGAGCCACTGGGGGCGGTGGGACAGGTGAGACAACAGCAGCAGCAGCAGCAGCAGCAGCAGTTGCAGTTGCAGCAGCAGCAGCAGCAGAGGTGGGTCTGCACACTGCACGAGCCACTGTGGGCGTTGGGACAAATGAACACACAGCCGCCGGCAGCAGCAGCAGCAGCAGCGCCCTAGGCAGCAATATCATGTTCAACAGCGCAAGCGGTGCTGTTGTAGAGCAGCAGCAGCAGCAGCAGCAGCTGCAGCAGCAATGACATAGGTAGCCCGGCCCGTCTATCTGCCAGCAGCCCCAACATCATGCACAAGTTATGCTACAGTACAATTCAGCACAGTTGTTTTGTTGGGGGTCCCAAAAGTACTTACCAACTCCCCTCACCAACAGTCAAGTGCTACTAACTCCCCTCACAACGGCGTGGAGCTCATGTTGCATCAGATCATCCCTGGAACCCTCCAAGCCCCGTCCTGTTGATGGCTGCCTCTGCCCTCCATGCTGCTGCTGCTGCCGCTATCCTGCTGCTGCTGCCACCGCTGCTGCCGTCGCTGCTGCTGCCGCCGCCGTCGCTGCCGCCGCCGCCGCCGCTGCTGCTGCTGCTGCCGCCGCCGCCGCCGCCGCTGCTGCTGCTGCTGCTGCCGCCGCCGCCGCCGCCGCCGCCGCTGCTGCTGCTGCTGCCGCCGCCGCCGCCGCCGCTGCTGCTGCTGCTGCTGCCACCGCTGCTGCCGTCGCTGCTGCTGCCGCCGCCGCCGCTGCTGCTGCCGTCGCTGCCGCCGCCGCCGCCGCCGCTGCTGCTGCCGCCGCCGCCGCTGCTGCTGCCGCCGCCGCCGCCGCCGCCGCTGCTGCTGCTGCTGCTGCTGCTGCTGCTGTAGATCATTCCCTGGAACTTCCCCCTGCTGATGGCTGCCTGGAAGCTTGGCCCCGCCCTGGCTGCAGGAACACTGTGGTGCTCAAGACAGCTGAGCAGACACCACTCACAGCAATAAAACTGGGCGAGCTGGCACTGGAGGCAGGTGGGTGAGGGGGGGGGGGTAGTGGTGGTTTCAGAGGGAACGGATTGTGCGTGTTTTTTCGGGGGGGTGGGGACGGAGGAAACACAGTGGTGCTCAAGACAGCTGAGCAGACTTGACTCACAGCAAGCAAACTGGGGGAGCTGGCACTGGAGGCAGGTGGGTATGGGGGGGGGGGGGGCTCCATGTGGGGTGGGGGTTGCCAGGAGGGGGCTGGGTGGCGGTGGTGGTTGCTGCAGAGGGAGGGGAATGTGTGTGTTTTTGGGGAGGCAGGAAACACTGTGGTGCTGGCCCTCAGCAGACAGCTGAGCAGACACCCCTCACAGCCAGTGGGGAAGCTGGCTCTGGAGGCAGGTGGGTGTTGGGGGCAGGGGGGAGGGTCTCCCGGGGGGGGGGGGGTGTCTCCAGAAGCGGGCTAGGGGTGGTGGTGGTGGTGACGGTGGTGGGATCCAGGAGGGAGGGGAATGTGTGTGTTTGATGGAGGGGGGAGGAAACACTGTGGTGCTCAAGACAGCTGAGCAGACACCACTCACAGCAATAAAGCTGGGGGAGCTGGCACTGGAGGCAGGTGAGTGGGGTGGACAGTTGGTGTCAGTGCTACAGTCTGTGTGTTTTGTTGTTGGAAGGGGGATCCAAGAGGGATCCAAGAGGGGAGTTGTTGGTGGTTGGGGGTGGTAGCAGTGGTGGTGGTGGTGGTGCGGGGGAGGGGGCGTTGTGCTTTTGTGGGAAGGGGGAGGCCCAGAGCACTCTGCAACACACGGCCTCCACCTGACCCACCCACCCACGCCCCCACCCACCCCGCGCCCCGAGCCACTAAGCAACACACTCCCCCCCGCCCCAAAGGCCCAGAGCACTAAGCAACACCCCCCCCTCCCTCCCCCCCCCTTGGTTTCCACGCAGGCCTCCCCCCCGTGTGCTGAACATCATCAGCGGCTATGGGCCCACAGCAGGAGCAGCACTGGTGTCACACCCAGGCATTGACAAGGTGAGTGCTTGAATGGTAATGGGTGATGGGGCTTGTGCCAAGAGAAGGGAGGGGTACTAGATTGTCCCAGCTGTGTTAGACGTTGTTTGCTGTTCATCTTGCCGGTGAATAGAGCAACATCAGCTGCAATAGCATCAGCACGGTCAGTATGCGACAGCGCTGACATGGGTGCTGTTTCTGCTGCTGGCCCTCTTGCTGCTGTTTCTGCTGCTGCTGCTGCTGCTGCTGCTGCTCTCCCTACTGCTGCCGCTGCTCATGCTCCCTCCCTTTTCCTTGCTGCTGCTGTTGCTGCTTTCGTGGTTGATGTTTCTGAGTGCAGATTGCGTTCACGGGCAGCACAGAGGTTGGTCGCCGCATTGGTGCAGAGGCTGGCAAGAGCCTCAAGCCCTGCACACTGGAGTTGGGGGGAAAGAGCCCAGTCATTGTCTGCCCAGGTTAGTCAGGCCGCATGAATGTTGCTGTCTGTCTGTGGGGGGCGGGTGAAGAGGGAGAGGGAGGGAGGGAGGCATTGGGCAATCTGGTTACTTGAAATACAAGAGTATGTACACTGCAGCTTTTCAAACGATTTAGCAGGCTTGGGGAGGACAGGAATGGTGGAGAAAGGTGGGGGGTCCGGTGGCCAAGAACCTGAAACGGTGCACACTAGGAATCCAGGGGGGTTGGGGGTGGAGCCCCATCTTTATCTGGGTGGGAACTGCATGCATGGCTCTTTTCAAAGGGGCAAGGGGGGGGGGTGCTAGGAGGCAAGGGTAAGTTGTAGGGGGCGCAGTGGGCAGAAGACACTGTAACAACTGTAAGTGGGGACTGGGAGATGAAAGGGTTCTGAGTGCAGGTTGAAGCTACATGGTATCTTGTCACTGCTGGTGATGTTGCTGTTCTTGCTGTTGCCACTGCTGCTGCTGCTGCTCAGATGTCGACATCGACAAGGCAGTGGCTGACACCCACTTTGCTCTTTTCTTCAACCATGTAAGTTCTACCCATGATCATTGTGTTGCTGTAGATGACGAGCGTTTCCATTTGTGTCTCTGTCAATGGAAGTGTGTGAGACACGTGAGAGCTGTGCATGTGTTTGCCCTGTTCATGGCATGTATGTTTGTCATGTGTGTGTCCTGCAAAGTCAATGCTGTGCTGCCGGCTGCCATGTGTGGTGTACATGTGCATGCCACATCCATGTGATGTTCATGGCATGTATCTTTCTCGTGTGTGCTGTATACATTCATGCCACATTCATGTGATGTTCATTGCACATGAGTGTGTGGTGTGTGTGTGCCCTGCAGGGTCAATGCTGTGCTGCTGGCTCCCGCCTGTTTGTGCATGAGAATATCTACGACGAGTTTGTGCACAAGTCTGTGGAGACAGCAAAGAACAGGTGGGAGGGTGGGGGCAGGGGGGGGGGGGGGGCAGGGGGGGGGGGGAATGCAAGCGTACGGCATTGGTTGGTAGGTGGGTGGAGAGGGCATGAGGGAGAGTGCACAAGTCTGTGGAAACAGCAAAGAACAGGTGTGTGTAGGTGTTCCACCAAGAGAGTGCATGCAGGGGCGTACTTGAGGAGCTGTGTGGGGGAGGGGAGGGGGAGGGGGAAAGGGGTGTGTGTGAGATGCGGGAGTGCATGTGTCTCAACCCTATTTGGATGGGAAAGTTGGTGCCAACATAGGCCTGGATTGTTGAAGTCAAGGACATACAGGCCTGTCATTGAGGAGCGAGGTGTGTTAGGCACAGGGATTACTTGTGTAGCCAGCATGTTGTAAGCATGCCAATCACCTGCAAGCAGTCCTAGGAGGGAAGCACATAGTCCTCACAAGGATAGTCATTGTGTGCAAGCGGTAGGTGGCATGATCGTTTGAGCACAAGCCACCTGTTGTTGCCAGGAAGTTGGCTTGGGGTGCAACTTTGGCTTTTGTCGGAGGTGTAGATGCCCCCCCCCCCCCCCCCCGTGTTCCCTTGCCCCCCCTCGTGTTCAGGCGTGTGGGTGACCCCTTTGGTGATGTGGACCAGGGACCTCAGGTTGACCAGGACCAGGTGAGAAATATAATGGTGGCTTCAATGGGTGGTCGAAGAGCAGTAGGTGCAGGTGTGTGGCTGATAACAGCGAAGGGAGAGGGGTTTTGTTGTGGGGCATAGTTGTTGGTGATGTGGGGGTGAAGTGTGGTGTAGGCAGGTGATGGGCTGGGGCGTCTGGAGTGGGGTAACGTTGGGTGAAGGAGGTTGGGGGGGGGGGGGAGGGGGGGGGGACAGGTGGTTGATCGATTGGTAATTGGATGCCATGGGGACATGGTCGTGCGGCTGGCGAACTGCTTGGACTGTCGGCTTATGTGTGGACTGGCTTCAATGGTTGTGCACTACTGCTGCTGCTGCTGCTGCTGCTGCTGCTGCTGCTGCTGCTGCTGCTGCAGTACAACAAGATTCTGGAGTACATTGACCATGGCAAGCAGGAGGGAGCAACACTGCAGTGAGTACCTCACTGGGTGGCATGGTGTTGGCAAGATGGGCTGCTGTGCGTGCCTTATTTATGTCTGTCCATACTGCATCTTCTATGCAGCTGGCATCAATGTGGTCCCCCCCCCCGCCCCCCCCCGGCAGGGCTCTTGCTCTGTCTGTTCGCGTGTGCTGCACAAGTGAACTACTTGTGTGTCATTCCTTGCCTTCATGTTTTAGATTCGAAAGGAACGAGTGCGAGATATTGAGCTGATGATAGTTGAGTATGGTGTTGAGGCCAGCTTATGGGTCGGTGCTGTGTACTGCAGGTGTGTTGCCCCCGGCGGAATTGATAAGGGCTGAGGGGTTACTGCAACGGCTGGGCGGAATCCTGTGTAACAGGCAGGCGTCATGTCGTGCTGTGTCGTGCTGTGCAGGTGTGGCGGCACCCGCAGCAAGTGCACTAACGAGGGCTACTTCATTGAGCCCACTGTGTTCGCTGACTGTTGTTAACCCCACAATGGGACCTGCATCATATTGTGCTGTGTCGTGCTGTGCAGGTGTGGCGGGACCCGCAGCAAGTACACTGACAAGGGCTACTTCATTGAGCCCACTGTGTTCACTGACTGTTGTTAACCCCACAATGGGACCTGCATCATGTCGTGCTGTGTCGTGCTGTGCAGGTGTGGCGGGACCCGCAGCAAGTACACTGACAAGGGCTACTTCATTGAGCCCACTGTGTTCACTGACTGTTGTTAACCCCACAATGGGACCTGCATCATGTCGTGCTGTGTCGTGCTGTGCAGGTGTGGCGGGACCCGCAGCAAGTACACTGACAAGGGCTACTTCATTAGAGCCCACTGTGTTCTATGGGCGTTGACTGACCCCATGATGGGATATTTGCGTGCATGTCATGCTGTGTCATGCTGTGCAGGTGTGGCATCCGCAAGGTTGGAAGGGCTACTTCATCGAGCTGACCCCATCATGGGACATGTTCGATGAGCGTGCTGTGCCATGCTGTGCTGTGTCATGCTGTGCAGGTGTGGTGGCACCCGCAGCAGCTTCACTGACAAGGGTTACTTCATTGAGCCCACTGTGTTCACTGATGTGAAGGACAGCATGAGATCAGCAGGGAGGAGATCTTTGGACCTGTGCAGGTCATCAGCAAGTTCAAAACTATGGACGAAGTGTGTATGTGGTGGTGGGGGTGGGGGGTGGGGGGTGGGGTGGGTGGGGGGGGGGGGGGGGGGGGGGATGAAATAGGGTATGATCTCGGGGGGGGGGGGTCTTTGAGCCTGTGCAGGTCATCAGCAAGTTCAAAACTATGGAGGAGGTGGGGGGGGCAGAGGGCAGGGGGGTGGGGGGTGGGGGGGGAGGGGGAATGTGAGTTTGGAAGATTGAAGTGGGTGTTGAGGGGGGGGAGGGGGAGGATGCTGATTTTGTTGGGTTGGTGGCTTGCTTATGTGTGTGGCGGGTCTTCAGCAACCTTCGCCAGGTGGGGCTTTGTTCTGTAGGGATAGACAGGAAGGAAGAAGGGGGGGGGCAGGTGGGAGGGTTAGCAGCGGGCCTGTCATCAAGAGCTCAGCAGACACACACAAACAGAGGTCAACAGCAAGGCTGTGTGGCTGTCAGCACCAGGCACTTAGACAGGTTCCCCAACCCCTGGTGCGGTCCAAAGAAACACAGTCCCTGTCCTCGTGGTACCATGCTTCCATTGAGCTAGTGCTGCTCTTGCTGCTGCTGCTGCTGCTGCTGCTGCTGCTGCTGCTGCAGGTGATCTGCCGCGCCAATGACAACGCGTACGGTCTTGCTTCTGGTGTGTTCAGCCGCAACGTTGATGACATCAACACCCTCACACGAGGCATACGCTCAGGCACTGTGTGGGTCAACTGCTACAACCTCTATGACGTGAGTGCATGGACATGAACATGAACATGGAAACAAACAAAAAACCCTTGGATGTCAGGTTTGACGGATCGAACCAGTGCAGTTCATGCAACAGAGTGCCGCACTGCACGCAGCCGCTCTCCACAACTTTCAAGGCGCTGCACTAGAAGCTGATGTGGTTAGTACCTAGTTGATCCTTTCAACCTAGTGAACATCTCCAAGCGTCCCTGGTGGTGTCTCAGATGCCTGTGGTGGTGTGTGCCTGTGTTCTTGGTGCTGTCTGTTTCCCGCTGTCTGTGTTGTTTGTATATGCAGGCTGCTGTGCCGTTTGGTGGTTATAAGGACTCAGGGCTAGGCCGTGAGAAGGGGGAGTATGCCCTGTCTAACTACACACAGATCAAGGCAGTCTACCAGCCTCTGGTCAACCCAGCCTGGCAGTGAAGACTGTCTGTTGGCCCTGTGCTGAACCCTGCTTGGGTTTTTCGAAACCTTGCTAGCTCTGAGTGGCAGAAGGGCTTGCTGGGTTTAGCAGCAGCAGGATGAGGAGTTTATGCAGGGAGGGTTACACCATGTCCTTTTCAACCCTGGGCCAGGCTGTTTACCAGCCTTTCATCAACCCAGCTTTTTGATGCTCAACTGCCAAGGGAGGGTGATGCTGCAGTGGGACGGGCGATGGCCTTGTTAGGTGGTGCAGATTGCCACTTGGCAGCAGGTCATCATGGTTGTTGGGGAAGCAGGCAGGGCAGCAGCAGGAACATGAGTTGCAGTTGTGTTCGCTGAGTAGGACGCCTGCTGCAAGCAGTGGCTTACTATACTAAATACTGCTAAGTTGGCATGCAGGCGGTGCATTGCGGCATGTCCATGGCAGTGCAGTGCGCTAAGGGTGAATGTGCAGGACCATGCAGCCCTTTTGCTGCAAATACGGACATTTATGTGTTATGTTTTGGCAGCCGCATTGGTGCACTAGCTTTGTTTGCTTGCGTATGCGTCTTCGGCAGTGGCCGTATTGCCAATCAGGAGGAGTGATGCTGGCAGTTGGGGTGTGATGCTGGCAGTTGGTGGTGCTTGTTCGGGGCTTGTTGGCCGCTCCTCCCCTACAAAGGTTTGGGGGCAGTAGCTGGTCACCATGGAGGTGTATGGGCTCTACTCCCATGCCTTTTTGGTCCGGACGCTGAGCACCTCCTGGCTTAGGGGTGTTAGGCGTTTCCCATTGGTGTGAGGCTTTGCCTCGGGCTCCCGGCAGCTGGGTTGACTCGGCTGTTGCGTGTGTGGCCAGCCGGTGGGGTCCGCCCCCCTCCCCCCCTGTACGTACCAAAACAAGCAGCTGGTCATCTCAGCTGTTGCCTGGTTTCAGCTGTAGCTGGTCAGTAGCTCGTCACGCAGCTGCGTTGTTGTGCACTTCTTTCTTGATTGCAGCGGTTTGCAGCAGTTGCAGCGACTCAGAACCAACCTGCCTTGTGGTTATGGCCAGCTGGGGAGTGGTTTGGGCAACAGGCCACACCTGGTGCGTGTGCGCATGCATTTTTGAAAGGAGTTTTCCACCAGGTGCATGCTGCATTTTGTTCTGCACCATTTTGGTATGTTGATGGTGGTTGTGTGTTGATTCAGGCATGCTGTGGCATTTGGACCTCTGCTGCGGATCTGCAGGGATTTTTCCGTCCACCGTTGGTGAATTGTTGTGTTTGGTTGAATGTTCAGCCCACAGCATGCAGGCTTCTTCCTCAAGACTGGCTTTGCTGCATGTAGAGTGTTTACGTGTGCTGAGTTGGATTTGGACAGTACTTCAGTAACTACAGTATGGCAGGCAAACTCAGCTGCAGCAGTAGCAAAACACCAGCAGCAAGGGATCTTCCTTCGATGCATATGGACTTGTGAGGGGGGGGGGGCAAGAATGTGCAGGACGTGTGCAAGGCTGTGAAAGTCTGCAAGAACAATACACTCCCTTGAAGTAGCATCAGAGGGCGGGAACATGTCCGTTCAACAAAGTTTTGTTCGGCCAATGCTGGCCAGTACTGGTGTGGCAAGGCATGACTAATCAGTTGCTTTCCAAGTGGGCGCCAGCTGCAGCACGTGGTGTTGTTCGCTGTGGTGCAGCTGGATAACAGGCCAAACGGCGTGATAGTGGCATTTGGGCCCCGAGGAAGCTATTCGCAGCATTGAGGCATTTTTTAGTCAACTGGCCCACCTGGCCCCCCATCTCAACTGACTGCGTTACATGATGCTGTGTGACGTCAACGGAGGCCCCGGGTCTTCATCACACAACTTTGCATTGCCCCATATGTGAATCATGAATTCGAATGTACTTTACCTTGATCTATTATTGTCATTCGAATGTACTCTTGCCTTGATCTGATTGATCTACACCGTGACCTGTCTTTCAGGATATCTGTCGGTGCCAGACGTGTCTGAATACTTCTTGTACATGAGAGATTCTTGCTTGTTTCACGGCGCAACGGAGGGCCAAATTGCTGGCCATGCAGGCCCCATATACAGCAGTTGCAATGGGGCACTGCTGTGGCAGGGACAGTCAGGGCACCTGTCCTGCTTCCTGAACATCACAGCCTGAGCCGTGCGACAGTTATCAAAAGTATCGAAACTCTGCAGTCTCGATGTCTCTGGCGTTGATCAAGCTATGGCAGGTCCTGAGTGCAGTGAAGAACCGCCTGCAGGCCAGAACAGCAGCAAACTTCAGGCTGCGCATATCGCTGCTTGCTGCCTTCAGCATATTAAACGTGGGTTTGGGAGGATTGCTGTACAAATGGATGGCAGCAGAGCAAAGCTGGGGGGAGGCCCTGTTCACAGTGTATGCGGTGAGTGAAACGTAATGGCAGTTGCTGTGTGTGTGTGTGTGTGTGTGTGTGTGGGGGGGGGGGGGTCAAGGTGTATGTGCTGAGTGCAAGGCACAGGCAGCTGCTCTGGGTGTGTGTGTTGGGGGGGGGGTCAAAGTGTATATGCTGTGTAAGGGGCATAGTGAGCTGCTCTGAGTGTGTGGGAGGAGGGCAGGCCAGGTTGACAGTGTATGCGGTGACTGAATGGCAATGGCAGTTGCTTTGGGTGTGCAGGGGAAGTGTGTGTGTGTGGGGGGGTGGGGGTGCACCTGCTGCCTGTCTGCATCACTTGGTTGATGGTTCTGACATCTGCAGCAGCCCCAGCAGCAGCAGCAGCAGGAACCAGCAGGCAACAGCAAGCAGCACCGCGGGGTTACCAGCACTGGCAGTGGTGGGGCCAAACCGCAGCTGCTGTTTGCTGAGGATTCTCCCATCAGGTTTTTGGAAGCGCTGCGTACATCTCTTGTCAAGGCAGCGTATGTATGCCTTGTGTGTCAGCGCCGTATCTTTTGCAGTGCTGAATGCAGTACGCCCTCGCATTCTATACAGCACATGGCACATGCGGTCACACCAAGTGCGTTGGGGCACCTGATAATGCTACAACTGACAGCAACCCCTTTGCATCACAGATCGTGGAGAGGATTGAGTGCTCAGATTCATCTGCTGCTGACGCAACCCCAACTTCTCAGCTGTAACCATAGAGCGGCACTGCTTATGTGATGCCGGTGCTGACTGTTTTGTTTGTGTGCACTCCTGCCTGTGTGTTCAGGTGTTGTACTCCATTCCTGGTGCTGACATCACGCATGCACCCAGCAGGGCGGGAACAGTAGTGCTCAACCTCATATTCATCTTTGGACTGCTGGTGAGCAGCAGCAGCAGCAGCAATGCGACGGCAGCAGCAGCAGCAGCATGCAATGAGGCGGCAGCAGCATGCATTGTGGCAGCAGCAACAGCACCGGCAGCAGCATGCATTGTGGCGGCAGCAGATGCATCATGTAATGCGGCAGCAGCAGCAGCAGCAGCAGCAGCGGCGGCAGCAGCGGCAGCAGCATGCATTGTAGCAGCAGCAGCGTGCAATGCGGCGGCAGCAGCAGCAGCAGCAGCATGCAGTGCGGCAGCAGTCAGCGTCTCCAAAGCTGCGTCTCCACAGCAATATGATGATGTCGCCTGTTGCAGGTGTTTGCCAACATCCTGGCCATGATCATTGACCGTGAATGTGGCGGGCACATACCAACGGCCCCAATAGCCGACAGGCAACTTGCCGCCTTCATCCCTTACCATACCAATTTGCCACCCCATCTTGTGCTATCAGAGTTACAAACCTGTACTGTCAAGGTGTCTGTGTGTCCTGCAGGTGTTTGCCACCATCCTGGCCATGATCACTGAGGAGGTCAACAGCTTCCTCATGGCAGCACGCAGCGGACGCGCTCCCCTGGACATGAGCGGACACATTCTGCTGCTCAACTGGAACGCACAGGTGAGTGTATGCCCACTGTGCCCTACATGCAGCAGCCCTCCTTTGCCCCCCCCCCCTCCCCCCCAGCACCCTGCATACCTTGGTGTCGAGTGCAGCTTGAATGTGTGGTAGGGCCTATGCATATGCAGCAGCATAATCAACACAACCTGCATGCACGGCTGCTCACTGTTCTTCTTATGCTGCTGTTGTCGATTGACATGTACTGCTGCGCAGATTCCCTTCCTGCTGGATCAGTTTGAGGCGGTGCAGGCCAGTGTGGGCCCCACAGGGCGGGGCCGACACAAGCTGGCTGGGCGGCCGCTGGTGATCCTTGCTGACAAGGACAAAGAGGAAATGGATGCACTGGTAAGCAGCCTGATGTAGGGTGGTGTGGTCTCCTCCCTTTGAAACCCATGCTAGGAGGTACGGCAGCGCAGCTGATGCATCTGCATGTATTTATTGACAAACCAACCCTATTTGGAGGTGGTGAAACCCCATGGTCAACCCCTGGGGGTGTTCTCCTAGGTTGCCTGCTCGTCCCATTGTTTAGTGTCGACATGAATATGCTTTGGCTCTTGAAAGGGCGGTCAGGCAGGGCCCAGTAGCAGTAAATGCACAAATGCACAAATGCACAGGGGGAAAGGGGGTGAGTGCCCGCCCGCTCACTTGCCCACCTGCTCATGCAGGCACGCACACGTGCTTGCATCCAGTCACTCGCCCACTTGCACCCCCCCTCTCTGTTCCCCTCTCTCACTCCTTTATTTTACCTGCCTCTCACTTCCTCCCACTGTTTGGTCCCAGGTGGTTGGCTTCATGCGCAAACACAAGCTAGAGGTACACACAAGGACAGGAAAGCCCTACAGGTAAACCCCATGCCCCAATCTACATGCTGCTTCACTACAGCTCGTGCTATGGGCTGCAAACATGTGACATTTACCCTGTAAACTGACATCAGGAACCTTTCCTGGTAAGGGCACATGAACAGCTGCCAACATGTACCCATGTACAGCTGGCAACTCTACATGTGTCTTGATAAGGAATAGTCCTGACGTCAGTTTACACAGCACATGTTACATGTGCTCATGGTGCTTGAAACCAATGGAGAATGCGCCTCGTCGGCTGCTTACGGGGTGTTCAGGCAGTCGTCAACCATGAACATCCAGAGTGACAGTGAAAGTAGTAGAAAGCAAAGCTTCAAGTCTGTCCCGTGACAAGAGATGGCGGCGCTTGCTGTCAGTCCATACAAATACAGCTGACGCGTTCATCCATGGTCATATTTTGTGCATATAGTTGGTGCCTAAGTGTACCCCTAGTGTGTGTGCCGATCTGCTGGCTTTGCCCCCCGTGGCGCTTGTAGGCTTGGGCACCTTGAGCGGGTGTCAGCAGCAGACGCTGCAGCACCCCTGGTGAGCCTGCAGCAGCCGCAGCAGCAGCAGCAGCAGCAGCAGCAGCAGACCCCCTCCTCCCTCACACCAAGTTTGCCGCATCTGCCTGCGTGCCTGATGCACTCTGTCCCATTCCGCCCCCCTCCGCCCCGCATTCCGCCTCGTTCCGCCCCCATTCCGCCTCATCCCGCTCCCATTCCGCCTCATTCCGCCCCACTCCGCCTCGTTCCGCCTTCATTCCGCCTCATTCCGCCTTCATTCCGCCTCACTCCGCCTCATTCTGCCTTCATTCCGCCTCATTCTGCCACATTCCGCCGCATCCCGCCCCATTCCGCCTCATTCCGCCCCACTCCGCCTCGTTCCGCCTTCATTCCGCCTCATTCTGCCTTCGTTCCGCCTCATTCTGCCACATTCCGCCGCATCCCGCCCCATTCCGCCTCATTCCGCCTTGTTCCTCCTAATTCCGCCTCATTCCGCACCCATTCCGCCTTATTCCGCCGCATTCCGCCTCATTCCGCTCCCATTCCGCCTCACTCCGCCTTATTCCGCCTCATTCCGCCCCCATTCCGCACCCATTCTGACCCATTTCGCCCTATCATGCCCCTGTGTTGCTCTCTGCTGCCCGTCAGGTTGGAGCACCTCGAGCGCGTGTCAGCAGCAGCCGCTGCAGCAGTCCTTGTGCTACATCCAGAGCCCGCAGCAGCAGATACAGCAGCGGATACAGCGGCAGATATAGCAGCAGATGGCACTGATGCTGCCGCAGAGAATACCGCGGGAGGCAGCTCGGCTCAGGGGTCTGGAGGGGGGGCAGGGGCAACAAGCAGCGGGAGCAGTAGGGCACGTGGGGGAGTGGATGGCGGTGCCGCTGCTCTGAAGATGCAGACAGTTATGGCATTGACGGCGCAGCTGATGGGACGCAAAGCTGCAGTGGTGGTGCAGGTGGGTGGGGGAGCGCCTTGCATTGGAAATGGCCTCAACAAAGCATGAGGGGTTGTCACGCTGGATTGAAGGCCTGACAGAGGGGACTGCTGGGTTTTCTTATGAGTGCATGTGCGGTTCAGGCTGGGGTGAGGTGCATGTGTGGATGGCGGTGCTGCTGCTCTCAAGATGCAGACTGTTATGGCACTAACAGCATAGCTGATGGGCCGACACTTGGCAAGCCGCAGTGGTGGTGCAGGTGGGTGGGGTGCGGTCAAGTGGGGGGTTTGTGTTGTAGGGGTTTGGCGGTTTATCCGTGGGGCTTTGGGGGGTACTGAGAAGATGGATGTGGTGAGCAGGGTGGCGGGCAGGAGAAGTGGTAGGGGTGGGGGTGCATGTGGGGTTTTGGATGGAACTGCTGCTGCTCTCAAGATGCGGACTGTTAGGGCATTGACGGCACAGCTGATGGGGCGGCGAGCCGCAGTGGTGGTGCAGGTGGGGGGGGGGGGGGCGGCTTGTACCTTTTGGGTTGGAACACAATCAAATTTCATGCTTGCAAAAAGTCAGTGTGGTGCTGATAGTTGGGTTCTTGGGGTGACAGCGCAGCATTTTGCTGCTTGCGGATGTTGTGACTGTATGGTTTGTGTGCACACGAGATATGCTGTGCTGAGATGACTCACTAGGTTTTCTTACGCCTTTTATTTTCAAATTCACAAGTCAAGGCTTCCACCTGCAGGGGCAAGAGGTGCGGCGTTTTGTGAAGAGAGGAAGCTGATGTTCCATGATGTGGCCCAAAAGTGATGATGATGCACAGCAACATGCTGTGCTGTGCTGTGCTGTGCTGTGTTGTGCAGGTACCTGAGTCTGACAGTTGCACTGGCGGCAGCAGGATGTCGTGTCAATTTGAGGTGAACCACCACTGCTGTGCTGTGCTGTGCTATGACTTGAAGTGGCTTTGATCATGCCGCATCCCATCACATCCCATCACATCACATCACGACCTTCCACAGCCTCTTCAAGTAGTGTGCCGTGAAACCATAAGCTCATGACGACACATCATCCATCAGCAAGCGTGCTGAGGCATCTGTAATGTTCACATACGGTGCTGCTGCTGGGCATGAATGCGCACCTTTCCTGTAATTAGATAGCCATGTTTCTGCGATAGTCAGTACCCTGAGGGAACATGTCAACAGGTGGGTGCGTTACAAACAGGTAAACATTCCAAAAAACCGCACTAGTCATCGGTCCAAGTGATACACTCCACTGCCGCAACCACCTTGACAAATCACTCCTTCCATGAATTTGTGTGAGGTGGCCTGCTACAAACATCCACAACTGCCCCCCCCCCTCTTTCCACCCCTGCTGCTGCTGTTCAGATGTTGGACAAGGTTCTTGCTCGTGCGGGACATGATGTGGGGCTACTGGAGCTGCCGGTCAAACGCATGGTCAACAGGTGGGGGGGGGGCAGGCTTGTGCGCAAGACACTGAGCTTGGATCAAGGCACAGGTGAAAACTTATGATGATGCAAGCCGTGTTGGACAGGGTTCACTTGAGAGGAACAGCTGGGGATGCAAGGCACATCAGCTCCCTCCAATTTGGAGACTTCTGATGTGTGTGTTGGGGGCGGGGGGAGGGGGGAGAGGTGTGTGGGGGGGAGCACCTGTGTGCACACGCATGTGGGTGAGTGGGGGGTGGGGGCTACTGGAGCTGCCAGTCAAACGCATTGGTCAACAGGTCGGGGCACACGCTCGTGTGTTAGTTCAAAGCATACACGGGCAGCTAGCATATAGCGTACATGCAGCCCTAGTCCGGCTCGGTTCACTGCTGCTGAAACCTGCTGCTGCAACCTGCTGCTGCTGCTGCTGCTGCTGCTGCTGCCGCTGCTGCTGCTGCCTCCTGTCACACAGTCTAGCAGTCCAAGCCACCCTCCAGCCTGGTCAGCCTCCATCTACACTCAACTGCTGCAACACGGGCGACAACCTGACCTCACCTTCAACCACCTACCCCCCTCCCTAGATATCCATGTAAAACAACCTGTGCACTGAACGCCTGTGCTGCTGCTGCTGCTGCTGCTGCTGCTTCTCACTCCCTTCCTGCTGTCACACAGTCTAGCGGTTCAAGCCACCCTCCAGCCCTGGTCAGCATCCATCTACACTCAACTGCTGCAACACGGGCGGCAACCTGACCTCACTTTCCACCACCTACCCCCCACCCTCTTCAAAAAGGCACCCCCCTCCTCCCAGTCCTTCAACCCCTGGGTCTCCGCCCCACCAGCAGCAGCAGCAGCAGCAGTAGAGGGGCTGCTGCTGCTGCTGAATGCGGATTGTCTACTAGCTTCAGCCTAAGGACGAGCAGTACTGTCTTCAAACGGCCTAGCAGCAATTTACTTGCACATGGCACAGCAGCAGCAGCAGCAGCAGTAGGATCAGGAGGGTCTATCAGTAGTAGAGGGCAGCTTAGGTCTTATAATTCGTACACCCCCGGCGTGGGGCTTACGGCTGGCGTCCAGTCAGCAGCAGCAGCAGCAGGAGCAGCAGCAGGAGCAGCGGGGGTGCCAGAGGGGGCCTTGCTGTATGAAGAGGTTCGGTTGAGGTATGAGAGCAGCGGCAGCATTGTGGTGGGGTACTACAGCAGCAGCAGTCAGGAGCTGGTGCTGAACCCTGGGAGGGGGTGCTGGTGTGAGGCGGGGGATGTGTTGGTGGCGCTGACACGCACATCAGGTGAGGTGGGGGAGGGTGGGGGGGGGGGGAGAGGGAGGGAGTGGGGGAGGGAGTCGGGGGGGGGGGGATTGAGTGAGTGAGGGAAGGGTGTGAGTGAGGGGGAGGGGTAGCACATTACAAAACAGGCTGGTGTGAGGGGGGCAGATGTGTTGGTGGCACTGACACGCACATCAGGTCAGGCCTGAGGAACCTTTGGGGGGGGGGGGAGGTGAGCGTGAGCGAAAGGGGGGGGGGGGAGTAAGGGGGAGTGCAGCAGGTGTGGAAGGAGGTATATTTGTATTGTAGTTGCACTGCACTGCTGTGTGTGTGTCTCTGTAGGTCACACTTCCTCAGTGTGCCGCAACATGCACCTGCTGCTCACGTCGTGTTTGTCACTGTACCGTGCTTGTTGGTAGTGTAATTGCTTTGCACTGCTGTGAAAGCACTGCTTTGATTTTGATCTCACTCAGCAACAAAGCAAACCAGTCAAGTCGGTACGTATTGGGAACTTGCGTCTGTACGTATAAGGAACTTGAGATGAATGTAGTTGCACTGCACTCCTCTGTGTGTCTGCAGGTCACACCTCCTCAGTGTGGGGCACCATGTGGAGGCCTCTGCTCAGCATCCTCAACTCCAACACCCAGCACAGCAGCAGCAGCAGCAGCAGCAAGCAGCCGTCGGCAAAGCAGCCGCCTCAGCAGCAGTGGCGGCTGCAGCCGCATCAGCCGTCACTGCTGCCGGCACAAATAACGACACCCGGGTAGCCCAGCAGCAGCAGCAGCCATCAGCAGCAGCTGGAAAACAGTCAGTCAACACTAATAACACCCTTCACAGTCAGCAGCAGCAGCAGCAGTACGGGCACAGTCAGCAGCACATCCTAGGTATGAGGAGGCAGGGCAGGTCTAGCCTTGCCCCCATTGTAGAGGCTAGCTCAGACACACCTCCACCAGCATCACTGTCACCAGCATCACAACAGCAGCAGCAGAAGGAGGGGTTCGGGAATCAGCAGCAGGAGCAGCAGCAGCAGCAGCAGCAGCAGCAGGGGTCAAGCCGCTGTGGAGATAATCAGCAGCAGCAGGACCAGGGGCAGTGTGAGTCAAGTGTGCCTTGTCCCAGTTCCCCCCCTGAACACGGCTCCCACTGGGAGTCCCCCTTTGCAAAGCTTTCGACAGCTACCGTCACAACTGCCACAACTGCCAACAACACACAGGATGACCTCTCCCCGTTTGCAGCAGTGTCAGCAGCATGTGACGATGAGGGAGCAGAAGTGTTTTTGGAAACAGACCCCTGCTGCTGCCGCAACCGCCAGCTACAGCCCCTGCTGCAGCAGCATCAACAGCAGCAACAGTTGCAGGAGGATCCAGCCCCGCGCCTTCAGATAGGATGTCCCCGGTTCAAACCCCACCAGCGGCATCAGGGTTTAGCATGTCAAAAGGGTCGTTCGCGTCCCAAAACCCTGGCGGGGTTGGGTCCCTGCGGTCTGCCCCCTCCTGGCTGTTTAGTGCCAGGAAGGTTCTAGCACAGCAGGACCATCAGGCCGCTGCACAGCGGCTGATGCGGGCGGCGGCTGGTGGCAGCAATGGCGGCAGCGGTGGCAGCAATGGCAGCAATGGCGGCGGCCAGAGCAGTCAGCAGTACCTTCAGGGAGACCAGCAGCGCTATGTGGTGGTGGCAGGTGCGTAGGCCCTGACCTAGTGAAGTAGTAGTGGTAGTATGTGGGGTGAAGCAACCGGATCTTGAATTCGACTGTTGTTTCTGATGTGGGTTGCAGCAACCAGATTCCGGATTCAACTGTCCTTTGGATATTGACAGATCAATCTACCTCTCCATCACTTCCCCGCGCCCCCCTCACCCTATACATCAGCACCCTGGGGGTTGCCCACGCACCCACTGAACGTGTGCAAGCTGACATTTATGATGACAAACACCTCCCCCCCCCCTCCCTCCCCCCCCCCCCCCGCGCCTCCCCCCTGCAGGTTTCACTGCTCAGGAGTGTGCCCAGGACCTGCTGCCTCACTTCCTGGACTTCGCACCAGCCGGCAGCCGTGTAGTGTTTGCTGTGGGGCCATTTGAGGAGCCCCCTCCTGAGTTTGATTACGAGGGGACTGTGGAGGAAGATGAGGACAGGGGGATGGCCGGCCACCCATTCTGCACCAGGTGCACTACAGGTATGTATGCTGCTTGTGTTGGTGAAGGGTGGTGCTGGGCATGGGTGAATACCATTGGCATGGTCTCTTTCTTGGGCTTGACTATGAGGGAACTGTGGAGGGGGATGAAGACAGGGGGGATGGCCGGCCCCCCATCCTGCACCAGGTGCACTACAGGAATGTAGACTGGCACTTGCTCCTCAAGTTGGTAGGGTAAGGGTTCAGGTTGAAACCCTAAACCCCCAAACCCTAAAACCTAATCATAACCCTAAACCAGTTGAACACCACATGTACACTGGCACTAGCTGCTTCAGTACGCACGGGATGGTTCTAGGCATTGGCAGTGCTTACTGGGCCACTTAGGCTGTCACTTGGACGCCTTGAAACTCAAGTTTTGTCAGAGTACATTCCTTGGTGCTACGAGGGAACTGTGGAGGAGGACGGGGGCACAGGGGGGTTTAGCCGGCCCCCCATTCTGCACCAGGTGCACTACAGGTGTGTACAATGGATCTCGCTGCTTGGGTTGGGGGCGCAGCCGGGCATGGGTGGTGGTTTCTGGACCACTTGTGATTTCACTTGAACTTTATGAAACTCAAGTGTTGCTGGAGTTGGTTTCGTCCTTGGGTCTTGAGGGTACTGTGGGGGCATATGACGACCCAGGGGGGTTTAGCCGGCCCCCCATTCTGCACCAGGTGCACTACAGGTGTGTACAATGGATCTCGCTGCTTGGGTTGGGGGCGCAGCCGGGCGTGGGTGGTGGTTACTGGGCCACTTATGCGCTCAGGTGAACTTGATGAAACACAAGTAATGTTTGCAAGAATCAGTTTCGTCCTTGGGTCTTGAGGGTACTGTGGGGGACCCCCAAATTGCACCAGGTACACTACATGTATGTAACCTGGCACTCTCTCCTCAAGTTGGCAGAGGACCCCCCCCCTGCAGGTTCATCCAGGTCGGCTACCACTTAAGGCTCAACACACCCCCAGAAACGCTGTACCCTAACACCATCAACCCTAAACCCCAACTCCCCCAATATGTGACCGTGCTGCTGTTGGGTGCATGTTGCAGGTTCATCCAAGTTGCCTACCCCACAAGTGCTGAAGGTCTGCAGGCTGCGGGTGTGTTGGAGGCGGATGCCTTGCTGTTGGCAGCAGAGGAGGGCACACGGGGCAACAGTGCTGAAGCAGACGCACAGGTGCGGTGCAGGGTGGTGGTGTTGGGGGTGGGGAGGCAGACATCGGGTCGGGCGCAAGTCCAAAAGGCAAGTGTTTTGTGCAAAATCTGCAGACAGCTGTCACTGCTTGCGTGGCTCGCCTCATGAGCAATCCCTGCCTCCTATCCCTTCCTGCACCCCCCCCCCAGTGATATCCTGCCCCTTCCCACACCTTCCCCCCCCCTCCAGCGTGGGTTCTTGGCAGCATGGTTGAGCTGCAGCACCTGTTGGCCCCCACACACTGCCATCCACGCCACTGTTAGCCCCCCCCCCCTCCACCCCCGCCTCCCATCCCTCACACCTGCATTCCCATCCTCCATACACCTGCCCTCCCTCCCTCTCCCTGCCCTCCAACGTGGCTCCTGCTGCTGCTGCCATCCCCACCCAACCCCCCCTCCTGCCCCCCCTCATTCCCTATGCCATAGGTCCTAGGCAGCATGGTTGAGCTGCAACACCTGTTGGCCCACAGCGAGCGCTACCAACGCACACACAGCTTGGGACCCTTCGCCACCCACAGCAACGGCGGCGCCGCCGCTGGCAGCAGCAGCAGCAGCAAAACCCCGGACCGCAGGTCCAGCTGGGGCCGCAAGCGCCCTAGCTTCCGCCACTCTACACCCAATGGCAGTATGGAGGCCCGCTCAGACTCGTCCGATGACCCTATGCCGCAGATTGCTGCTGCTGCTACAGCCGCCGTCGCTGCTGCTGCTGCTGCTGCAGAGAGCAGTGGGGGTGGGGAGGGTGAGGGTAGGGATAGCAGCAGCAGCAGGCGTGGGGGTGATGTTTGGGAGCCAACGTGGGATGAGGTAGAGGGGGTTGGGAGTGGACAGCTGTCCTCTCAAGGCATCCAACAGCACAAGCTGAACCTGCAGCAGCAGCAGCAACAGCAGCAGCAGCAGCAGCAGGGCAGAGGTCTGAAAGAAGCAGCGGCAGTGCCTCGACAGCAGCGGCAGCAGCAGCAGGGTGTGCTGCATGTCGTGGCGTGTGTTAGCAACACTGCTTCAAAGGCCGTGGCTGCCGCCTTTTTTGGCACTATGGGTCCCGACGCAGCAGCAGCAGCAGCAGCAGCGGCCAAGGGCAGTAGGAAGCATGGGGCTAGTGACAGCAGCAGTGTGGTGGGGGCCTGTGAGTTCAGTTATGAGCTGATTGTGCCTGGTGAGGTTGAGAGTGCGGTGCTGGTGCAGGTGGCTGGGGAGCCCCTGTATACACGGTGAGTGGTGGGCCGTGTGTTTTGTGTGGGTGGGTGTGTGGGTGTGGTGGTGGGGGGGGGGGGGGGAGGGGGTGTACTAGTATTGGTCGGCTGAGTGCGTGTTGAGACCAACACAGAGATGGTCTCAGCTGCCCAAAAAATGGCTGGGGAGCCCCTGTACACACGGGTGGGTGGTGGCCCGGGGGGGGGGGGGGGGGGGGCTCTATCCGTAGGGTGAGGGTGTGCGATAGTTCATAGGGGGAGGGTGTGTAGTTGGTGTCAGTTGCCCAAGTGGCTGAGGAGCCCCTGTATACACGGGTGAGTGGTGGGCCGTGTGTTTAGTGTGGGTGTGGGTGTGGGTGGTGGTGGTGGTGGGGGGGGGTAAAGGGCGGGAAGGGGGGGGGACAATCGGCAGGCTGAGTGCGTGTTGATACCCACACAGAGTTTGTGCCAGTTGCTCGAGTGGCTGGGGAGCCCCTGTACACACGGGTGAGTGGTGAGCCGAGGGGGGGGGGGGGTTGCTATCCGTAGGGGAAGGGTGTGTTGATGCCAACACGTAGTTGGTGTCAGTTCCCCAGTGGCTGGGGAGCCGCTGCTAATCAAAATGAACTTTTACCCAGGGGGTCAACCCTCTTTGTAATCAGCCCCTTACACGGGTGAGTGGTGGGCTTCTTTGGAGGCGGTTCTCGTCAGTAGGCGGAGTGGCTGCTGCACTGGCTGAACCACTTGCCTGCCTGCCTTTTCCCCTCCAACTCACACTCCTGCTCCCACCAGGTTGTTCAAGGACTAAACTGCCACCCTGCCTGCCCTGCCTTCCTTATACCCTGCCACCTAATCCTCCTGCCAGGTGGTTCATGAGCTGTTGGGCACTCCCCAAAGGCCGCGTGTGTTGTTGGCAGATTGCACATGTCTAGTACGGGATTCAATGTGCCTTTCGTCCTCACAACTGCCTCCTGGCTCCTGTTTGGTTGTTCACGAACTGAACGCAACCCTGTCCTGCCTTCCTTATACCTGCTTTTTCCAGGTGGTACACGAACTGCTGGGCACCCCCGAAGGCTGCGAGCTGTACCTGCTGTCCCCATCAACCTTCAGCTGCTGCAGCGGGGAGGTGGTGCGGTTTGCTGAGCTGCAAGCTGTTGGGCGAATGGTGAACAAGACAGTGATAGGGGTGGTGGCGGCAGGCAGGGTGGTGTTGGCTCCTGGGCGGGAGTGGCGCTGGTGTGTGCAGGATGGGGACAGAGTTGCGGTACTGGCGCTGTCGTGGGAGTGTTGACAGTTTAGGTTGTCATGTTTGTGACCTCCAAGGTTTGTGGGTGAAGTATGAGTTTCTAGTGAACGGGTTCGGTGTTTGTAATGGGTACCGTCAGCGCTGGGCGGTACTAATTCACGTTCTATCAGTTGTCACAGCGACGATGCTACAGCAATGGATAGAGGCCGCTGTAGCACTATTCTAGCGATCACATCACAGGTACAGTGAAGAGACGACCACTGTGACATGTTGAGCTTCCACAAGCAGATGATGGAGCTGGTACTGCGAGCGGGGGAGCTGGTCAACGTTCCGTCAACACGGTTGACCGATAGCCTCGCAGGCCGCTATAGCTGACGCCAACCGTGACAAAGTCATTGTCATTGAGTCTTCGTAGCAAGACCCTCAGGCATATACATCGACCTTCTGCATTCTTTCTTCAACGTCGCTCGCCAACATCTTTCAACATCTGCCTGTGCCTCTCGCTTTGTAGTGTTCGAGTACCCGCTCACGTTGTTAAAATCACCTTATTTAGTGCTTAAGAACACAATGAGCCACTTTTGGGCAACCGCTGTGGCCTTATGCCTGCTGCTTTCTGGAGCAGCAGCACAGTCCTGTCCGAGCGCTGTTTGCAAAGCAGACTTCTCCAACGCGATGGGTGGCCCGATAGACTGCTGTAAATGGGACTATAACAAGGGCACATGTCGCTGGTGAGTGTACAGCACGCTTGTTTTCCGGTCTGTGTCTCATCTATGCTGTGTCAGCATCCTTCTCCCAGGGGGTCCCTGTTGTGCTGATGTGTGGTCAAACGTTATTCACCTTGACAAACGGATCTGCAGCTCAACATGAAACCACCGTATAGTCCGATTGCGCCTTGCCTTGACCCACCCGGGCGCAACATGTTGGCACAACATATGTTTAGGGGTGGCACTCCTGTGCGCTGCGTGCTGTTGTGCTCGTGTACCGTCAACACTTTGCTGATTTACAAACCCCACACATCCAGCATACAAGCACCATGCACTCAGCTGCATTGCTGACTTGACACATCCACTTGACGTAACCACTGGTTGGTATGTCCGCAGGGGTGGCACGCCTGTGAGCTTCAGGCTGGTACGCACCTGCACTGATGGCGGCAAGTCCTACCCAGTCCTGATTGGAAGCAACACACAGGGACCACCCAGCAATGCAGAGTGCCGCTGCGGCAACGCACAGGGGCCACAGTTCTCAGTGCTGCAGGTAGGACGGGGGCCGGGGGGGGGGGGGGGGCTGGCTTTGTGTGGTTTTGTTTGTGGATGGTTTTCTAACAGACACCACAGCACATGCGGCAGCAGCACACACGGGCCACCCAGCAACGCAGAGTGCCGCTGCGGCAATGCACAGGGACCACAGTTCTCAGTGCTCCAGGTAGGGTAGGGGGTTTTGTGCAGGTGTACCTTTTGGTTAAGGTGACCCATATGTAGTTATGGGGGGGGGGGTGCCAAATTATGCCACAGGGGCACTTTTTAGGTGCCCCTATCCCATGGCTGTGTTGCCCCACCCAAGGACGGCCCGGTGATAGCAAGCCAGGGTATGAGCCCTAAGTAACATATAACTATGTCGATGACAAGTTAAAACCATCATTGGGCCGGATGGCTTGTGTACCATGCCGACACAGCACTTGCAGCACTGACACACAGGGGCCACCCATCAATGTAGACTGTGGCTGTGCAATGCACAAGAAGCACAGTTGCTGGTGCTAAAGGCTCTGCAAGGGATGTGTGCTGGCGCTGTGTTGACCTCAGCTTCACACAGCATTGGCAGCCAGTGACCGTCACTGCTAGGCTAGCAGCAGGCGCAGCAGCAACTCCACCCCATACCATTACCACCAGCTTACACCCAGCTGCTGTGCTGTGCTGTGCCGTGCTGTGCTGCAGGCCTGTATCAGCATGAAGCCTCGTGTTGACATGGACATCAGTGGCCAGGACATACCCTGCAAGAGCAACCAGTTCTGCCAAGTGTGTGGCTCGATAGAGGACGTCAAGAATGCATGCATGCAGGACAACAGGTGCGTTGGTGACGGTGCTTCTTTGATCCTGGGCCTGAACATGTGGCAGCAACAGTAGCAGTATGTTGCTATGAGGGTTTTGCCAGGGCAGTGCACAGGGTAGATATGTGCCCCCAAGGGAAGGGTTGCTTGCGTGTGGGGGCTTGGTTCAACCATGGCATGTGACCAGGGGGTGCCATATCTACCCTGCGCAGCAGGTTGTTTTGTGCTGTGTTGTTGCAGAAGGTGCTCAGCTGAGAAACATACTGGATACCAATGATGTATGAGGGGCTAAATAGAGGTCAAATGCACTTTCTGCACTGCCTCCATCATTTCATATGTGTCGTTATCCAGTGTTGACACCCTCTCCATGCTGCTGCCTTCCTGCTGTTTCTGTGTTGTGCACAGGTGTGTTGCCTTCAGCTACGAGACATCCACCAGCTGTGGATACCTCAAGACAGCTCCATTCTACAAGGAACGCAAGGGTTGGGTGGCCTATACCAGGGACTAAGGGGCGGACTCCGCACTGCCTGCTGAAGGAATCAAGCACCTTGCTGAAGGGTGCATATGACGGCAGCAACATCGGCTGGTTGCTTGTGTATCAGTGTGTGGCCGCTGCAATCAGCCGAGTATGCACGGCTGAGGTAGATCCTGTAAGGATGTGCCTGCCTTGGTGACTTATGCGCGACGACATGGTGTTCATGCGCATTTGATGACACTGAGTGCTGCACTAGTTATTGCTGGGGGACACCACGACCTCAGAAGGATTGCAGCAATGGCTTCCTGATGGATATGCTGATTTGTAGAGCTCCTGCCGTCCTGGTGTAATCTAATCATGATCCCTGCGGCTGTGTGGGATGCATCTTGTGCTGTTGTTCACAACGGTGCTCGTGCAGGTAGGGGTCTTGCACTGGCAGGCTGTTTGGTCCGGTGTGTAGCTGACACTATCACTGTTGCGTGGTTCAGGCCATGCCTGAACACCCTCTAGGCAGCCAACAAGGCTCATGGGGCGTCATTGTCACAGAACACATCAGAGTAACCATCATACAGGGGATGCGTCCAGCTTGGGGGCAATGTTTGAAGTTGAGGTGGTCGACCGTGATGGTTGTGGGAGCTGCAGTATTGCAGTGTGTGTCATTGTGGTGCATCCTGGGCATAAGGGGGCTGCAAGCTATGCAGTGCCTGCAGTATTTTGCTGTGCTGCGCTGTGCTGTGCATATGTCTTGAGCCTGATCAATCGCCATGCCGCATCACACCGTGAGAGAAGTAATCACTGGACTCTGAGTGCAGTGCTGGCTTTTTAAGAAGGTCATGACTGAACAAGCGGCTGAAGCAGTGTTGTCCGTTTGGCACTGTTTGGTGCTGCTATGATGCCTTGGTTGTTGCTGCTGAAGCAGCAGCAACACATAAGCATGAGGGGGGATGCCGCTGATGATTGCTTGTGCCTAGAAGTTTCCGGCTGTTGTGACTTGTGGTTTTGTGGCATGTATCAATTACCGTAATTGAGACTACCGTATCTGAGATACGTGCAGTCAACGCAGTCCTATGGCTGTGCTGCCCTGCGCGTCCTGACAGTTTATTGTTAGGTCACATCACCAGGTCAGGGTCATCTGCAGTCAAAGTGCAGTCGTGCCCGGCACAGTGCTGGCGTGCAGGAAAGTCGATCAAGCAGCCCTCGATTCTGGGTGTGAAGTTACCAGTAAGGTTTATGTGCATCTTTCAGCACAGTCACATGTGCGACATGCGGTATGCTGAATCCTTATTGCTTACGTGCCTGGCCACTGGCTCTTTCCAATGGCTGGCGTGCAATGATGTGAGCACCAGCATCACATCCAGGACAGTGCACAAATGCACCATTGACTGCACCAACCCTGTCATGCATATGACCAGCCGTGCCAGGTTATGAAAGAAAAACGTACATTCCGCTGCTGGTTGGCCTGGTTGGCCTTATGATTGCGGATGCATTGCGGACATGCTCACAATGGTCAAAACAAATAGCGCGCAAGACCCAGAGCATGCTGTGGCACCACGTAATAGTTGGATCCCATCTCAGCATCACCTAGCCTAGTCAGCGAAGAAGAGGGAGGAACCTATGCACCACTGCATGTATTTCCTGCGCCATTGCAGAAGCCGGAGCAGCACAGTGTCGGTGTTGCCACACCGGCTGCGTTAAGGCAGCTAGTACCAATTGCCAGTGTGCCCTTTGGACAACCTGCGAGGCACAAGCAGACGCAGATGAACCTTGTAAGTCAGGAAGGACAGCATAACAAACACATGTCGAGATACGTCACCTGCACCAGGCAATGCCGTGAGGATAAGTGCAACGTACATCATGTGACACGCATCGTGTGTTACCATAGATGACTCCTCAACATGTGACATCTGTATACAGAACATGAAAGTCATATGCAAGCAATAGATCAGGCACAGACATACTCCCACAAGGACAGGTGGTGACGGCAGTAACATGGTGTGTTTGTGTGCTGCTGCAGTGCCGCCCTTGCTCCCAATCTCTCCCTCACTTGCAACCCCTGCTGGGCACCCGGTGCCACAGGCTCGTTGCATGCAAGCAAAGTTCTCACACATCCCCTAGGCTGTTGCACTACAATGCATGATGCTTGCTGCTCATCATGGCATGCTGGCTGCTGGCTGTCTCATTCAGCTTACATGTGAAGGAGGTCAGTGGGGCGGTGGCGATTCCCAGGATGCAATTCCTGGTGCAGCATTGGCTGCGGTGGCTGCAGACTCTGCGGACGGCACGGCAGCCTGCAGCACAGAGGTACACACAGCATGGGGACAGCAGTGCGTCAGCAGCCAGTTGTGGGAAAGAGTGCAGCCAAGTGCAAGTATGCATGTAAGGGAGCACCCTACTGCATGTAGTGTGACATACATGTCTGTGATGTACTTGCTTGGTGCTGCTGAGAGCCAGAAAACGTTGAAGTGAACAGGCCTTGTGTGCCCTGCCTGGTCCCTCATAGCCATGTATTGTGTAGTAAGGCTGATGTATGCTTGGACAGCCTACATAATTAGCTGTGCTGCTATACATACACAGCTATGCCTACATACATAGCTGTGCTGCTATGCGTACACAGCTAGGCATACATACATCATGTATGATTTGTGCCGCAGAGCAGCAGTGCCAGGCACTCAGCATTGGCAAAGGGGGAGAGCCTGTGTCACTGAGCCTCAGTGCTGGGCCAGCCTAGCTGTACTCATGAGTACTGCAGAACAGCATGTGGACTTACTGTGTCCGTGATCATGATCGCCATGTCCGTGCCCGTAGTAGTTTGCAATCTGTGCCACTCTGGAGATGCTCAGTTTCTGCAGGTGATTGAAATCGACAGGACAAGACCACAAACAGCAGCACAGGTGTGAGTGGATATCCGCAGCAGTCATGCACCGGACTGCATGTTGCATGTTACAATGTGCGGTATGCATATGTGCACAGTAGGCTTCCCAAGCCCTCCAGCTGCTGCTCCTGACAGCCAGCCAAATGGCGGGAAGGCCATGCAGGCACTGGAGTTGCTGTCACTGTCCATGTCACAACCATGGATCGCCCGTCCCCTGTTTCTCTAGTCTGTAATGGGGAGAAACGTATAGTTGTGTTGATTCTGAGCCAGAATTACGCAGAGCTAAGGGCCCCAGGGCTGGCTCAATCACAGGATTGGTTGCCAGCGCAGCATGATCAGCGTTGATTACAGATTCACAACATTTTCGCTGCGAATATTTATTGACTTTAAATAATCATATATATGCTGCACATATCTATACTTGCAGCAGTGTATACTTGAGCCTTCATTGATTTTCAAGCGGGAAAAGTCAGGCGAGCCATGCACACCTGGCCATCGACACCATCTGCAGCAACCGTGATTTCATCACTGGCAAAAGCGTAAGGTAGGGAGACGCACGCCAGGGCCAGAAGCGCCAGACAGAAGATTTTGGTGGACATCTTGTTTCTGCTTTGAGCGTTGCTTTGAGCGATACTAATTGAGAATCACAGATTAGAATTCAAAGGGTTAGTCTGTGCTGGTGATGGGCTGCTCAACGTACTTGTTTGCACCGCTGGATGCTAACAACCCGGGTTTTCAGGTTTGAGTGGTCGTTGATACATTAGCTGTTTGATATGCGCGACACAATTACAGCATCAATTAATTTGATTACTTTGATTACTTTGATAATACGTCTGCCATTCTGCTTGCGTATATTTGGGTGGTGGTGCTTTGGTCAAGAGGCGAAGCACAAGAAAATTACACGCAAGGCAGTAAATAGTTCAACAAAAGCGAATAAAGCTGCTAAACGATGAAGGTGATTCGTCACGCTTGGGCCGGTCGACGTTGACCGTGTCATGCCAAGTCATGCAGCATTTGTTGGTACCCCAAGTAGGCTCAAGCCTGAAACAATTCTCTCGAGTGCTCAACTTCTACACGTATGCAGCAGCTTCAAACAAACTGGTTCTCTATAGCTTGGCACAACCCCTTGCCGAGTGTACCATCCAATCCAAATTGGACCAATCACTCTTCAACAGTATCAATTTCGGTGTCAACCCCTCAAAACAAGTGCTTCTGCAGCAATTTCTGCTGATGTTTGACGCTTGTGAGAGCCGCACTGGGGCGCTTGTGAGAGCCCCACTGGCAGTGCCTTTGTGCTATTGTGCAAACACAACTTGGCATATTCCTGGCATGAATAGCCATTGCTGCTGCCAGTGACTGGTGGTGTGTAGGGAGCTTCTTGTGCAATATCTTGCTGTCACAGTGTGTTGCATTGATGTGATTTGATGGACCTGGTGACTGTAGGTAAGATTGGGGCTTCTGTGTACTCGTAACTGAACTTGCATGCAGTTTGAGTCACTGCCCAACCCTGCGTAGGTGTTTTGGCTGAATGGCACGCAGCCTGTTGCAGGATGTGACAGCTGCGCTGATTCTAACTGAAATAGTCCTGCGTGTCCTTACAGCAATCTGACAGTCACACGCGCAAGCAGGTGATACACACAGCCAAGCGAAGTAGCCCATCTCATTTTCATGCAGTCCTTTACACTGTGCACAGGGGGCAACACCATACACAAACTTTTAAGGCAGCCTTATCTTATCGTATTTATCTTATCGTATTACTGTATCTCTACACAAGTATCACAGGCGAAGCAGCCATTTTCGCCTAGTCAACAGCGCTGTGAAGCGACCAACGGGGTTGGCCAAATCTTACAAACATAGTCTTCCGCTGGACAAGACTTCAGTACATCCTTTTTGTGCACCTCTCCATTCATATACTAAATATGCTCAAGAAGAATAGAATAGAATAGAATTGAATTGATAACACTGGACAGGAGCCACTTCAGTTCATCCTTTTTGTATACATTCCCTATGCCCTTGGCATATGTTTTGCAGTATGGTTCCAACCACATGTTCACTGTTGATGCATATGCAGGAGGATAACTCAACTGAGTATGCATTCATGTTCCTCGAAGCTGTTGGAGACGTCCCCAAATCGATCAAGTTTGACATGGCCCCCAAAAGATGCACCTACACCAGTCCGGCAGGGGTTGACTCTGAGGGGGTCGTGTCAAATGTTACACCATACCTGGGGGAGCTCAACATGTATGAACTGGCCGCCAGGCACTGGTTTGCCGGTGTTACTCTGAAGCTCACGTGCAACCTGCAGCAGAATAGGCGGCAAAAGGGGCAAAAGTCCAACCCTGAGGCACTTCCTCCTTGGGTGGAACCCAAAAAGCCTACTCCAGGGATGTCTGTAGGTGCCGGAAAGTCTGCACAGTCCGTTACATAGGCCGAGGCAGCAGCATGTGTGGATATGCTGTGGCCTAACGCCCCGTACGCAGTGCAGAAGGCTCAAGTTCGGCAAGTCATGCAGTCCAAGGCAGCACGCCACCTGCCAACAGCACCCGTGCCTGCAAAGCTTGAAGGGTCTGGTGCCGGACATGGCTCATACCCACAGCCGGGCGTGGAGGACGAGCCAAACATCGGGCGTTTTGATTTCCAAGCTGTTGCTGTCGTCTATGTAGGCTCCCCAACTGCCACGGGTGTGCTGAGCCCCACTAAGACAGGTGAGCTGCAACATGCCAATGTCCCAAAATTTCTTTTGCAGGAGTGGCAGCCTTTTGCAGGTAGCAGCCAGTGTGCGCTTTGACAGCGTCAGATGCACCGCAGCACGGGGCACGCCTGACAGATGAGTTTGTTTTTGGTGTGATGATACATATGTGTTGAGCTTGCTGTATGTGGTAACCGCATACATAAGACCTAAATTGCAGACAGGCTCAATACATGCAGATTGACAGGCATTGTGCATTGTGTGACGTTCTGGTCATGCGCTCGCAGGGGCTACACTGGTGACAATCAATTCTGCTCAATTCGTGAATTTAGATGACATGACAAGAGCAGGAGCGGTACGTAGTTTCGGGAGCTTGAAGCTTCATGTGCAAAGCCCATACATGCAATGCAGTTGGCTGATAGGCAAACAAAACCTGCACAAGCTTTGCCTGTGTTGCCTCTATAAGCCTTGTATCAAACCAAAGTTACACCTGTGGCTATCATGAAGATGAAGCTCAAGAGCTCATGCCAGCCATTCACTGATATCGCGGAGGTGGCAGAACACACCAGCAGGAACAAAACACCGAGGATCAAACCAGAGAGTTGCTGAGACTATACGTTGGAAACCAGCCCCAAATCCCCAAGCATACTATCTTAGTGCACCAGCTTATCATGCCCCCCGCCCTCTTTACCATGCAGGCTGCGCAGCAGTACACACCCTTTGTGCCATCCTCCCACCAGCCGTTTGTGCGAATTGAGGGCCCTGCCTCATACCCTGAACGAATGGTTGTGACGGGAAAGCTGGTGAGTTGTGTAGGAGGCTTATTGCTGTGCTCGTGCATGTGGTTGAGCACTACAGTACGCACATCGTGTGGCGTTCAAGCTCTGTGATTCTCATGAGGACAGCCGACTCCGGTGATTGGCTTCCACAAAACATGTGTGGCTTCTTGAGTAGAATGACAAGAAGTTTAGTGTGTTTCGATAGTACACTAGAGGCGTAATGCACGCCATGATCATCGGATGTTCACATAGGTGATGCAGCAGCCACTGACAGGCATACTTGCAAACATTGCCAAATGCATGCTATGCAAAGGTCATGGTAAGGTGCTGCTGCTATCATAGTAATGCCCTACCAGCCAAGAGTCTTTTATTAGCGTAAGTCTTGCTACGGCGACCAAACCTGAAGCATACTGCGGTGTTGCGGCTTTTACTGCAAGAGTTACTGCCACACGCGATGCAATGTCCCCTTCCAACTTGTCTCTGTTTGTGTTGCTGCCAGATGACCCCGAGGTCACAACAGCTTCAAATCCCTTTGTTGCCCGAGTCAGTGGAGCGGCTTTTTGACACTGGAGTCACAGTTGCACTGCGAAACGGGTATACTCCTGAGACCTTGAAGTTTGACCTGTCCCCATCTGGCGATTCTGAAAACAGTTTTGTTGGTTGTGACTACATCAACCCTTGTGGCGACTTTCTTGCCGGCACTCTGAGCGTCGCGCCTCGTCTGGGTCGCTTCACGCTCGACGAGATCATCGCCAGGGAGTGGCTGCCAGAGTCAGCTGTGCAGGCGGTGTGCAGCATCACCCCTGGGCAAGAGGGACAGCTCTCCGGGGACTGTAAAACCGAGACCAAGCTTTGACAGCTGAGGGGTCAAGGCAATGATGGAGGGCAGCCAACCAGATTGGGGATGGCGTTCACAGGGCTCTTCAGGCAGTTTTTGCTTTGACGTTCCCAGAACGTGGCGTTGTTTGTATCTCACGTTTCCAGAACTTCAAAGTCCACAAAATGGCATGTTTTGTCACCATTTCTCACGTTTCTGCAACTTGAACTCTGCAAAAGTCGCATTCTGCAGAACGTCAAAACGTGAGATCTCACGTTTCTGAAGAGCCCTGGCCGTACAGCACGTAACACCTCCCCACAGACGCTTCAGAAGTGCCGTGGAGCCTTGAGAATGCGCTGCCGCCCTTGCACTCCGGAGTGCTGAATCCTGACATCAACTTTGTTCGGTTGGTTTGTGGGATCGATAAGCTGCTGTGTCAGGCCCCCGCCTTGCAAACTTTTCTTGGACAGAAAGCAGGTCGTATGGTGGAATACGGCGGGCTGCTTGGTGATACCCTCAAATGGCCATGATGGCACAAACCCATGGCATGGGCAACAGTGTTGCCTTGCCATTGTTTGTTTGAGATCACCCTTGGCAGTGATTGGGTTAAGGGTTTAGGGTGACTGGGCGCAATTACTGGGCCGGCCCTCAAATAACTCAGTTGCAGCGTGCTAAAAGTTGACAGTCAAGCTGTCAGGCTCGCTTGGGCATCAGATTAGGTTTGTGCAGTGGCTGTCCTGATGCTTCAGATCAACACTCCTGATCTGAGCCCTTGAGTCAAGGGCTTATTGGTGTTGGGGGACATGCTGGCACTCAGAGTGTCCCGTAGTGCCCAGATTGCATGTAGGGTTTGTTGGGCATCTGCATTCAATGCATGCGCCTGCATAAGGCTGCACGTGTGCCTGAGCACGGCACACGCAACAGTCATACAGAGCAGGAGTATCAGGCGAGGCCACCAACTCTTGACTGGCAAGCAAGGACAATAAAGATGTAACCCATTCATTTTGAATGGGTTCTGGGGGGGAGGTTGTTACAAGTGGATACTTTCACCGCTGAGCGGTACTCTCCACACGGGATGAACTGGGAAGACACACCTGCAAGAAAAACCTGCAGCAAGACCGGCAAACAAGACCAGCCCCCAAAAAAACACACACCACCAAGGGTTCTGAATGGGTTTGAATGGGTGGGACACTATGGCATAGTGTCTGCAACAGGCACATGTGCCACGGGTGGCTTTTGTCCTGCGACGGATATGCATCTCAAAAGCTCAGCTGCAGGCATGGAAGGTTCCCAATCAATCAGACAGCCAGCCTGGCACACAGTCACTCTCACTCTCACACATCTAGCACATCTGACATGTCACTCACTCTATCAAGCCATAAGTGTAACTGGGCATGCATGCCATATGTCTTCTACCAGACAGGATGCCACAGCAGCCGCAGTTGCGGCAACTGCAATGGTAACAACACAGGCTGGTTTTGGCAGCTAGCTGGTGGATGCATCATCATCACTACACGTGTTGCCGGCCAGGTCCATTGCGCACTGCTGCGGCAGAGACATGTCGACCTTGGTGCAAGACAAGCTACACACCACCAGGCGACCAGTGACCGAGGACACTAGAGAGCATGGGCCAGTTACGGCCCTCAAAAGCCAGCAGCACATAAAATAGCCACTGGTGACCCAAGTAAGCTGCTCTGCAGAGTCAGCTGACACATACTATACCAGCAACTCAGTCAGACATGACCCCTGGCCCACATGCAGACCATGCTGCCTGGCACGACAAGGTTTCAGCGTGCTGCTGCATCCTGCTGATGTGACGTGTGACATTGAGTGGTCGCCGAAAAGGCACCCCAGTAGCGCATGGGCGTGTCGGTCAAACGACATCAAAAGTTACACCAGTAGCTATGAAGCTCAAGAGCTCTTTCAGCATGCTCCGCCAGGAACCACGCAACGCACATGCATGTTCGTGGGCTGCCCCAGAGCCTGCAGATCCCTCGTGACACAAATCTTCCTAGCTCATAGGCGGTGCCCCCCGCGGTGTTGCGCAACTATAGTAGTAATCCCGGGTAATGCGCAGCCTCAGGGGGGCTGCGGGCTATGTCCAGGGGGGGTGTATGCTATAGTATGGGAGCCCAACTGAAGGCACAAGCTCGATGTATGCATGATTATTCCAGGCGCCATGCTGCGCTGGCGGCATACAGCACCATAGAACACAGTGTACACACAGCACCATAGAACACAGTCCACACTGCCACTGAGATGGCAGCTGCAGACCACGCATGCGCAAACCAACAACTCATCTGCCGCTGTGATTGTCTCATCCTGTCTAGCCTCATGCGCCGTCTCATCCTGTCTAGCCTCATACGCCGCTCCCTCACACACACTCTCCAGCCTCACAAAGCAGCCGCTGTCCCAACTTCCTCACTCTGCTGCTTACACCCTGTCGTCAGCATCATTCCCCTTACAGCGTCAAGCCCACACTCCAGACACACAGTAATTGCACTCATGTGCAGAATAAATGCCAGCTGCAAAGTTTCAGCTCACAGAAGCTGACCACTAAGCCCTTGGCAGCGGCCTTGTGCCTCAAGGCTCAATATGAACGTCTGCCCAGAGTGCATGAATGTTGAAAGTATCACTGTGAGGGTCGGATCTACTGCTGCTCACCCTGTCAATCTACCCGCACCTCCATCCCCAAGGGCTCGAAGCGTACTCAACACAGACATGTGTTTGCATCTACCGCCCACAGGTCATGCAGGTCTTGTGCTGCTTTCAACACAGAAGCATCTCACAGCAGTTCACACCAGCACACAGCAGTAGCACTCAGTCTGATGCTGAAATAGGGGCCAGTGGTGTCCAGGAAGCGGGGACTACCTGGAGCTTCAAATAATGCGTTGGAAGTCATGCACAATGCATTGCTCGTCTGCTGCTGCTGCCGCCTGCACTGCTGCTACTGCTGCCACTGCTGCCGGCTGCTGCTGCGGCAGCTCCACCCCAAACCCCACACTGTACACCCCAGCCATCTGCGTGTGAAGGTACCGCTTCCAAGTGAGGTCCCCTCCCACAGGAGCCAAAGCACCACCACCACGTGCCCCTGCTGCCTTCTCGCACCCTCCTGCTGCTGCTGCTCCCTCACCCCCACTGCTGCCACTGCTGCCACTGCTGCCACTCCTTCCACTGCTGCCAGCAGCAGTGCTCCTGTCCTGGATTGACCCTGCCAAGTTACCTAGGCCTGAGGGTCCCTCTGGCAGGCGCTCTGTCACCGGCCGCCAGACCAGCAGATACTCCCCAGCCTCTGAAGGGTTCAAAGCAGCTTCCAAAGCAAGCACAGCCCTGCTTGAAAACACCAGCTGCGTGTCATTCTTGGGGTTGTTCTGCACACTGAAGGCCTCGAGGCCAGCCTGCAGCTTGCGGACCGCCTTCTGGTGCCCCAGCAGCCGCAGCAGCTTGCTAACAGCCCAGACCTTCCAGCTGAGAAAGTGCCGGGCGAGCTCAACACTTAGGAGGTTTGGCTTGAAGTCGGCGGGCATGCGAGGCAGCTTGCCGTAGGTCAGCCTAGAGCAGTGCGGGTGTGTTGCGGCAGCAGAGGCAGAACGCAGTAACGGCCGGAGTCAAGGGTGGCCTCCTGGGTTTGTGATGGAGCCCGCTCCGTGCAGTCCTTGATTCTATTCTTGTCAAGCAAGTGCAATGCATGTTGTTCGTGTTTTTGCAAGGGCCGGTACCGGTAAGCACTCTTTATTGCCACCTCGACTCTGTAAGGCTGAGGCGCGCATGCTTTGCAAGGGGCTCTCCGCCAAACTGTTGGGGCAGGGAGTGCTCCTGTGCAATTTCAGGTTCACTGCATGGCAGCAGAGGTGGCTGTCAGCTGTGCTTGCTGCTGCGTCAGCGTGCAAGGCCACCAACCAATCTGCCCCAGTTGAGGGAGATTCTTGTTCATACCTGAATGGTGGCGGGTGTGCCTCCAAGATGGGCAGCAGGTAGTTCCAGCCCTCCATCAGTGTGAGGGGGTAGGTACTGCTGGTGGCGGCATGCACAATCAGCAGCGGCAGGCGCTGGCGCAGCTGCTGTGTGCCAGCCAAACTGTGTGCTGCTGACGCAGTACCTGCGCTGCTGAGATCGTGAGGGCTGCCGGGGATGCTGCTGCTGTACAGGGGGTTTCGTGCGCAATATGAGACGAGTGAGAGCCAGGATGGACTGTCACTGCCGCTCTCGCTGGGGTTCTTCGCGACGTTGAGGTCACTGTCGTCCAACACGCACTGCGCGGGGATCATGTCGCTGGCGCCTTCTGTCCGCGGTCTCGGCCTCTGATGTGACGTCTGACTCGCACATGGCCGCGATCTTGGCCGCGAACGTGCCGATTTCGCTGCTGCCCAGCGGCTGCTTACAGCGGACACGCTCAGATGCCGACAGGGCATGCGGTTTGCGGTTTGTACAGAACTGTGCTGCGACAATATCAGACCGATCACGGGATGGAGTAAATTTGGCAGAGGTTTTTCCTGCGTATGTCCTCCTGGACGCACTGTCTCTGCTGCCCTGACACCGTCCGGTCCAACCCATGTCGTAGTGTTCGTGGGTGGTCGGGACGTTTGTGCTTGCACGTGCTATGATCAATGCAGAAGGATGTGGTACACTTGCCAGAATGTGAGACATAATATGAGTACACCATGATGGTGATCAACTGTACTTGATCAACAGTGTTTCGAAATTACGAGGGCCGTCCATCTTGGGTCACCTTTTGCAACCAATGGTACCTGGGGATGTTGTAAGCATGTACATGTGACCCAATTGCCAACACTTAGCGTGAGTACGATCTTGCAATTGGCTACACATGGAAGTAGCGTGCACAATATCATGCGAAGGGGTCAAATCTTGTATACACACGCCTCTCCCTGAGGCGCCCATATGACCATGTGGTGAAGCATGGCAGCAACCAAGCTAGTTGGATAAGAACCAAGCCAGTAACAAACCTTGGATGGCATAATACAAAGTGATGCTGAAACAATGAAGTTGCAACAGTTGCAACGGTTGCAACGAGACTACCACAACTGCCTGTACGGACAAGGGGATCACCAATCAACCCAAACTGTCTTTGTCTGCGTTCAATGTAAAGCGGAATGCCATGCTGGCATCGGATGGCATGAATGGCACCCACATAGCATAATTGGTGCCCCTGCACAAGCAGAAACAAACACGATTTAGGGCACTCAGATGAGCATCATGTACGAGAGCACTTCTTCTTTGTATGAAAACTTCAAGTTCGATGTCTACGCTTCACTGCTCAACGACGATTAATGGATCTACATCGTCCTGTGTCAACAACAACATTAGCGTGCAGGGTGGCACGCTAAACCCTGCATGTCAACTTGTCTTGTTGCAATAAAAATGCACAAGGTTCATCCCAATGGGCCAAACTATGCGTAAGCGGGTGTCCTTACAAGCAACACCTACCAAATGTTGTTGACGGGGTTGAATGAAACCCCTTCAGCCATGTCAGGACCTTCACATGGGTTGGGCAAGGGGTTGGGTGCCCCAACATTCACCAATGGCACATCGACGCTGCTTATGTGCAGTTGTTCATTCTCCTTGGCACTCCTTACAGACACACCCATGTTGATTGCGTGGAGTGAGTGACTGCCGTTCAGCACCAACTGCACCAAACACCAGCAAACAACAACTGGTTACGCCATGTGTGTACATGGGCATGTGCTTGGCACACTAAGCACAAGTTGCCCGGGCTGCAAGAGCGCTCACTGCTATGTCCCAACGCATTTCAAAAACACAATCCAACCGTGAAAGGCCTTGGTACCCCCAAGGGTGCTGGTGTGGCTGCAGATGCCGGTGCTCAGGTTCGAAGGCAACAGTTGCAATGTAGAAAGATCTGGCAGGGGGCCCAAGAAGGGCGTGCACAAGAAATGGGGTGCGGCAATTTCAACGCGTCTTACCTCTGAGGGGTTGATGGCCGCATCGAGCTTGTGCATCAGCCATGTGTGGTGAGCCACAGCACCCCTTGCTGGTTTGAACCTCAACCACAAAGCCTCAGGGAGGCGAGTGGCTGTTTTGTTCTGCCACACCAATGTGACCTGTAGTTGCTCCGAGTTGGCTGGGGAGGCTAGCACAAGCCAGGCCCTTGCTGGTGCCCCTGCATGCTTCACAAGCCGGTGTGGGAATTGGAGCTGCAGAGTGACGTGCAGGGCACCATCCTGGGAAGACTGGTCGTACACCTCCACCAAGCGGGGCTGTAAGACACCAAGAAATATATGCAAATTGAGTGTCAGCGTAAAGTACACAAGATGGGGCACACCAAGGGTGAGTGGACTTTCAGGAAGCAAGGGCGCACACATGTGCTGCAGCACTGTGACAAGAGCTTTTCTGTTTGCGCTGTGGCAGGGGGAGCACTTCATATTGCAGCTGCAGGAGCACTTGTAGACACATATGGCAACATCTACATGTTCACTGCTGTGTATAGGCCTCAAGCTGCCAACAGCACCAGCAACCCCCACCTTTGCCACATCTGACATGTTGATACTGGCGGACATGTTGTTCTTGCCAAAGTCCCCAACCCACACAGGGTAGATGTACGCGTAGTGCTCCCACACAGGGTCATAGTCCTGTAGACTGTATACGTTGTACTGAAGCTGCGCGAACGCTGAAGAGCCGCACCTGCATCCTGCACTGTGCTGCGATGGTGGCGAAGCCTTGAATGTTGGTTGTGCAGCTTCTGTGGTGGCACCGTGAAAGGCATCAAACGATAGGAGCTTCCTGAACAAAGATGTGGCTGCAGCGCTGTCCCTCTTTGGCTGGGCATCCGCTGTTATTGCTGTCGCTGTAGCTACAATACTCCTGGTGTGCTGTGCTTCATCCCCCACTGCAAAGTCTGCTTGTGCTGCAGCAACATCAGGGGCTGGCAACCAGGCGGCTAGGCTGGTGCTGCGGCGGTGCCACCATACCATCACCTGCAGCAGCCAAGAGCTGCCCCCTGTCGAATGCTGTTGCTCGTCGTCATCAATTGCTGCCATGGCCTGCTCTTGCTGACAGCTGCACTCCTTGCCACCTGTCGCGCCTCCTGCCCAATCGTTCCCTAGTCGTGCCGCCTCACCCTCGCCGTACACGCGCTGTAGCCGTGTCAGTCCACCTGCACAACATAGGCAAGTCAATCATGTAAACAAACACATAATCAGGTGGCGGGAAACATGCTGCGGCGCCAACGAAAGGCCCCAACACCACATCATCATGACGGCTCACATCAGTACAACAAAGTGGACAAGGACGCGCAGAAAACCTGCAGAGCCTGGCAAGACGAGCCTCGAGCAATCAGTGACCTTTTCGTGCACCTGCGGTGGGGGGTTGCAGCTGTTGATGTTGCGTGTTGGAAAACATGACTTCCACCTTCTGTGCATGCGTTGTTCATGTTGGGCGAAAGACAGGCTGCTCACCTGTCGTCTGGTCCACTTGCAGCAGCCAGTGCTTGCTGCAAAACAACAAGTCACCACCTGTGGAAGCTTGCAAGCCCAACATCTCAGCACAGCGAGCTGTTTGACGTGCACCAGCAAAGCGCCCGCCTTCGTGATCCTGCTCACTGTCTGCTGCTGCAGCAGCTGCTGCTTCTTGACTGGCGCCCGTTGCTGCTGCTACTGCTGCTGCTGCTGCTGCAACGTCGCCAGCAATCGCATAGTCGTGAGCCAACAGCGGGCGAGCTCCTGCAGCTGTTAGCTGCTCAGGGCTGATGCCACTAGCTGCTTGGCGTGCAGCCCTGTCTGCTGCCACCGCCTTGACAATGGGGTGCTGATGGGGCAGAGCCTGCAGGCAAGTATACATACGATACATCAGCGGCAGCTTGCACTTGTCGGCTGCAGGCAGCGCTGAATGTCCCAGCGCTGGCTGCAGCACACACTACTCGACTTGCATCCAAGCGTACTCTAAACTGCTTGCAAGCACACAGGAGGTTTGACAAGCCGCACATGTCTGCACATGTACGGCAGGCACACATGAAAGTTACAGTACGTCCAGTACGCTAGATGACCTGTGTCGAGTTTGAACCAGGCAGCACGACCACTGGGCATCAAGCATGCATCGCCCACATCAGGACAGAGTTATCCACCCGCAGCCATCGCACCTCAAGGGCCCAGTCAATATAGCGCCTCTGCCTGCGCCAAGACTCAACAGACAGTGCCAGCCCCGGGTGTGCGTCCTCACCCTCTTGTAGGTGTTGGTGCAGCCATGCATTGGTGTAGTTGGAGAAGTCGCCAAAGTACTGATTGAAGGAGATGCCCCTGCAAGCAGGAAACAGGAGCACACACACAGACCAACAGAGGCTGATTATTAAAGCCGGCACACCTTGCGTGCTAGCAGCAAAGGTCATTACTTTGTGCAGGTACTGTTGGTCTGGTTTGAGGTCTATTTAGTGCGCATGGCTGCACCCAGGCCTTCCAGGCACTGGAACATCATGCAAACCATCAATCCTCAGAAACCTCTGTATTGCGCAGCGTGACCACGTGGAGTTCAAAGCGCAGGGAAAACCCTCACGCCCATCTTCACCAAAAGCCACCGTGAAAACACTAGCCAATGGAATATTGAAATCGGCTCAGGACCGGTTCGCCTGCAATGACGTCATGCCGCAAGCTGCAGCCTGCTTGCCCTTACCAGGTGTGTTCAGGGATCTTGAGCAGCAGCCGGCTGAAGTTGTGGAAGGCTGGGCCCTGCGGGGTGCAGGAAGCAGGTACCAGTACGGCCAGTCAGCACTGCTCGGCGACGACACACGTCCGTGCATGCACCATACAACCCCATGTGGGCACCAAGCCTCTCAAGCAGAGGCGTGTTACACGTGAGGCGACGTCAAACCACCAAGCCCTGCTGTAGTCCACAACATGGCAGCCGTGTTGGTTCAGGGATGCCACAAGACAAGACCAGCTCTGGGCGTGACAAGGCTCAACCTCAGCTGCCCCAAAATGAAAATCTGCCAATCACTGCCGAGTGACCAACATCGTGTTCAAAGCTCAACGTATCCACGTACCGTAGAATCGCAGTGTGGTGCTGCCTCACACTCCCGCCGCGCCCGCAGGACAGCCCTGTAGTCAGCCATGCGGCCTGGGTCTGAGGCTATGCCGTGGATCCAGGTGTCACCCACCTCACCTGCAGGCAGCACAACAGCAGCAGCATGACACCATACAGCACACACAGCACACAGCACACATGGCTACTGAGGATATCTCCCCCAACCTGCTAATGTACAACAGCCCCAGCCTTCGCCAGTGGGCGCTTGACAGGTAGCAGGCTACTCCTCACTCATGCAGCCTTGCCCTAGGAGGCCGCGTACGCCGGCATGGCTGGCAGCTGCAGCACCCGCAGGCTCTGCCAAGCAACGCCCTGCCGATACTACCCATGCGGCCACATCACCACCGTGCACACACTCCTATTTCAGGCCTGCGCTTGTTGTTTTCTCCGCTACCAATGTAACAAATAGGGTACCAGGATGTTACCAGGATCGTTTTCGGGCCTATGCAGCGTCCCGCTACACGCACCTGTCACCACAGGCAGAGTGAGGCCGCCTGCTGCTAGTGCTTGTGTGAGCCCCTCTAGGTAGGCCTCCAGGGAGCTGGCCTGCACGGTGGCACCCGGCCACTGCTGACGCACATGCTCAAACATAGCCAGCACCTGACTGGCATTTGTTGGTGGGCCTGCATATCAGACCCCACAGAAATGCACGCATGGCAGACATGGTGAGGCCCAACCGACACATGAGAAAGGTCATAGATGAGCTGGTGCATCAGCCAGCGCAACCAGACTGCGCTGAGGCACTCTCGAGAGTGCAGGTTGCGTAGTGCACTGCATCTCCAGACAGCAGGCAGCCCAAGGGGAGTTCTGTTGATTTACTGCACCAGCTCCTTGCAGTGCCTCTGACACGTCCATTACCTTGGTGCCACTAGAGGAACGCAACACAACTACGAGAGGGTCAAACAGTTTGCACAGACAAGGTTCTCTTCACTCTGTCCTGTCTCTGCTCTGTCACTCTTTCATCCCACTCACCCAGGTTGTCATCACCCCAGCTGGAGCACAGCACATGCTTGAGGCCCTTGGCACTGATGCAGTCCCTGTGGCTGTCAACATGCAACCCGTCACGACGCACACCAGCATAGCCACCTGCCACAACAACAGCACCAGCAGCAGCAGCAGCAACAGCAGCGGCAGAAGTGTCTGTGGCACTGGCCCTTCAGGCACAGGCTCTCTGGCGGAACAACAGAACCCTACGCACTATGACTGATCGTTGACGTTATTGTAACGCACCAACACCCTCCAGTGGCAGCAGTGTATGCCGCTCCTGTCCTCGTGTTGTGCCGCACCACACCCCTCTGCTTGCATGCAGCAACAGCAGCCATGTAGGGCGGTTGATACTATACGCCTGCATGAGCTGCAGTGCAGTGCACGCTGCGCTGGCAGTGTGTCTGGATGGACTCATTTCCAGCGTATTGAGTCGCCCCAGTTGCAGGCATGATGTGGCGGACTGAGCAGCATTCAGCTAACACACCTGGGTTTAGGGTTTAGGGGCTAAACCCTAAACCCTAAACCTTAAACCCTAAACCCTCCCCACGCACCTGGGTGCACCATATACAGCAGCTGTGAACCCGTCTGCTGGTCCAGCCAGATGAACGGAGTTGTCTGCAGCAGGTGCATCAGATGGCAGGCAGGAAGGGTATGTATGTGCCCACAGTGGGTGAGAATGTCCTTCAGGTCAACCTTGACATTATCAGCGGGAAGCCTCCAGCAACCATGCGGCATTGGGTAGTTGACTGACTGCAGCTACCCCTTCCCCTCCCATCATGCCATGAGACACAGCATTCCTATGCCTGGTGCCTCAAGCTGAAGACTATGCTCCTTGCTGCCTCAAGCTGTAGACTATGCTCCAATCTGCTCACACCCTCTGTCCTGTTGTGATGTTTTCCAACATACTGAACACTGCACATGCCTCAAACAAGGCCAAGCCAGCCGGGTGTGTGCTGGTAGGTGCAGTCACTGGCCCACCTTGGGCACGCCTGGCGGTGCACTAAAGCCGTTGACTCGCTTGTCAGGGCGGTCACCCCCTCACTGACTAACACAGGGATGGCAGCACGCGTCATGCCTGGGACGTCCCTCTGCACAGATCAGCAGGAAGTGGCGCCAGCACTATCAGTACAGTCGACCCTACTTGAGGCCAACCTGAGGTTTGACAGTCAAGAGCAGTTTGTGCTTCACGCTCAAGGCTGGTTGGGATATTGGAGACAAAGGAGGCACATGCAACAGGTGAAGCTTCGGTGTCATTGGCCACTTGAGATTGTGCGCACAGCAATGCTGTGTATCTCACAACTGTGGCAGGCTGCAGTTGCAGCTGTGCACCACCAGCGACGCGCTGCATCACCCACTGGCCACAACACCCGAGGCGCATGGGCCTAGGTGCATGTATGCTGACCGCTGTTGAGTAGGTTTGTGCCCAGCACACTATGCAGCTGGCGCCAGAGAAAAATTACCAAGATCTTCTACTAGGCCGGCCTGGGAGCAGCGTCAGCAGAGTGTCAGCTGTGCTGCGGTGATGCATGCGGTTTCGGTGGGGTGCTCTGAAAAGTGCTGCTGAGGTGGCAAGTGCTTCTGCCTGCTGTATGCTGTGTGCTGTGTGCTGTGCCGGGAGCAGCAGCAACCCTCACCAGGCTTGCCATACGCTTGCGAGGCAGCTTGAATTTGTCATCCAGGCTGTGTGTGAGTTGCACCGCAAAGCGCAGCAAGCTGGTGTCAAACACCTGCAAGGTAACAGACACAGCACACGCCGTGTATAACGGCTATTCGCTTTGTGCAAAGAATGGAAACTTCTTATTATGCACTGGCCAGCAGCTTAGCGCCCCTGCTGTTCCAGACAAACCTTTTGTCAACGTGTATGTGTGCAGGAGATGGAAGAAATGGCACGGCATGCATGCATGCAGCAGCTAGAACGACACGGCCTATAGAGCGATGTAGGACTTAGAGTCCAAGGATACCTGGTTCGGCACACCCATCAACGATTGATCCAAGAATAACAGCTGTCTGTCTTGCCACCAGTTGGCCCCCTGTAGGGACCTGCGGCACTGCTGTCCACCCCCTGCAGCAAATGCTTGTGGTGCTGGCTGCTGATCCCCCCTCTGCACAATCGCACGCACAAGCCAGTCCACTGTTCCTTGCACTCCCATCCCTCCGTCCCTTTCCCTCATTGCCTTCACATCACAGAGGCAGGCTTGCCTGCCCCCTGCCAGCTGATGTGCACAGATATCCCCATCATGCCACATGCACAGACAGCCACAGATTGCAGGCTTACTCGAGCCCAAGCATCCTTGCCCCTTCCAGCCTCACCTCGTACTGCGGGTTGAAGGGCATGGCGTGCCATGTGATGTCTCCCTGCCGTATGGCGGCCGTGACAATGTCAACCTCGGTGGCGTTGGGGCAGGTGACGCCCATGTTTGGGGGGCAGTCCAGAAACAGACTCAACAGCCAGGAGTGAGAGAGGTACCTTGGGGGGGGGGGGCACGCAGATGTACAGCAAAGGGGGTGCTTGTGAGCATTCTGTGCACTTGCTGGCCTACTACACCAGTCTAACTGCCCTGAATGCAAGGCTGAACTACATGTGGGCTGCAGGAGCTAGAGGGGAAGCGTACCTGAAGCTGTCTCCGTGCTTGTTGGCTGTCGAAGCCTTCATGTCCTGTGCCAGCCGGGCCTGCACGTGTGTGTGCTCAGTTACATCAGAGAGGCTTCGATTGCCTGCCATGCTGCGCTGGCTGGCCAGCCAGCCATGGCTGTGGTGGTAAACAGGCACACTGCACCCCCTTGCACGAAGCAAGCTGTCTTGTAAATGCTCTGATCACTGCTGTTGCTCGGGCAACATCAGTGGTCCCCAAGAGGAGTGCGCAAGCCTTCAAGGTAGGGGTGTCAGCAAGGCAAGTGCACACTGCCAGTCCCGACTGTTGCAGTCCATGAAAACGCTCACCGCATGCATAAGGTGCTGATGAAAGTACAGATCGATGACCTTGTTGTCCAGGTCGGTGAATCCAATATCTGTTGCATCAGAAGTGTCGGAAGATCAGTGGTGATGATGTTTCAACGCCGTGAACACTGCTGCAGCAGCAGACGCACCCAGGTGGTTGCTGAATACAAGGTGAACCGTATGACCCTCATACGTCGTCCTGGCTGTGCCCAGGCTGCAGCCAACCAGGAAAAGCAGCAGCACTAGGCAGGGAGGTGTTTGCAGGTGTTCCATGGCGCTCACGCAACACAGGACAGGCATAACTTATTCTGCAATCAGAACTTCTGGAATGTGCTGGATTTGGAAGAAAAGGGTTCAGGGTGCGGCCATTGACCAACCCCTGGTCTGTACTGTATTCACCTGTGGGTTTTTGGTCAGCCTGAGCAGGTGCCGTGGTGCATGGACCTGTGCGGTGTCTGGGGTGAGCAGCTCTTGTTGCTTTTCAGGTGACAACATGGCCAATGTGATGTCAGCGGAGATGCTTTGTGTGTTAGCAGTACAACCGGCGTGGACGTGGTGAAGCCAGGGGTGCTAATACTCTAACTTAGTAGGTTAGTACCCCTGGGTGAAGCAGGTTTTTTGTTTGGCTTGCAAGTGCAGCGCGTTGCTTTGCAGATTTGCAGGTTGATATGCAGGCGGCTTTGTGTTGCCCCATCCGTGTGGCTCTCGAGGAGTGCTCATGCCCTTTGAGCCTTGTTTGGCTCCTGAAAGGGCGTCAGGCGAGTCCCTGATCCAGTAAAGTAGTAGTAGTAGTGTTACTACTGCTCCTACACACAACGGTGTGACAACGTCATTGTGCACCAACATCAGACAGAACCCACGTCACAGCACGTCACACGTGCTGTACAGCAACATCATAAGCACCAAGCTGACACTGGGGTCACGTGCTTCCTGGTACTGGTACTGGTGGGTTTGGTCCAAAGTCCATGTCTTGGGCGCACAGCCCACTGCCATGCTCGGCTCACAGCATAGACGCAAGCCTGCACAGACGCAAGCCGGTGCAGAGCAAACTGCCTGAAAGTTGACACCATGCCGTTCGCTGACCCCTGTTGGCTGCCAAGATGGCACAAGCACCAGTGCTGCCAAGATGGCACAAGCCCCAACATGACTGGGGCTAAACCAGGACAAACTGGGATCGAGGTGTCCAGTGCCAATGCCACAGAGGCAATGCGCTTGGACACACTCCCTCTCGATCCTGCACAATTCATCTCATCCTGGTTTGACCGCTGACAATGACACACGACGCAGCACCTCCTCTGGGGGCTGCAGAAGCCACTGTTCAAGCTGGTATGGGCCCCATAGGAACACTGTGACAGGCAACTACTAGTTCATCTCGGGCAGGCCGCAACAACACACCCCAAACATGTAGGGGCTCCACAACAATCTGCCAAAACCCATGCGTGGCCGGGAAGCATGCAGGGACCCTTCGAGGCCAACCGTGCTGCAAGCTTTGGAGACTTGCTTGCAGCACGAGCCATACTGCACTGTTCTACAACACAGCAGAGCAAAGCAAAGACGGCCTGATGTACCGTGAGCTGCCTGATTGGGCTCCAAGGCTGCTGTGCCACTGTGGACTGAATAGATAGCAGGATGTATGTGACGCTGTCCCAAATCAACACCCAGTACTAGTTGCGGGCCGGACAAAGTCCAGGGCTACAAAGCACATTTCATCAAAATCAGCTGCGGCACGCCATCACCTTGCCCAGCACAGTTCATCAAACTCAACTGCAGCACACCATCACCTTGGGCTGCTGGGTTCACCCAAGCCAGCCAGCCATACATGTTCCGCACCAAGACCCCAGAACAAGGCTTGAGCAAGCAAAGCGCCGCCCAGCACTGCAGCCATATGAAAGCAGCAGGCTCCTAGTTCGAAGGCTCTTGAAACAGGAGGATGGGCAGGCCAACAGCAGCGCTGGCGCTGCTCTTGACAAGCCGTTCATGCCTGCACACAAGCACAACAAACTACTGCCAGATGTCGACTGTGCTTGCCCCAGCAACACCAACACTATGCTGCACCGCACATTGCCATACAGCACACACAACTGCAAACTCTCCGTTGCACCGTGCAACATAAGAGCACAACATAACTTGACACATAATCTGCTGTGCACTCTTCCCACACAGCCAGGCACTTGTGCCACAAGGTGTACATGTATGCTGTTGAAGGGCGCCCCTGTCATGGCCATCTCTCATTGCGACGCCAAGGTTGACAGTGTTGGCACCACAACATGGCGTACGACACTTTCACGTGCAGATGCACAACATGCAGCATTGACTTTCCACGAACACTCGCAGAGCTGAGGTGGTGCAACCAAGCCACATTCCAGACTTTTGCCACACCTAAACAGTTGTGCGAGAACCCAACGGGCATAGCCCAAGCCAGATGTTATGCAGAAGGGCTCCGGTGGGTCCACCCATGCTGTTGGCCCAAGCCTCCTGCTGCTCAGGTGCCAAAACATGAGAAGCCTAGGGAGCACCTATCACCAGACGGCAACCAACAGGACTCAGCAAATAGCAGGTGCATAGGCAGGTATCAAGATCCTGTCTGGTCCTGACTGGGAAGGCCATGACACCAGGGGCAAACGGGAGTGTAGCCGACCCACACCACGCGCCAGGCACTCATTTGACATGCGCTCACTTTTTGCAAGTACTACCTGGCACAGTATGCCAGGCGCACTCACGGTTGTCATGGGTAGAGAGGTCGCACATGTGCCCATCTTGCACCACCCACCACCCACGCCATCGGGACCTGTGCAACACGCATGTGCTGCGGGGATGTATACGGTGCAACCAGCTACCCCCCGCCAAGGGCGCTCACAGGTGCACCTCGAGCACACAGCGCTTGATGCACGCCACACAATCAGCTGTCAAACCCGGCTTGAAGCCAGGGCAAAAACATTGCAAACATGTGTTGCATCAACCAGCAAGCCAGCAGCACTTGTCGACACAGGCCAGGCATCCACGACAGACAAAACACGGCAAAACTGCATGTGGTCACCCTGCCATACTGTGGCAGTAACCAGGCCTTGATAGAGATGAGGGTGATCATAGCAGAGGCCACGCGGCGGCTGGCCATCCATGCACAGCCTGCATGTGGAACACGATGTTACTGCCATGACGACAACCTGGCCCTGTTTGCAGAGGGAACTGCTGCTGTTATGGTAGTAACAGCAGTGCTGGTGGTAGCACGTGCTGGCACACACACAGCATGACCGATGCTACAAGCACGGACAGGCACGCAAAAGCACGTGACCCTCACTACTGGCTGGCGCTACACTGCGCAGTTCAAAAGGAAGGTACACAAAGGCATGCAATGCCAGTCATTGCCGACTCAACCAGGTTGGGGCAACACGAGCATAGCAACATGCCCTGAAGCCAGCAGATTTCAACACCCACGGCATGCGGACTGCCACAGCTCTTGGCAGATAGGCTTGAATGGTGACAAACATACATGCACGGCTTTCCATATGGCTCAGAAACAGGGCTGACCCGGACGGCAGTGGGCTGCACGACAGGGACCCTTGCAGGCCAAGCGTGCAGCAAGCCTGAGGGACTTCCCCTTGTCTTCAACTCGAGCCCAAACTGAATAAACTTGCTACTACTGCTGCTTTTACTAAATACAAGCAGAACAGGCACAGACCAACATGGTGCACTGTGACCTGCCTGGGGAGGCACCTTGATGACTGCCATGCCCCTGTAAACGAGACAAATAGTAGGACAAATGAGGTATTCCAAGGGCATCATCCACCACTAGCCTTGAGCCAGACAACCCCCAAGCCTTTGACGGCACAATTCATCATACAGAGCTGCAGCACCCGATCACCTTGTGCGGCTGGGTTCGCCCAAGCCAACCGAATACACAAGTTCTGCATGGAGACCCCCGAATAAGGCATACCCTGACGCCGACGGCCGCCCAGCACTGCAGGCAGCCACATGAAACCTGCACATGCCTGGCTTGCAGGTTCCCGGCAGGGAAGAATGGCAAACCAGCTGCACTGACGGCCTCTTATGACAAGCAGTTTTGCCAGCACACAAGCTCAACAAACAACTGTGTGCCCTTTCCTATGTCGGCTGTGCTTGCTCAAGCAACACAATGCCCTACAGGACATACCCACCCTCAACCCACCCTCAGCTGCATCGTTGAAGCTGAGCAATCAACAATGGACACCATCTCGATGCTTGACACCCACTCAAACACTTGACACACAGCCTGCTGACCACTTGGCCCCCATAGCCAGACACTCGTGCGACAATATGGTATGTGTGTGTTGCTGGAGGGGCGGCCACCTCCTTGAAAGGCAAAAGAAGACAGCGATGGCACCACAGCAATGGCGTTTGATGCTTCACTTACACAGTGAACAACATACGGCCACAAAGTACCCTTGTCTACCTACCCCTGCAAAGCTGGGTAATCACAACCAAACCCTCTCAGCAGTCCCCCACTGTAGAGGGCCCTGCATGAAGGCAACGACCAAAGCTCAAGCCAGATGTAATGCAGAGCAGTCCTACTCATGCTTTGTACGCCATGCCCCCTGCTGCTCAGGCCCCAACACATGAGAGTACAGGAAGCACCTGCCAGCAAACGACAAAGAACAACAACCAGCATAGCAGGTGTAGTAAGAAGGCTGTCATGCCCTCACCGGTCCTGCCTGAAAAGGCCAGAAAAGGCCTTAGGCCGCCACCCTAGCAACAAACAGGGATGCAGACTCCACACCGCCCGCGTTTCCCACACCAACTGAGCCAGCGTCCAGGCTATTTAACATATGCAGCTGGGCTGCGGGGATGCATGCACAGTGCAACCAGCTACCCAAGGCTAGGGGCAGCAACATGCACACCTTGAGCACGCTTATGCTTGACCCTCACTCAGCTGTCAAACCAAGGGCAGGACAACAACGTTGCAAGCATCCTGTATGTATTGCCACAAAGCAGCAAGGCAGAAGGGTCTAGCGACACAGGCCGCCTGCCTGTTGCTTGCCTGCCGCGTCAGGGGGCATCCAGATGACGCAGACAAAGACACGGCAAAGCTGCACAGGGTCACATTGCCATACTGTGGCAGTTGGTGACAACAAGCATGGATAGTGATGAGGAGGACAGGTGACTACATGAGAAAGTCACACCATGGGTGACCATCCATGCACAGCGCCGCCCTCACGTGATGACAATGCGTTGACGGCAACCCAATTGTGTCAGTAGCACTAGTAGTGGCACATGCTAGACACACAACACCTGGCGTGTACCCAGCAGCCGTGCTGCTGCTGCTGGTAGGTGCAGTAGCGCTAGCAGTGGCGCATGCTAGACACACACCACCCTGGCGTACCCCCAGCCACAGACATGCATCAGCATGGGACTCATCACGTGACGCTACACTGCAGTATGTATGAAGGTAAAGCACAGGCCAGCATGCATGCGACTGGCTGCCAATGACAGGCATGACCGACTCAAACGGGGTTGCACCAACAAGAGCACATGTGGTTATGACAGCTGTTGGGCAGTATGCCCACTCTGCAGTCCAAAACACAATGCAACATGCAGGCACGGCAAGCAGCACGCCGCACTGCACCACTTATGAAGAGCAATGCGCATCAAAAGTGCAAGCCATCTGAGCAGCCATCTGAGCAGTCTTCAGACTGCCATGAGGAGCCCAGCAGCACCCTTGCATCAGGGTCGCATTCATAACCAAGTCATACACTCAATGCCAATGAGCTGCTACACTCAGCACAGCATGGTCTCTCACTGCGTGTGGCCGGTCACAACGGCATGAGCAGTGACTTGACGATTCACCACAATTGTGCTCTGACACAAGCCTACACAGGGTGCGGCTGTAGTGAGCAGCAGTGCGCAGCAGTGACCAGCAACACAACCAGCCAGTTTCTCAAAGTGAATAACGAAACAAGGACCCTCCGGTTATTGGGTGGTCACTATGCCCAGGGCCTGTCTGACCAACACTGCCTTCGCCCTGAAGCCCGGTTCTGGGTCATTGGCACGGCTTGTGATGCAGACAGTTAGTCCAGCTGCCCAGAACAAAATTGTAGATGCGGCCATATGCGCCATATGTGGAGGCTGTGCAACACATGTATGGCGTGCTGGCATTGCCCCGGACTCACAAGGGACCACTCCGCTCACAAGACGACCGCCTAGTAGAAGCATGCTGTGTAACATGCTGTGACGCACCGCTGCTGTGCTGCGCAGCATGCTAGCAGCACAATTGCAGCACCAACAGTGCTGAGGCCCAGGCCCAAGCGTGCACATACAAACTTGCACTCAACAAAACAAGACGAGCAACAAACCCGCGCACTGCCTACGGCCTGGCTGGTGGGCAGCGACAAGACACCACAATCTGCAGCTGTGGTTGAACAGAAACAGACCCAACAGGGAAGTGTGCTCCTGGCTGCAAGGCTGCACCAGCAGACAACCCGACACTGAGCGCACCACTCACATTGCTCCGGCAGGCCACCAAGCACGTGGCCAAGCTGCCCCGGATACGCCCTGTTGACCACCATTGCCATGCCACGCCACGGCACTGCTGCCGACATCAGCTGACGGGGGGCCACTGACCCTGAGATGTACGTGACCTTGTCACACGGACTGTCAGCCACAAACCCCGGCCCAAACCGCACCCCACCACCAAAGAAACCGACATCACCGATCCCAGCACTGGAAGAGCCATTGGCCAGCAGACAGCGCTGCTGCTGGGAGCCCAGGGGTGTCCCCACGAATGCTGCAGCACCCATGTGGCTGTTGCCAACGGCACCAGGCGCAAACGGCCCAACATGGCTGCCAGCAAGGGGTGTACAGCACTGCGACAGCCCGGCTCATGGCTGCCCTGAGCATCCAACCCCACAGCGGCGGCAGCTGCAGCGATCATGCTTGCATCAGCCATCAACCCCGCACTAGCAGACATGTAGCTGACAGGCTCATGCTGCATGTGGGCATTGAACAAGCCGTGCTGCTGCAGGTGGTTGGGTGCATAGGAAGCACAGCTATCAGCACGAGCAGCAGGTGCAAACCGGCTAGGGCAGTGAGTGTTCTGCTGCAGCATGTTGGCGTAGAGCACAGGCCCCAGGGTAGCCTGGTGAAGACCGCCACCTGCAGCAGCAGAGTTGGGGCCCCCCAACTCCACAGTGCAGGCTGATCCATCGCTCATTGCCAGCGATGCCGTGCTTGCCGCATGTGAGAGCTGACCCTACAGGAGCACACAGTGGCAGTGCGTCATGAAACATGACAGGAACACCTTCAGCAAGGGGCAAATTGCGAAACACAGGGTTGGACTGTGCAACACACAACAAGAAGACTGGAAACATGCTGCGCTCACTGCACCGTCAGGACTCAGTGGCTGAACAATAGGTGCACAAGTAGCGAAGCATAACATCGTGTGACCCCACCAGCAACAGATATGCCCCAAAATTTAGACCCTGCTGCTGGGTCTGACACAGCTCAAACTCACCCAGCCACCAGGCACAAACACGCTGGACAAGGGTATGGCAGTTGGCATACTGCAGGCGGCAGAGAGTCCAACATCCTGGTAGTAGGTGCCGTGTTGTGCATCTGGCCCCAGCACACCACCTGCAGGGAGCAGCCAGCCATGTCCAACCACGCCGCTGACAGCGCCATGCCGTTGGCCTGCGGCGCAGACCCCCGCGGCTGCGAGTGCGCTTTGTGCAGCCGCTCCATGCCCTGCTAGGACACCCCATGACGCCGTAGGTGCTGAGGACAGGCCCATGCCTGCCAGCTGGGGTAGCATGGCAGCAACGCCCCTGTGAGCCATGGGGCCAGCCCGGCTTGTGGCAGCAGGAGCCAGGTGTGGCGCGCCTGCAGCCACACAAACCTGCTGCAGGCCAAAAGCGACAGCCCGGCGCATCTGCGCCCGGTAGCGGCTCTTGGATCCGGCCATGGCCAGCGCCTTGTGCTTGGCCTCGAAGACACCTGCACGGCAAAAGCAGCGGCAGCAGGACATGCACAGGCAGCGACATGCAGCACACAACCTGGGTCAGAAATGGTCGGCGATGAATCCTTTGAAGGGCCAGTATGCGGTGTCAGACCAACCAGGACGGGCAGCATGTCCATGCGCTCGACGTTTGAGGGTCGGACCTTTGGTGTTAGGGTTCTCGCGCCGGTGACGGCTGGGGTCGGCCCACTCCACCACCATGGTGGTCTCGCCTCCTGTCCAGTGGTACTTGTTGTGCAGGGCCTCCATGGCAGCCAGGGCCGAGGCGATGTGCGTGAACACGACAATACCACAGCCCTGCAGCAACAGGCGGACATGGACAACAGCACAGGCACAATTGAGTGTGTGGCAGGCTTTAAATGGGCTCTGGGCAGTGCGCTCAGGCACCACATAGGCACACCCCGCTGTCATGCTCACACGGCATCAATGTTCAATGGCGTTTGAACTGTGAGATGTGTGACTCCGCTTGCATCATCGGGGCACTTGGTGACAAGTGGATTGGTATGGTACAAAGTTGCGCATGCGGCTTGCATGTTGTGGATGATCTGGACCAGCCGAACAGAGCCTGGGCATGCGCCAAATCTTCCCAGCATCCCTGCCCACAGTTTCCAGGCTACCTGGCCTGCAAACCAGTGCATGACCGCACCTTGCTTGTCTTGGCCGAGGCCCATGGGCGGAACAGGTTGAGGGACTGCACCTTGCCAAACTGCACAAACAGCTCGAGGATGGACTCGTGGGACACTGTTGGTGGCACCCGCGCAAAGAAGAGGCTGCTGCCCAGAACAATAGGGTTGTCACACCCAGCTGTCTCGTCAGAAGGCTGCTGCTCAACATCAGCTGCACCATATGGTCCACCCTGCTGTCCTGCCTGAGTGTTGCTTGCCGTGCTGCATGCGTCAATGGTGCCTAGTGCCGGGCAGGACAGGGGCACTGGGATGCACTGGACCTCTGTCAGGTTGGCCTGCAGCTGGGACATGCTGTGCCCCAGCGCCAGGTACTCAACAGCAGGGCTGCCTGGGCTGCTTTGGGTTGCAGCGTTTGCAATGCTGCACTGACTGACCAGGGGCTGCTGACTGCTGCAGTGTGCGGCTGTGTTGTAGAAGGTTTCTGTGGGCTGGTCATCACGGTCGCTTGCAGAGCCTGGTTTGGAGGGGGCATCTGCTGCTGCATCAAAGTCTGACCCCACCTGAGCGAAACAAGCAAGCAAGGCACAGTGCGTCGGAACAAGCAATCAGTAACATGGAAAACAAGATGTAGAAATCAATCAGCAGATAATGAAAGCTTGCGTGGTTTGGACAGCACAACGTATCGAATCGATCGTCGTCGTTGTGCAGATGCGGCACAACCCCACGACTTACCTTGCCGTCTTGCGTTGAACCCCTTTGCGTATAGTGCATACAACCTCACAGGTTTGGAACAGGTCTGTTGTATCCAACATGTCCAACATGATGCTCCTGTTCTCTTCTGTTCAGCAGGCTCCTACACCCGCATGTAGGAAGGTTCACGATCTAATGCAGCAGGGGCCGGTGAGTCTGCCAGGCGTGCACTGGACGATTGGGTTGGTGGACGTCTTCCCGCCTTCCAGGTCACTGAGGTGTTCTACGCTTCAGCATGAAGTGCTGAAGTGTTTTATGTTGCTTCAAAGCGATCGTAACATTCTTGCGCAGCATCTTGAGCCCAAGGCCATTCAAGACTCATGGGCAAGTAACAAAAGTACAAGTGTCCATGGGCGCATGGGCGTCGGTCAATCAATGTGTTCACAGATTGTGGTGCATCCATTGAATTGGAACCAATAACGCGCCAACGCCCATGACCACCACACTGGGGCATCACTGCTGGACAGCTCAGGTAACATGATCACCAACAACATGGTAACATGACCACCAACCTGCAGCTGCAGCAGCCCGCTGTAATCACTGCACTGCATAACACCCTCACTGGCACTGGCTGTCGGCCGTGATCTGTATGCAGTTTGCTCGGACCGCGTCCTTTTCAATGCCAGCCAAGCCGTCACCGTTGCCTGCTGTTCTGCAATGCTGCTTAGCCAGCGAAACCAGCTCCGTGAAGTCCTGCAGCAGCATGCAGCAGCCAGCTTCTACCAGCACTGCTGGCTCCTGGCCAGACGTGATGCCAAAGACGGGGATGCCCGCTGCTCGCGCAGCACGCACGCCTGCAGAAGCACACACCCATCACAGAGGGCACACGGCATCAACCAAAGCAGGACATATGCACACACCCACCAACAAAACGGTCGAGCCCCATCCCCACAGCAAAGCAAAGCACGCTGGCCTCAGGGCCTGTGTCTGTTGGGCCCATGAAAGCATGCCGGTGTGCAGGCAGCTTCACCTCGACACGGCTTCCACCAAGGATGCCCTCACAGTGCAGCCCCACAAGGACCCCCCCCCCCCACACACACACACACAACACGCACCCCAAACACACCCACCTTGCCTGAGCTGCATGTGTCTCCATGTCACCACACTACTTACAAGAGCTCTTGCTCCTTCACCACCGCCCTTTCTCCACCCCCCCCCCCACACACACACACACACGCACCCACCTGCTGACACCCACTGCACCCTCAGAGAGACACCCAGCCCCACCACCACCCACCTGCGGGGCTGTCCTCAATCACAATCGCCTCATGCGGCTGCAGCCCCAGCAGCCGCAGCCCTTCCAAGTAAGGGTCCGGGTGTGGTTTGGCCCTCTCACACTCCTCACCCAGCACCACAGCCTCTAAGTAGCTGTCCAGCTGCAATGCTGACAGCATCATCAGCGTGTTCTCACGCGGTGCGTTGGTGACTGCTGCCCTGCGCAGCTGCCGGCTGTCAATCCACTGCAGGAACTCTGTCAGCCCAGGCATGCGCTGCAGCACACTGGCTGGAAAGACGGCAGGCAGGCAGGCGGGCAGGCAGGCAGGCGATGGCGATGGCGCACAGATGGCGACGAAGCGGGGAACGCTGAGGAAGAGAGTGGGTAAGTTGCACAGTATGGGCTGTTCCCAATTATCAGCATAGCATGCGCAGGGACGTTGCTGGCAAACTCTGGGCGATACACTGGCACACCAAGCACTGTGCACTGCTACTGCTGCTGGCGCACGCTTTGCGCCGAAAGGACGCCAACATGTAGGCGGCATATGTTGGCTTCTCACGCTTCCCACACCTGTACCTTCCTCCCACACACAGGTTGCATTGGCTGGATGCGCTCCCTGTGTCTACACACACGCACTCACGCACACCCTCGACAAACGCACACACCTGCCATGTCCCTGAAGCGTTGCTCCTTGTCCATGTAGAAAGCAGTGCGCCGTTCCTCAGGCCAGTCAGGAAACAGCTCGGCTGCACACACATAGCCCCACACATGCACACAGAGTTGGCCCATGAGTCAGCCACAATGAGGCCTGGGGTGTGGGCCAGTTCTGCACTACAGCGTCAGGGAGCTTCATGTACAATTGTCGCTGTGCTGGCCATGCCAGCTGCATGCTTTGTGCTTGATAGCTGTGTGCTTGATAGCTGTGTGCTTGATAGCTGTGTGCTTGATAGCTGTGTGCTTGATAGCTGTGTGCTGTGCCTGCGGTGCGACGCAGTGTCTGCTCAGTGAGGCCACACTAACTGCAGCAGGCAGACGAGCGCAGCTGTACAGCCCCCCCCCCCCCCCCCCCCCCGCGCGCGCGCGCACGCACGCGCTGGCACTTAGCCATGCCACCACACACACTACACTGCACTGCACACGCACTTGCCTGCTATCTCAGGGTTGTGTCTGCCACTGATGTGCTTGCGGAAGAAGGCCTCATCAATTGGCACACCATTCTGGAAGCCCACCTCAACGAGAATGTTTTGAAAGCTGCAGTGGGACCAGCAAAAGGGGGCAGCAGGCACTATGGTGACTAGGCCAGTCAGCTGCTGTGTTAGTCGGCGTGCATTCAAGCCACGGGCATGCAACTGAAGCCATCACACTGTGCTGTAACAGGGGAGTGCAATCAGAGCCACCAGTCAGAATCATCAAACAGCGAGTAACTGTGCTGCTGTCTGCATGCACACACTCGCCACTCACGCCAGTAGGTGCAGGGGGTCGCTGTTGGTCAGTGTGCCATCTATGTCAAACAGCACACCCTTGATTTCTGATAGGTCTGGCACGGGCGGCGTGATATTGCCAGTCATTGCTACAGCCATGCTGCTGCTGCTCCTACTGGAGCTACTTGATGCTACTGCCCTAGTGCTGCTGCGTACAGAGCTTCGTGCTTGTAGATGAGCAACTCTATGGCGCAACAACACGCGTGCACAGGACCGGGCTGCAAGCATGAGCGCGCTGATCAAGCGTTAATGCGCTAGTGAGCGAGCTGCGAACAATTGGCTTGTGCAGAAGTGCATGAAGACGTGGTTGAGGAGACATCGAGTTGAAGAACCGGAGACAGCTCATGCAATGCAATGTTTGAAAGTGACAGTGACAGCTTGCCCCCCCCCCCCTACACACACCCCACCGCTTCTGACACTTGCTATGTCATGTGCAGCGGCCAATGCCGGGCTTAATTTCAAATGCCACCACATCAGCCACCACTGCCACAGTTGCTGCTGGTCTAGAAAGCATTGCTGCGGGACCATTTGTTCCAGTCAAACCCCAGTTACAGAACACCTGCCAGTGAAAGAATTGCAAACCTGCGCTGCGACATCAACAGAACAAGGCAATACGCCACCAACAAAACACAAACGACATAGAAAAGAACAAACCTGAGGAGGGGCAGCACTGCCACCCAACCCCACTGCTGCGTGGGCGCTATTGCTGCATTGCTGCAGCTGCTGCAGACACCTGGCCTGTGTTAGCCAGGAGAGTCCTAGGCTCTCGGAGAAGCCCTGTGCCTAAGGCCTTGGCTGCAAAGATACTGTTGCCAACTGCCAGGGTGCATGCAGCAGCTGCTGCAGTGCCAGTTTAGATGGTCATGCCAGATGGCATGCCGCCTGCACCCATGCCGCCTGGGACATCTGAGGGCCTGTTCTTCTCAACCATGACGGCCTGAAGGTCGCACAGCGAGGCAGCAGCAGCAGCACAATAGAGTCAAACATCGCCACTGTGTGCGGCCAGCCAGTAGAAGCCCCCCCCCCCTGGCAAACCCAAACAGAAAAACATCGCCACTGAATGATCTAGCAAGGCACTGCCTGTACAAAACAGCCCACCGCGCTCCCTGACCTGCCCTCAGTCCATGCAATCTCAGCTGCACAGCCACACCACCCTCCACAAGCGACACAGCCTGATACAGGCGGACTCTCCATAACCCTGCTCCCTCCCAAATCATGCAATAGATGCGCTCTGACACTTTCTTTCGGCAACCTCGACTCCTCATACACGCTTCTTCAACACCGCCACCCCCCCCCCTCCCGCCCTGGGGCCCCTAGCGCACCTGTGTCGTGAGCATGATGCCCGCAATACTGCAAGCGTTCATGAGGCCGTTGCGTGTTCGGCAACCTCGATTCCACATAACCCCCCCCCCCCTAGCCCCCCCCCCCCCCCCGGGCCGCTAGCGCACCTGTGTCGTGAGCATGATGCCTGCAATGCTGCAAGCGTTCATGATGCCGTTGCGTGCTCAGCAACAGCAACCCCACATACCCCCCCAACCCCAGCCCCCCCCCCTCGGGCCGCTAGCGCACCTGTGTCGTGAGCATGATGCCTGCAATACTGCATGCGTTCATGATGCCGTTGCGTGTTCAGCAACCTCGATTCCACATACCTCCCCCCCTAGCCCCCCCCCGGGTCGCTAGCGCACCTGTGTCGTGAGCATGATGCCTGCAATACTGCACGCGTTCATGAGGCCGTGTTCACCAACCTCGAATCCACGTACCCCCCTAGCCCCCCCCCCCCCCCGGGCCCCCAGCGCACCTGTGTCGTGAGCATGATGCCTGCAATACTGCAAGCGTTCATGAGGCCGTTGCGTGTTCACCAGCCTCGAAACCACATACCCCCCCCCACCCCACCCCCCTGCGGGCCGCTAGCGCACCTGTGTCGTGAGCATGATGCCTGCAATGCTGCACGCATGAGGCCGTTGCGTGTTCAGCAACCTCGATTCCACATCCCCCCCCCCCCCGGGCCGCTAGCGCACCTGTGTCGTGAGCATGATGCCTGCAATGCTGCACGCATGAGGCCGTTGCGTGTTCAGCAACCTCGATTCCACATCCCCCCCCCCCCCGGGCCGCTAGCGCACCTGTGTCGTGAGCATGATGCCCGCAATACTGCATGCGTTCATGAGGCCATGTTCAGCAACCTCAAATCCACATACACCCCTAGCCCCCCCCCCCCGGGCCCCCAGCGCACCTGTGTCGTGAGCATGATGCCTGCAATGCTGCACGCATGAGGCCGTTGCGTGTTCAGCAGCCTCGATTCCACATCCCCCCCCCCCCCGGGCCCCCAGCGCACCTGTGTCGTGAGCATGATGCCTGCAATACTGCACGCGTTCATGAGGCCGTTGCGTGTGACCTTTGCTGGGTCAATCACACCCGCCTCAATCAGGTCTGTGACCTGGTCAATCATGGCGTTGTAGCCAACGGTGAACGGCTTGCCCAGCACCTTCTGGATGATCACCTCACCCTCAACACCTGCACAACACAACAAACACAAGCTGATCAGGTGAACGTTTTCCTTTCTATTGCATGCGTTGAATGTGTATCACCTCACCCTCACACCTGGACAACACAATAACAAGACATTGTATCAGTTGCCATCGAACTTAGTGTCTTGTACACGGCACAAGCCGACATCAGCAGGCTGGGGACACCCTTTAAGAACAATAAATTGCCTTACCTGATGGCTAATCAAGTCCAAGATTGATGTTTGGGCCGTGCCCACGGGCTGGGATTACCCGTCTGCCTCAGCAGACTACCTACCAAGCAGCTCAAGCCCCACTCTCATCCCCCCTCCCCACCCCCAAGCCCCCAACAACACCCACGACCAGAGCCTACGATATCCCTTGTGCCTCCCCTGTAATCCCAACAAGTGTCAACACAACAATGCGCCCCTCTTAACCACCAACAAATCCAACACAAAACAACAAATCTAAAGCAAAATATCAGGAAAATAACAGACCCCGCGCGCACCTGCGTTCTCTGCGATGATGCGTGCTGGCGCCCGCAGCGCCTTCATCACAATCTCTGCGCCCAGCTTCTCCTCAGCGTCCGTCAAGCTGTCCTTGAAGGCGGGCACCAGCTCGCTCAGGTGCAGCAGCGCAGCACCGCCACCGGGCACCACACCCTCCTCCACAGCTGCAAAGGTGGCATTCTTGGCATCCTCAATGCGCAGCTTGCGGTCTTCAAGCTCAGCCTCAGTGGCAGCACCAACCTGAGAAAGGGGGGGGGAAACATGGAGGTTGAGTTGCTGCGGCATCAGCCTTACTTGCTCCGATATCAATGGCTTCATTTTTGGCGTTCTTGGCATCCTCGATGCGCAGCTTGCGGTCTTTAGCTCAGCCTCGGTGGCACCACCAACCTTTTACAGGTTGGTACCTGTAAAAGGGGGGGGGGTGAGGGGGGGGGGGGGAGTGTGGACGGGGGGGGGGGGGGGGGTGGACGGGCAAACATCGGGTGAGTTCCTGCGGCATCAGCTTTACTTGCCTCAATATGAAAAACATGCGGTCTTCAAGCTCAGCCTTGGTGGCACCACCAACCTGTAAAAGGGGGGGCGGACGGGCGGGGGGTGGGGTGAGAGGGGGGGGGGGGGGGGAGTGTGGACGGGGGGGGGGGGGGGGGAGGGGAGTGGACGGGCAAACATCAGGTGAGTTCCTGTGGCATCAGCTTTACTTGCTCCAGTATGAATAACATGTGGTCTTCATGCTTTGCCTCGGTGGCACCACCAACCTGTGAAGAGGAGGGGGGGGGGGGGGAGTGGACGGGGGGAACATGGAGGTTGAGTTGCTGCGGCATCAACCTTACTTGCTCCGATATCAACGAATTGCGGTCTTCAAGCTCAGCCTCGGTGGCAGCACCAACCTGTAAAAGGGGGGGGACGGGCGGGGGGGGGGGGGGTGCGGACCGGGGGGGGGGGGGACGGGCAAACATCGGGTGGGTTCCTGCGGCATCAGCTTGACTTGCGCCGATATCAAAAACATGCGGTCTTCATGCTTTGCCTCGGTGGCAGCACCAACCTGTAAAAGGGGGGGGACGGGGGGGGGGGGGGGGGGTGCGGACCGGGGGGGGGGGGGGGGGGACGGGCAAACATCGGGTGGGTTCCTGCGGCATCAGCTTGACTTGCGCCGATATCAAAAACATGAGGTCTTCATGCTTTGCCTCGGTGGCAGCACCAACCTGTAAAGAGGAGGGGGGGGAGTGGATGGGGGGAACATGGAGGTTGAGTTGCTGCGGCATCAACCTTACTTGCTCTGATATCAACGAATTGCGGTCTTCGTGCTTTGCCTCGGTAGCAGCACCCACCTGTGAAGAGGAGGAGGGGGGGGGGGACGGACGGACGGACATGCAGGTTGAGTTGCTGCGGCATCCAATCCGATCGGCTGCTCAAATGTCACAAAGCGTTGGGGGAACCCCTATCAATTACTCGTTCGTTAGTAATCAAGCCCAATCAAGCCCACCCCACACCCCCAGGGATGCCAGCCTTACAATGGGGATGTGGGGACCACTCAAGGTCCACACGGCCCTCTTCTGAACTAACGCTGAGTGCCTGGCATCTCGCATCATCTCTCTCGCTCACCGTAATGACCGCAAGCGATATGTTAGTGCCCAACTGCTCATAACGCCCATTCACTCTTTCAATCACTCAGTGATGCCAAGCCCACCCCTCACCCCATGGATGCCAGTTTCCATCAATCAATCACTCTGTGACGCCACGCCCACCCCTCACCCCCATGGGTGCCACCAGGGCCTCACCTTAATGACCGCCACACCGCCGCTGAGCTTGGCAATGCGCTCCGACAACTTCTCCGTGTCATACACGCTGTCTGTCTCACTCAGCTCCTTCTTCAGCTGAGCAATGCGCATGTCGATCTCGTCCTTGCTGGCTGCATCAGCAATCAGCGTGGTGCTGGTGCTGGCACAGGTCACCTGAATGGAGGCAGGCAGGACATGGGGCACACAAAGTGCATGCCGGTCAGACACAACCAATGCCACAAGTCTGCATTGACAGTCTGCATTGACAATTCACAAGTCACCTGGATGAAGGGGGGGCAACACAGGGGGCAGCCGGACACACATGCGCATGACGGTCAGGCACAAAAAGGCCTTGACTTTCATAGAAAATTCACGAGCACGCCACTCCTGTGCAGGAGATCATTTGCCATGTGGCCACCCCCTCCTTCATGCGCATCATGCTTCATTACCCCCCGTCACAACCCCAAACGACATCACAGAACCCTCGAACGCCACACGATCCCCGTGACATGCACATGGACATGGACACCCTGCGGTCCTTGGTGAGCCTAAAATGAATAGAAGTCCCCTCAGACCCGCTTGCCCATCACCCCGATAAGCCCGCGACCCACCTTGCGTGCGAGTCCCAGCTGCTCGACCACTGTTTGGTCCACCTTCATGCCCAGGTCCTTGGCAATGAACTCAGCACCAGTCACGATGGCAATGTCCTGCAGCAGGGCCTTGCGGCGCTCACCAAACCCTGGGGCCTTGATGGCAACCACGTTGAGAATGCCACGCAGCTTGTTCACAACAAGGGTGGCCAGCGCCTCGCCTGCACAGCACAGCACAGCACGGCACGGCACAGCACACGGGTGTCATTCAAATCTAGACGCATGATTACTCCGCGTGTCAGCGCAGCACGAGGTACACAGCACAGTGACAGCAGCGGAACAATGGAGCAAGTACAGTACCAAGCACCCAGCTGCTTTCACCAGCTGCCGGCCCCCACGCCTTCCCCTCGCTGCTCTCCCACGGCCCCACAGAAAGCCCACTGTCAGGCAGAGCCACAAACAAGGACACTCAACCCGGTATGCCTCAATCCTTACGTTTGCACCACGATACTTTGCGCACCCTGCCTGCCCCTGAGCTGCTGGCAGTACATAGCACAAAACCAACACACTGCAAAACACCAACACCTCCCCCCCCCCCCCCGGGCCCACCTGTGACGTCCTCTGCCACTATGAGCAGTGGGCTGTTGAGGCGTGTGACCTGCTCCAGGATGGGCACAATGTCCCTCACGCTCTCAATCTTCTGGTCAGTCACCAGCACGCGGCAGTTGTCATAGTCAACCAGCAGGCGCTCAGGCACGTTGACAAACTGGGGGCTGATGTAGCCGCGGTCAATCTCCATGCCCTCCGTCACCTCCACAAAGGTCTCAATGCTGTTGAGGTTACAAGGGGCGCGGGGGGGGGGGGGGGGGGCAGTGGTGCACACGTGTCAGTGACCAGGTCAGATCGTTGACCTCCACAAAGGTCTCAATGCTGTTGAGGTGAAACACAAGGGGCGCGGGGGGGGGGGGGCAGTGGTGCATGAGTGTCAGTTATTTCATTGACAAGCATTGACACCCCTCCTGAATCTCCATGCCCTCGGTCACCTCCACAAAGGTCTCAATGCTGTTGGCAGACACGGGGAGCCGGGGGGGGGGGGGGGGAGTGGTGCATAAGTGTCAGTGACCAGTAGCCGCAGTCAATCTCCATGCCCTCGGTCACCTCCACAAAGGTCTCAATGCTGTTGAGGTGAAACACAAGGGGTGCGGGGGGGGGGGGGCAATGGTGCATGAGTGTCAGTTATTTCATTGACAAGCATTGACACCCCTCCTGAATCTCCATGCCCTCGGTCACCTCCACAAAGGTCTCAATGCTGTTGGCAGACACGGGGAGCCGGGGGGGGGGGGGGGGGGAGTGGTGCATAAGTGTCAGTGACCAGTAGCCGCAGTCAATCTCCATGCCCTCGGTCACCTCCACAAAGGTCTCAATGCTGTTGAGGTGAAACACAAGGGGCGCGGGGGGGGGGGGGGGGGAAGCAGTGGTGCATGCGTGTCAGTGACCTGTAAAGGTTGGACTCTTGGTAAGCATCGAGGTTCTTCTTGAATCTCACACATAAGGTGCCCAGGCGCCCAGGCTGAACCTTCCACCCGAAACCACCAGCACCAGTGTGCAACGCATGTTGGCTCATAACAAAACCGCTGCTACATGAAGCACCATGCGCTGCATCTGTTCAAACCTGCCCAAGGGCCCCTGCCAAGCTTCACATGCCTCCCACCCTCCCTCCGTCCCTCCCTCCTGTTCAAGCTGTGATATGATGTGCTCAACTCTCCCTCCTGCCCTCCCTCCTATCCATGCCCTCAACTCCTGCTCTTCTCCCGCTCCAGCTGTGCTGCTACACCTTGTCCCTGCTGTGCTGTGCTGTGCTGTGCTGTCCATTGCTGCCGCCAGCCTCGCCTGTTGCTGCTCCCCGCCTAGTGCTGCTCTTGACACTGGGATCATCACAGCTCCTGCCCTGTTGCCTGCCCTGCACGCCAGTCTGCCCATGCTCCTCCCCCCATCCCCTCTGCTCCAGCTGTGCTGGCCCACTGCAGCCACCTCCCCTGTTGCTATTCCTGCCTACTGAGCCTTTTGTTGGCTCCCCAAACGGGCGATGTCCTGTGTAACATCCAACTGAATTACTGATTCTGGGCTCGCCACAGCTCCTGCCCTGCTGGCCGCCCGGCCGCCCCCCACCCCCCCCCCCCCCCCCCCCCCGTCGTCCCTCCCCACATGCCTTGAGGTCCAGCTGTGCTGCCTCACCTGTTGCTGCTAGGGCTTATGTCCTAAACCCAAACCCTAAACCCTAAAGTCTGACCCTAAACCCTTAACCCTACACCCCTCCCACTCCTTGCGTGCTGGCTCACCTGTTGCTGCTCTCAATGCTAAGCACGCCGTTGCTGCCGACCTTGTCGAGAGCGTCTGCAATCATCTCACCCACACTGTCATCGTTACCGGCAGAGATGGAGGCAATGTTCTGCAGGCATAGCACACACACAGGCATACTTTGGATTGTCACAACCTTGGATGGTTGATGCGTTGGATGGATGCACTCCCTGCGTCTACACACAGCCCATCAAGATTACGACTGGTCATCATGACATGTACCTGATGGATGCAACAAACGTAGACGTTGAAGGCGAACAAGCTGCTACCAACGTGAAATAAAATAATATAAAATAATAAATAATATATATAATAATCATATATTATATTATATTAAATAAAATTATATTCTACGCCAGCACATGCAGGCAGCTCGGCTGGGGAGCAAGGCGCCATGACACCTCCAGGCTTGCTGTAGCAGGCCAAAGCAGCCTCAGGACAGTAGAGAAGAACGCCCACAAACCCATGCTGTGGAATGTGATTGGCGACCGGCAATAGGCAACGCAATCGCTGTCTTCCAGCTGAAACCATGTGTCTAGAGGCAGTGTGATTTACCAGCTATACTGTGTGTGCCACATCCCCCCCCCCCCCAACCACCCTCCCACCCGTCCACCCACTCACCCTGATGTCGTTGCATGACAAATCAGACCGCGTATTCAAATTCAAACCAAAGGTCTAGAGGGCAGTGATGTTGACCTACACATACTGTGTGTGCCACACCCACCCACCCACCCTCCCACCCGTCCACCCACTCACCCACCCACCCAACCACACCCTCCCCCCACCCCCCACCCTCCCCCCCACCCCCCCACCCCACCCCCCCGCCCGTCCCCCCACTCACCCTGATGTCGTTGCGCCCCTGCACCGGCTTTGCATTCTCCTTGAGCTTCCAGGCAGTGACACATACTGGGTGTGCCCCACAGTTACACCCCCCCCCCACCCATCCACCCCCCCACCCCACCCCACCCCCCCACCCCCCGCCCGTCCCCCCCCCCCCCCCCCCCCCCCCCCCCCCCAACCCACTCACCCTGATGTCGTTGCGTCCCTGCACCGGCTTTGCATTCTCCTTGAGCTTCCCCACCAGATACTCCTGTGTCTTGTCAATGCCCTTCTTCACTGCAATGGGGTTGGCGCCAGAGGTGACCGCCATCAGGCCAAAGTGGATCATCTCACGCGCCAACACACTGGCAGTGGTGGTGCCGTCACCAGCAGAGTCGTTGGTGCGGCCAGCAACCTGGGGCCACGGGGGAAGCAGGACAGCAGGGCGAGCAGCGGTGCAAGTTATTGCAAGTTCGCTCACAAGTGAAAGTCGTCTACTGATGGCGGCTGATGCCATCACCAGTGTTGAACTTGCTGACAAATTGTCTGAAATACCCAATTGCAATCCCCCCCCCTGCCCCCCCCCAAAAAAACAGATGAACCACCCACCACCCATATGCAGCCCGCAACCTGGGGGCACGGGGGGGGAGGACAGCAAATGGGATGTGCCAGTGAAAGGAAGTTCGACCACAAGTACAAGTCATTCGGAGACTACAGGAGTGTCCAATACTCTTAACTGATCGTCTGAGACCCCCCCCCCCCCACCACCACCACCACACCGCCCCCCAAGGGTGACTACCCACCACCCCATGTGCATCGTGGAACTGCCCATACTGCTGCTGCTGCTGCTGCCTGTGCATTCTGCACCGGGCTTCATGCATACTGCACCACCTCTTTCCTCCGCTGGTGCTGTTCAGCATGCCCAGCCAACGCCATCTTCAGCCCTGAGCTGCGGCTTGTTAATCTGCAGCCCCTGCCTGGTCCGCTGCAGTTGGTCCCAGGGGCTTGCCCCCTCACTGCAGCCCCCCCTCCCCCCCCCCCCCCCCCCCAGGGCCGCACCCCCTGCTGTTGAGCTCCGTCCCCCCTGAAGCCCTCAGGCCCTGACTCCGTTCTCAGGCCCTCCTCAACTAAAGTTCAAGCCGAAAGTTCAGGCCCTCCCTCCCTCCTCCCTCCTCAGGCCCTTCCTTTTCAGGCCCTCCCTCCTCTCTCTTCAGGCCCCTGTGCCCCTGGCCCCAGCCCCCCCCCCCCTCTCTCCCTCACCTCCTTGATGAGCTGTGCTCCAGCATTCTCCACTGGGTCAGCCAGCTCAATGGCACGAGCAATGGACACACCATCATTGATCACCTGCACAAGGACAGCATTAAATATTATATTATTTAATTGTATATTATATTATTATAAAGCAGACACACACATGGGCGGCAGGCAGGCAGGCAACCAGACGACAACTTGAGCAGCGGTTGTGGCACTATCAATGTGAAGATGGCGGGGGGGGGGGGGGGGGGCGATGTCACTGTAAGGGAGCTGCCATGCCCCCATGCAGCATGTAGAATTTGTGTGATTATGTACCACTGTGTGTGCATGTGTGTATTGACCACAGCAGTAATGGTTTGATACGCCCAGCCTGATGGGAGTGTGGCATCGCCGCTGTGCTTCTAGAAGGTGATTCCGCAGTAACCTGCTGATGTGTTTGTGTGCTGCTGCTGCTGCTGCTGCTGCTGCCTGGTAGCACTATCCCACATATGAGGACTCCATGTTCAGCCATAGGACGCCACCACCACCCAACCAGTCCAAGACCTCCCACACATCAACACCGGGCCCGCCTGTCACACAGCACGCTGCTGCAACAGGCTGCCTGATACCCCCCACACACCCCAAAACCCCGTATGAAACCCCTTCATGCACTTCACATGCACCCCACTCTGCTGCAGCAGCAGTCGCCAGCTGCTGCGTGTGTGCATGCGAGGCTGCATGGGTACTGTCCTGCAGGCCTGCTGCCCACCTGTGGCACACCAAACTTCTGCTCCAGCACCACATTCCTACCCCTGGGGCCCAGGGTCACTGCAACTGCATCAGCAACCTTGTTGATACCACGCTGCAGCCTGCGGCGGGAGTCTGTGTCAAACACAATCTCCTTTGCGTCTGAGGCGTGCACCACCTGGGCAGGGGAACAGCAGCACAGCCCACAGGACGAATTGTCAGTTCCATGAGTGTGTTTGGCTTGCAATCAACAGCGAAAAAGGTTGGGCGAAGGTTCAGATCGTGATAGGCACCACTGGCACAGCCACAGAGGCCAGCAATGGATGCTTTCCATACTGCTGCTGCTAGAGCTACAGCTGCTGCTGCTGCCAGGGCTGCTGTATCAAAGAATGAGGCGCGCATCAATCACGATATATGCAAACACCAAATAGAGCTTTACAATAAAGCAAATGCATGCGTGGATGGAGACACAGCTGCCTGTCGAAGGTTCCCGAGTCTGTGCGATGCTTCACTTGGCAGCACTCACCAGACGGGTGGCACGAGGAGGCCTCTGGCTGGCCACAAAGCTCTTGGTAGCACCCTGAACACAGAAAAAGTAAGTTAGGACTGAACTGAGGCAGCACAGGGTCATCCTGCGTGTCAAACGCCGCAGAAGTGAATACCTGTGCACCGACAGTGGTCTGCATTGTGCTTGAGCTTTTTGGACGCGTGTTATTGCTGATATGGCTGCGTGAAAGGTGAAGGACGGCTACCTCAATTCCTCAGTCAAGCCCTTCCCAAATTCCGAGTCAATCATTCGTCCCCAGGGTTTCACACAGGACTAACAAGTTGGGCAAGACCTACAGATGGATGAGTATGTTTTGAAGCATCCAACCTTATCTTAGCTTCGCTGCTCGATATCGGACCAGCCTCACTTTTGCTGTGCCCCAGCTCAGCACGGCTGGAACCTGCTCTGCTCGGAGCAGCATCTCTGACGCCTGACAGCAGTTCATTGTGTTTGTGATACCATTCTATCAACGTACCCAAGCGGATCTCGGTCTATTCCCGAGTTTACCAGCTCAGCATGCACCTGTCAGCAACCACGTGCTGTCATCGGTTGCAGGCTGCTGTGGCCCAACAGTTATGGCCAGCTGCTGTGGGAGCAGCAGGGTCGGCAGCTGGAAGGTTCCAGGAGGCTGCTTCAAACTTGCCGGGTGAGCATTCCTGTCCAGCACACACAAACAGGCATTGTCAGCATTGGACAAGCGCAGCAGGACACGAACTTTTGGCCCTCTGCTGTATGGGAGGAGGGAAGGGAGGGGAGGGGCAGGCTGTCGCTCCATACGTGCTGTGTGTTGGAGTTAGAGGCTGCCATGAAACCACCAAGCAGCGCTGGGGCAAGGCGTGTTCAGTCTGATAGGTCGGTTGGCAAACAAGGTCATGCTGCAGCTCCCCTAACCACCAAAAATTCCCCAAATGCCAACGGCAAACCCCAAATAAGTGGTTCACAGTCAGCAGGAACCATCAAGCAGGGAAAGGGGTGCACAGCGCCAGCTGACACAGCAGACCTTGCTGCTCCTGATCTCCCCTCCTTGCACCTGGTCATACATTGCTGCAGTAGCAACTGCTGCAATTCTACTTCAACCATTGTTGTACCGGCTCCTATATGATTGACCAGAAGCCGTGGCTGTCGTGTATGCTGTGTGCTGCAACCTCAGGTGACTGCCAGCACCATCAGCAGCAGCAGCAGCAGCCACAACGAATGCAGCATGCACAGCAGGTGCCGCCGCCGCCGCAGCAGCAGCAGTTACCAATCAGCTTGGCCTTGGCAACTGGGCTTGTCTCCGGTTGGCAGCAGCCGCCACTCAACAGCAGCAGCAGCAGCAGCAGCCAGTGGCGCACAGCAGCAGTAGCAGCAGCAGCCCAGCAGCAGCACCTCTCACGGCCCTTTAGTAGCTCAGCAGCGGCAACACAGCAAGCGGAAGCAGTAGCAGCAGCGCAGCAGGCGTCAGTGCCGCTGCCGCCGGACATAGTTGCTGCGCAGGAGGGTCCTGCCCTGCTGTACCGTCAGGGTCTGGAGTCAGGCATGTACAGGCCAGACCCCCTGCAGCAGGTCACAGTGCAGAAGCTGCAGGTGCGTGTGGGCAGTCGCAGTAAGGTTGCGTCTGGTGTCCATTTGCCAGATTCTGGCCTCAATTTGCGGAAATTGCCGCAGCAGTCCCAATGCCTTGATCAATGGACGGAAAGGGTGTATGGGTGGGGGGTTGGTTGGAGTTGGGGATGGGAGGGACGCGTGTGCGTGTGTTGACGGATGGTGTAAGGATGACATGCATGCGGGCCAAGTGGCTGCAACAGCGTATCACACAAACAGTCCACAGGGACAGGCTAAACTGTGTGTTTGGTGATGGGGGGAGGGGGGGGAAACATGTTTGGGGCAGGCCCATGTATGCCATACCCACGGTGGGTCATTCACTGGGTGTTAGCTGCTTGGCTGCTGCACAGCAGTGCACTCCTTCACTCTCATCCTTATCTGAGTAAGCATGTGTAAGTGCCCTCCTGTCACTTCCTTCCATTTGCAGCCACTGGGCTGCTTTTCAGTTGCGGCGGCAGAGGTGATCAGTTGCCTCTTGCATCACGATCCCAAGTCACTGTTGGTCAAAGTTTGTTGCGTGTGGCAGCAAGCCCGGACTCAGCAGTCGTGCCCAAGCTGCTGCTGCTGCTGTTGTGTTGTTGGTGCGCTTGTGGGCTGCCCGTGCAGGCTGTGTTTGACCACTTGCGTGAGGCCCACCCTGCCCCCCAGCGCCCCAGTGGGCTCACACTGGTGGACACACTGGGCAGCCAGAAGGCTCAGTCATCATGGTGAGCACAGCAACAGGCGGGGGGTGTGTGGGGGGGCAACTGGGGGTGTTTTTAATAAGATCACAGAGGCTAAAGCTGCCGTGTCTGTCAACGAAAAGAAGTGGTTAAATGATGCATGTGCATGTGCAAATGCGGCTAGACGAGCTTCGGGGCCCCCCAACCCTTGGCTCACTGTGACCTGAAGGTGCCAACGGGGGGTGTATACAGTACCAACGGGGGTTGTATACAGTACCAAATCCTTGCAGTTGTTGGATAGCCTGGAAAACGTCAGAACACAGTTGTTGAAGTAAGGGGGGCTGTACACAGTGCCTACTCCTTGCAGTTGGAGCATTTTACAGCCCGGGATGTTGAATGGAAGTGTTCTTTTTTTGCTTGACACTGTTTCGAGCAGAAAGGACATGACTCTATGAGGCAGGCAGGTGGCAGGCTCCTGTAGGGAGGCCCTGTGGTGCCATGCTGGTGTTGTAGTAAGATCGCAGAGGCTGAAGCTGTCGTGTCTGTCAACGAAAAGAAGTGGTTAGTGATGCATATGGTGCCATGCTGGTGTGACAGGTGCCTAAAACCATGACGATGACTCAAACATTGGATTTGGATACACCCCTTGGTGTCCTAAGCCACATGATCTCTGTTGGTCTTGTTGTAGTAAGATCGCAGAGGCTGAAGCTGCCGTGTCTGTCAACGAAAAGAAGTGGTTAGTGATGCATGTGCATGTGCAGCTGAAGCTAGACGATCTCTGTTGGTCTTGCGTCGGTCCAGCCTCAGCTGCCTGCAGGGGGTGGAGCATGCATGGCTCCAGTGTTACTTGGCGAGCTGAGAACCCTAGGGCGTGATTGATCAGATAAACAAGACTGCCAGCACCTGCAACATCGGGAACACTGGGGAACGGCTGGGGTGGACAGAGCTGCCACCAATATGTCCGGCTTGAATAAGTTGTGGGCGATGGTGGCTCAGGCACTGGGTGCTGGATACTGTTTGGGTGTATGCATCAGGTCAGAACAGACCCACCCTGCTACCCCAGGCAGTTGAGCATCGGGTGTGAGGTAACAACCAGAGCTTCATGCAGCGACCCTCAACAGCACAACTGGCTGCCACTTGAATTTTGGTGTATAGGGGGGGCGGACCCCCACCGGCTGGCCACACACGCAATAGCCACTTGACACTTTGCAGAGTTGCTTGTTAGTTGTTGGTATAGGTCATGTACAATTGGGTCACTTGCAGGTACCTACAAACACCACCCCTGGCAAGCATGGCGCGCAGTCAACACAGCACGGTTCAGCAGGGGCATCACAACACTGCGGACACCGGGCGATGCAGACTCAGACAGATTGGTCTGTGCTGCCAAGAACATAGACAATGCAAGCAGGGTGATATGCATGATACTGCAAGTGCCATGCTTGTGAATGCCAATGCTGCTTGCTGCTGCTAGGAAAGTACAAATGAGCGCGCGGGCAAAGACGAAAATAAAATGTGTTTGTGCTGTTTGCGGTGGAACACTCAGTGTCAGGTCACGGGCTGGCAGTACTGCTGAGCCGCACCACCGCCCACAAGCATACACTGCCAGTATCGAGGCATCCTACCAAGCTGCCAATATAGAAACCTACTAGCACTTGTGCTGAACAGCAGCAAAATGCATGTAGCAACATGTGACACAGCCCACAGACACAAAGTGCACAGCTGCTTCAAATACTTGCGGTTCAATGCCATGCACGGGGTGCAAATACATGACCTCTTGCAGGCACAAACGCCGTCCACTCTCACTCTTCGCTCCCCCACATGTCTGCCCCCAAATCGAACACCACGTCACTTCGCTTCCGCCCCTAGTTGGGTTGGGTCGCAGGCACTTCCAGTCGGCGTATGACCTTTGCTGGGTTCCCTGCCACCACAGTGTAGGGCTCTACGTCCTTTGTCACCACCGCCCCTGCTCCCACAACTGCATTGTGGCCTATCGTGACCCCAGGGCAGATGATGGCTGCACCGCCTACCCAGCAGTCGTCCCCTATCGTGATGGGTTTGCCGAACTCTGGGCCGCGAATGCCCTGCCGCACGTGACCCTCCAGGGGGTGCGTGGCTGCGTAGATCTGAACGTTGGGACCAAGAGGCAACGCTTGCCAATGGTTATTCTGCGCCGGGCAGCAGCAATGCAGGGGCGCAAGCATGATCAGCACATGGCATGCTGCTGCGGGAGAGGTACTTGCTGGAACCTCCCCGTGTCTGTCTGTGCCCACTACACCTGCTTTGTATGCGGCAGTGCGGCAGTAGCAGCTGCTACTGCATCGTGGCTGTATGTACTGTGCATTTGTATTGTCACCCACAATTGGCCCTGGCATTATGCATGCTGTGTAAAGCCTCAGCTCAGCCTGCACCAGCAGTACTGACGCCTAGCAATACACTTGCTGCGCACGGCATGCTCTGTCAGTGCCAAGCCCTTGGCATGCAATGCCTCAGCCCAGCCTTGACCAACATCACTGCTACCACAGACCACTTGGCCCATACGAGGTTGGTGCCAGGGCATGCACAAAAGCTTAATTGTGGGCAGCAGCTTACCTGCAAGCGTCCAGAACCGTGCAACCGAAGTTCATGTAGGATCCGGATCCCATGTGGATGTTGCTGCCATAGTCGCATGCAAAGGGCGGTTCGATGAAGGGGGGGTCTGCAGCGTCCATGGAGCCCAGCAACTGCTGCAGCAGCTCACTCCGGCCCTCAGGCTGTGATGCAGCATCAGACAGGTACAGGCACAGCACGTGAACAGCAGGGACAGCGGAGTTGCCGCCTCCTCCTTCTTGGGCCCAAGGCTGTGGAGCAGCAAAGCGGTTACAGTTGCATGGCAGCGCACCTGGTGGAGCTGGTTGTACTTGTGCAACAGCTCCTTCGCCCTCTGCCTCTCCTGGAACAGCTCGTCATCAAAGGCTAAGTACAGATCCCCAGCCAGCATCTTCTCTTTCTCTGATCGCTTGTCAACTGACCCCATTGTGTGGGCACCAAACTGGGACTGGAGACTGAATCTGGGTTGGTGTCAAGAGCAGGCAATGCAGTGATTCAATAAGCTTGTAACAAAAAGCCAGCAGGCAATTGTTCGAGACCAAGCAAGACGACACTGCACAGTATCGGAGCTGTCAAACTCAGATCAAGGAGGTTTTGTGCGGTGAACAGGGTGTTCACCAATGGTGCTTGCCTGCTTTTGTTTGAAACAGAACTTATACAGACGTCGTCGTGAAAGGTCGGATCACTCTCGCGCCAACATTGCCTTGTCCGACAGCAGCAGCACATCAGCACTCACTTCACAATGCCCAAGGCTCTGCCTAGTGCTGATGATCCTGGCCGATCTGGCTGGCAGTGGGAACATGTAAAATCTCAGCTGGCCGAGGAGTACCACAATCCAGCCAAGTGGGAGGCCAACTGCAAAGGTGTGTACAAATTGCTGCTGCTGCTGCTCCAATGCATGCCACCTGTCAATCAGACCCCGAGCGCTTGAGCAACATACCAGTTCGGCGCCGATCCTCGTTCATGTAGCCGTGTTGCTCTTTTCGGTGGTGTTTGACACTGCTGCTGGGCCTTTTGAGCAACCATGTCACGCTGCCACTGCACACTGTCTGCGCCCTACACGTGCAGTGGTGCGCGCTTTCCTTGTGTTCACTGCTGGTGTCATCATCAGCCGCAACTTTGGCGAGGCACTGTTTGTCAGCTGAGGACCGAGGGGACCCGCAGCTCACCATGTCCTGTCAGCAATTTTTGTGGAAGATCATACCTTGAAGTCTCCCGACCCAGCACGCGTCCAGTGTTTACACTTGTGTTGGGAGAGTTGTGCCAGCAGTTGCAGCAGGCTGCATCATCCTGAGCTGATGTCTACCAGCCCAGTGCAGTTGCATCCCACTTTCAGCTGCCTCTTGTGCAGTGCAGCACTGGCTTGCCACAGCCAGTAGGGCTGCTGGAGTTTTATGCTGCTTTGTAAACTGGCTCTCCCTCGGGCATAGTTTGCAGGCATGAGCAAGGGGGCACATGGCTCGTGTAGGTTGCCGGCTGCTGCGGAGCGGGTGTTGTGCCTGGTCCCCACCCGCATTTGAGCGGATTTGGCAGCAGGCTCTGCATAATGCTTGCAGGTTTGGCTCTGACCTTGTCCTTTGCATAAGCTGCTTCGACGCCAGCCGTTACTGCCTGGCTGGTTTTTGACAGTGTCTGATGGCTGGCAGCTGTGCTCACTGTGTCGGCAACCATGTGGCTTGCCTTCAGGCATAAGCTGTCAGCCTCCTTTGACAGAGGGTGTGGCCGGGGTGTGCTCATTGTGGTATCTAGAAGGTCACCTCTGAAGAGGGGATATCGTTGGCATCCAACTTGGCCCTCAGCAAGTGACTCATCCATCAAAGATGTAACTTGCCCTTGCGGATGCCCGTGATGCCTGGACTGGACTGTGGACTACAATCATGGCAATCAGTCGCAGCAAATCCCTAACCCTAACTTTTCAAGGTCAATTCGCACCTCATCGGGATATCTAACCGTGCTAACAAATCCGTGCTAACAAATCCTTCCAGACATGACAACCGTCATCCACGTAGGCAAGCCGGAGCGCATTCACTCCTCATAAGCCTGAAATTCAGTAAAATGCCTTGTGCTTGCACCGGGGTGGGCCCCAGCACACCCCTCAGTCATCCCGAAAGCAGTGGGCCGACGTAGGAGTTTCTTCGTCGATCAAGCCTTATATTGCTCACATCACCATCAACATGCCGCACATCCCGCAGCGGACGCGTATCAGCAATGGAAAGCTGGCCCTCGCTGCTGGCCTCTGCATCGCCATGATAGGATTGGCTCCTGTGGCACACCTGATGCTCAGTCCTGCCTCCAAGGTGAGCCATGGCTGTGTTCTGTGTTTGTCAAATGTGTCAACTGACCACTGCAGCAGGCAGCAAAGCGCATGCAGCGATCAGGCACTACACCATTCCACAGCACCTCTTGCTGCAGTGGCTGAACCAACTATGTGCTGTTGTAGGTGGACGGCAGCAAGGGTCTGCCGGCACAGGCCTCTATGCGTGGGGCATACATCAACACCGGCTCCAGAGACGTGGGGCCAGACCAGTAACAATGATGTCATGAGCAGCGTGAGCAGCGAAGTCGATGTGGTCGTCAAGCTATCCCTCCCTGAATGTCAGCGGGCACCCCATGAGCCCCTTCTGCCTGCAAGGCCCTGCTGGCACCAGCAGGAGTGCCGCAGCTCTGCTGGCTGCACTCAGCACAGGGCAGTCGCCTACGTTGCCGACCGCAGTGGGGTCGAGCACTTATCCGGCCGCAGTTGCAGTGGGCTTGTTGGGCTTTGTGGGTTTGTGCATCCTGCCTGTGTGTGAGAGGCATATGGAGATGTGTGAGCTTGCTGCCGTGTGTGTGCGCGAGCGAAAGGGCTATGGAGAAGTAGTTTGACGTTGCATGCAGGCAGCCATTTTACCGCTCTCCATTGGCAGCTACGCCAGCCCCCTTTACAGTCACCAATCATGGCCTTCGCACATGCTTGGGGCTGGCAGGGACTCGCTGCCTTTTCTGCATCCAGCTGCCACAAATATCCCTGCCACAGTCCTTTTGGGGACAGCCTGTGGGACGTGGCGTGTGAGCGTCAATTGTGCTTAGGGCTCCCTCTCTGTGCCGTTATTTGGCAGCTGTCGGCAGCTGTTGGCAGCTGTCGGTATTGGTTGTCTACAAGTCCATGCACAGTCATGCACAGTGTCAAGTGCTTGCAACGGTCTCCTGCTGAGTTGCTTAGCAGCTGTTTGATTGCATGCAATCAATTTTTTTACGTCCCTCACGCACAGCCCTGGCTCAGGTTTGAATATCCCCCTTCCCTCTTTTTTATCCCTGTTTGTGGGCATCAGTCTTTGGCTGGCCTGCAGACAAAGCAGGCATTGAAGGGACGGCTTGAGTTTTGGGCGGTGTTTTTGCTGAATACTCTGGTGTCACCGATCTCTGCCCCACACCCAAGTGCTGTCATGCCCACCGACAGGCAGGTGCTGGTTATGCACTGCCTGTCGGTGTTGGCATTGTGACATGAACAACAGCGTGCAGCTACTGAGCAGCTGCGACATTCAGGTCCTGATGGTTAAATGGTCCAGCACCCTGCTGGGTCATCAGCCACTGGCAGGGTCTATGAGTCGTGCGTGTGTTGATTGCACTGGGCTGTTGTGTTGTAACCCCTTCCCTGCGAAGAAGTAATGAAAGGGCAATGGAATGTAGAAGGTGTAGCTGTCGGGCATATGCTGATTGCGTAACTGGGGTATACATGGTCCACACTGACTGCACACCTGGGGTACACATGGTCCGTAATGAGAGCAAATTGGGGTCTTCATGGTCTTGATTGATTGCACAACTGGGATCACGGTCATTGATGGTCCTTGGTACCACTGGGGGATGACGGCTGATACCACTGGGAAAAATGGCTACGGAAGTCGCACGTAGTGTCACACCCCAGTCTGACAGGTAGTCATACCCACAGCTGTGCAGCATCAGGTTCACTTACGCCTGCAAGGCATCGACCATGTACAATGGATCAATCTCTGCTGCCAGGGTGCCAAATACTTTCACATGTACCATCTGCAGTGTTTCAACTCGTTGAGCCACCATGTGTGACATGCTTCATGCCATCTTCCCGTGGCACCCTGTGCCTACAACGTAGCCAGGCTTCTGACGTCTTCCCAGTAAATAGCAGTGATGGAGGTTCAACCTGTGCTGTCTCCACTGACATGCTGTCCATTGTACTGCAATTTGCAAATCAAATTTCTGCCCCCCCCCCCCCCAGGTTCAGTGAGTTGAGCACTTTGATCAAGTCGGGTGCTGGGCTGCACGGGGATACGCTGCCCAGTGGCCAGCGCAAAAGCGTCCAGGGCCTGTATATGTTTGGTGGCGTGGGCTGTGGCAAGACCATGTTGATGGATCTACTGGTGGCCTCTGCCCCCAAGGAGTTCCAGGTTGGTGGCAGCATCCCCTGGTCACCACCTTGGCAACACCTGCACACACTTCACGCCACATTGCGTGAATGTGTTTGAGACATACTAAGAGTCTACGGGATATGCATGAGGGTACACTGCACGCGGATCACATGGGAGGCAGCATCCAACTTGTTGTGGATAGACAGGGTGGGATGCATACAGTTATACATACACCCCACCGCCGTGCAGCGTGCATTCAACTGACAGGGGCAGCCTTTTAGTGCATGCACCATCTGACCTGCGTGCCAGGATGAGCATGGCATGTAGACATAGGGAGTGTTACCTTTTCTGTTCGCTCCCGCTAAGCGCGTAGCTGTCACTTCAAGGGTTTGTCGAAGGGGTCTTGTTCCCAGACACTCCTGGTGCGGATGGTCCGCTGTCCCTGGTGTGTTGCCCGTGTCAACAGGTCTGTGATCGCATTTTTGTGTGTGTTGCAGGTGCGGCGGATGCATTTCCACGACTTCATGCTGGATATTCACAGCCGGCTGCGTACAACTGCAGGGGAGGCGGACCCTCTGAAGCGGGTGGCAGATGATGTGGCATCCGGTGTCAAGGTGAGAGGGGTGGCACGCTGTGGATTACGCCACAGCACAACACTGGTGCCTTTGTGCCAACGCAGGTGTCTGCTTCAAGCACTTACAGTTACGGTAATCAGGCACGGCAAAGCCGTGCAACCCACAAGGGAGCCAGGGGCTCCATGGGGTAATCGACACAAAGCCATCGATGTAGAGAACAGAATCAAAAGCAGATAAGTTATGTACCCCAGCTGCTGCCAGCTTTGTTAGATAGGCACGTGATACCTGACACCCCGGTCAGCTCTGCTTGGCTGGTGCAGCACAGACACCACACAGTCGCTACTGTATGCCTCCTGTCATGCTGAACCGGTGTGTTTGGTGTTGTGCACCGTGTTGCTGTGCTGTGCTGAGGCAGGTGCTGGCACTGGATGAGCTGTTTGTCACGGACGTTGCTGACGCCATGATCCTGCACCGCCTGTTTGGGCGCTTGTGGGAGAGTGGGCTGGTGCTGGTGGCTACCAGCAATCGGGCCCCGGATGCACTCTATGAGAACGGGCTGCAGCGGCAGCTGTTCCTGCCTTTCATTGCCAAACTGAAGGTCAGGGCGGTGCAGACACCGATGTGCACGTGATCTACATGATGGAGCATGCGTAGCACGTAAACAGCTTGCTGGCGTGGATTGGACACATGCTGTCCTCTGTGCACAAACATCTGCCACCAGCATACCTTCACCTGCCAGTGTAAGCAGAATCTGTTTGGACCAGGCGGGCAATCTTTGATCTTCGCACTTGTCCTGCACCATTGACTTGCCCCTGGGGTATGAGTGACACAAAGTTGGTGTGGAACTGCAGCACTGTGCTGAGATGTCTTGGTGCTGTGCTGGGGGGGTGTGCAGGACACTTGCGTGATCCACAACATGAATTCTCCAGTGGACTATCGGCGCCTTGCCCACCACACACGCGGGATCTACTTCCTCACTACGGACAGGACAGCACTGCTGCATGCTGCTTTCCTGGAGGCTGGGCAAGGCAGCTTGGCAGCAGGGCAGTCTGGGCCAAGTGCAGCAGCAGGGGGAGGCCTGGTCAACCCCGGCCCTCGCAGCGTACAGGTTGCCATGGGCAGGCAGCTGACAGCGCCACAGGCGCTAGGTGTGTATATGTTAGTAAGCGCACTCACACTGGACCAGTAGGGATGCATTTTGCAACATGGGACCAGTAGTGCTGAAATTTGCAGTGTTTTCTGGGGTGATCAACCAGGGCTGCAGCCGCATGCAACAGCTGTTGCTGTGGTCTAGGGGGCATGAACAGTGCGTCTGACAAGGGTGATGGGGTGCCAGCCAGTACAGCACTTGCAACTGCAGAGCATCCTCTTCAGAAACCAGCGAGCAGCCAACTGTAGATGTGGCGGAACCAGCTCAGCACAGCACTGTGCTAGTCTGACAGTGCTGCTGTCATTTGTGCCGCCTTGCGTGCTGCAGGGGGTGCCGCAATGTTCAGTTTTGACGACCTGTGCAACCGGCCCTTGGCGGCAGCGGACTACATTGCTTTAGCAGAGAACTTCAGCACACTGGCGCTGGCTGACGTGCCCCTGTTTGGGGCTGCAAACATCTCTGCTGCGTACAGATTTGTCACACTTGTCGATGTGCTGTATGAGCACAGGTGGGCACTGAAAGCTGCACTAGCTGAACGATAGGTTCAGAACAAGCAGTGCGTATGCAGGATTGGGCACACTGCCTGGCTGGCACTGCTCTGATGGCCATCTCTGCATGAGTGTTTGCATCTTTGAGCTGTTGCTGTATACTGGTACACACACTAGTCAAGCCAAGATCTCCACGGCACTCCATCTGCCGAAGCTCTGTTGGTGCCTGTGCTGTGTTGTGCTGGGGCCCTGCAGGGTGAGGTTGCTGGTGTCTGCAGAAGGCACCCCCTTTGAGCTGTTTGAAAGGGTGCTGAGCCCAGAAGACGCGCAGAAGGCTGGCGGGACCACTCACGGACACATCCGGCGGGACAGCAGCAGTGGCAGCCATGGCAAGGTGCACTTGCAGCACAGCTACAGCAGCAGCAGTGGCAGCAGCTCAGGAGGGTCAGGTCCAGAGACTGTTGTGGATGTGCAGCTGGCATTTGTGAAGGACCGTGCGATCAGTAGGCTGACAGAGATGCAGAGCATTGAGTACCAGATACAGTATGCGAAGCAGCACGCGCCGCAGCTTGTGCTGGCACTGCAAGAGATGCAGACGTCGGGGCGGCACTGATGGTCACATGCTGCTGTGCTCTGTGTGTGTTGTGGTGGCAACAGCTGTGCAAATGAGCCTGCTTAGGGTGCACAGCCTGTCTTCTTCTTGAGCCTGGTAGAGTGGGGTGTAAGGGTGGCATCTGGAATGCTGGCCTGCTAAAGACTCCATCCAATCGGGCTATCTGACAATGCCGCTTGCCCCTCCAACACCTGTTCACCACTGTCGCACAAAAACACATGCAGGGGGGGGGGTGCAGACAACAGCACAATGTCCATCAGCTGGCTGCAGACATAGACAAGACAGTGCATGTCAGAAATACAGGGACTTTGACTGCTCCCTGGAGTCTGCTCCGCCCTGGTTGTGTGTCAACAAATTCAGGTCAGTCAAAACCCGTGCGGTTGACTGACAGCTCAGAGGCCACAAGCCAACACCGGCTCTACCACAAACATACAAACGAAGAGAAACACCCAGTTCCACCTACATCATTCACACACGTCTTTCAAACACTGTGCTGGCCCAAAAGCTCCAGCCTGTAGCCAGCTTCACATACAGTATCCAACAAACCGCTTCAAAATCACCGTCTTGTTATTCAATCTGTGATTTTCGTCGCTACTAAACTGGAGACTCCCTGAGATCATGGTCAGGACAGAACAGCAGCAGAGCTCGCCACATGGGGTTGCTGCTGCTGCAAGGCCACAGACCATGCCAGTAAAGCTTGGGCAACAAACAGACGACGTGATAGCTGCCAGCAAGTTCAGCCAGCAGGTGTGCAGGCACTTTCTGTGATGGCATCAGCAATACCAGCACGAGGTCAACTGAGCAAGCCTTGTACCAACCACGGCACTTTTCTAGTGACAAATGCACAAGCCAACTCTCTTGAGTACCGCAATGAACTCTTTTGATCTGCAGTTGATTGAACAGAAGGAGCGAGAGCTTCATGAGTGAGCAGGGGGGGGGCGGCACTGCGACTCCCTCACACAGCAGCAACAAGGCATGCGCACCATGGCAGCTACACAGCTTGCTGGCACTTTGTGCCTGACCAGCTGCGCCTGCTGGGTGACCTCCATATCCATCCATCCATGGATATTACCTCGTTTTGGCAATCCTTCCACCGTCAGTAATCCTATCTGCTGGCTGGAAGAGCAGGGAGGGACTGTTGAGGCAGGAGCTGCTCATACCTTGCGTGAAGCCCCTGCCACTGGCTGCTGTATGCAGGTCCATTGCCTTCAACTATACGCGGATCAAAGATGTCGAGAGGGAGCTTCGCGAGCTGCAGATGCAGGTAGGCCCCTGCACAGCTGACCCAGGACAGGGCACACAGCAGACATGGATCCCAGAGCTTGCACACAGTACCCAGGCGCTCCCAGCAGCACAGCAGGATACAAGCCCGGTGTTCACCTCTGAGTCACAGAGCCTGCCAGGTCGCCGTCAGCTAAGCCAGTACTGGTGCACATTGCGAGTAACCGTCGAAACCAGGGGTCAAGGTGCCGTGGTTATGTGGTGCCTGTTGCCTGCAGGTGAAGCTGACGGCTGAGCCCAAGAAGCAGGCATTGGAGATGCTGCGAAAAAAGATTGAGGTGCAAAACAACAAGGTGCTGGCAGCGCGGCGGCGCTATGATGTGGCGGCACAGGTCAGCCGACGACATGCAGAGACGTACAGCAGCAGCAGGATGGAGGGAGGGTGCACTGCACTTTTCCTGCTATCATCTTGTCAGTTGGCCTAAGCATGTGCTGCAGGTTTGGATTTGTGGTGTTGCTGCAACCACGGGAATGCTGCGCCTCCACCAACCGCAGCAGGAAAGCAGGTTGCCTCTGCATATGTTTGAGTGACCTGACGGACAGTAAGTTGTTGGCAAACAGCAATCGGCGGGCCGAAAGGGTTCATGTGTCTCCTTCATACCCCAGTCATGCACATGCGTGCACTGATGTTGCACTGATGTGTGTTGCACACCCTGCAGGCCTTCAAGCAGCTGGAGGCAGAGCTGAACCATGAAGAGGCCTTGAAGCAGCAGCTGTGTGACGAACTCAACCAGGTGGGTGTTCTGTCCTCACCCCCTCTGTATATTGTCTCTCTGCCTTCCCCCCTCTCTCGCTCTCTTCGACATTACTGCGTTCTGGTGTTAGCTCAATGGGCTACAAGGCTGCAGGTATGACACATGGCTGTGTGTGTGCGCAGGTGGTCACCACCAGTGTCAGCAGCCAGCTGGAACACTTTGAGCAGCTCAAGGTGAAGCTGGAAGCATTGCACGGAGGTGCAGCGCGATCAGCCTCAACGCCGGAAACAGCCAGCACACCCACACCTACCGGCCAGGCTGGGACAGCAGCAGGAGCTCGTGCAGCTGCCGCTGCTGCTGAGGGAGCTGCTGCACAGCAGGTTCCTCACCAACAGCACCGGCAAGCAGGCAGCCCAACCCAGTCTGCGCAGCAGCAGCAGCCAGCGCATGCACAACAGCCACAGGGCTCGCCCGCAGCACCTGAAGATGCAGCGGCAGCAGCAGCCAAAGACGCAGCGGCTGTCACGGCAGCGGCAGAAGCGGCTCGCAGCAGGCATGTACAGCTGCCGGGCCGGTTGCGGAACAAGGGATCAGGTGGTGGGCAAGAGGGTGGGGCGCAGCAGCATGCGCAGCCACAGGCCAAGGGCCAGCAGCAGTCAGCACACAGCTCACATGTGGCACGTGACAGGGAAGGCCGGTTTGCTGGTTTTGATTGACTTCCAAAGCACTTGCAGCATGAGAGTTGGTTGGCATGGGCACATCAGCAGCGCACTTGACATTCGACTGTGACTAGCAACATTCCTGCATTTTGCATGGGTCTTGTTCGAGGTGCTGTCTGATACGCAAATACCGTGCACAGCATTCTGCTGTTTTTTGTGCACGAAGCACTTGGCTTGGCCTTTACAGTGGGCCAGTTCATTGGTCACTTTTTTTTTGTTTTATTGCTGTGCTACGTGACTGCTGATCCCTGCTCACTGTGCACATTGTGCAGCCAGTCACCGCGTCACCCGGGCAAGCCTCTGAGGCACTGAGTGAAGCACCACTGGTCCCTGCCGATGGAGGAGGCATACGTACAAAAGTGGCTGCGCATCCCGTCATGGGGTGGTTACAGGTCTTCAGCTGGCTGCAAGGCTTGCATGCAAGTCAAGTGCAGGTCAAGCTCCCCACATGGGCAGCTTGGCGCTCGGCCTGACAAGCTGCTGAGCTGCTGCTAGCAGCACCACCTTGCTCCATGCATTGCCGGCAACAAGCAACCAAAAGCATCTGAACCAGCACACCAGAGATCCGGCTCAAGGCCCTGGTTCAGCAGCACACAGGCACTTTGCTGACCCGCACTGTCGGCGCCAGCCACAACACTTGCCTGGGGTCCGTGCTGCGCAGCCACAAAGACACTGACTGCATGGGCCAAAGTGGCGCTCTCTCACAGAAACACATCGACAAACACACATGTATCATTCACAAACGCACATTCACAGCCGCAGAGGAACACACACTGCGTGCGATGATGAACCCCCAGCTGACAACATGATGCACACATCCTGATCCCTCACACTTGGCAACTGTCAACAGCAACAGCTTCTGCGATCCATGCAAAGGCTGGCACAAGTGCACACTGGTAACACGCCATGCGTGATGGTGCAGGCATTTGGCGCATGATGCTGGATCCAGAGGCATCCCTGATGCACTGCCTGTCAAAAGGTGTGTGCATAGTATGCACACACGGCCAGAGTCACGTCTGGTCCTTGGTCCAAGTCCACACACACGTAAAAGCTGTACACAAGCGGTGAACACAGAACACCACTCCAGCTGCACACAGCTTTGCTAGGCTCGGCAGATGCCGAGAGTGGCTGGCACCACTGCCGCACGGCAGCGCCTGCCACAATACCTGCCTGGCAAAGCACCACAAACAAAAAAAAAACCAGCAGCGCAAAAAAGGCACTGCCTGCCATCTCCTGCAGCTGCCCAGCAGCATGATGCTGGCACATCACTGCACCGTGCAGGATGCCGTCCTACACAAACGCAGGGCCGCTCGCACTTCCCCATCTCCCTGACCGCATGATCAGGCTGCTGCATGCTTGCCCTGACGCCATGATCAGGGGTGCTGCACGCCAGCTGCTGCTGCTTAGTATGTATCACGGGGCCTCCAGTTCTCGATCGCATCCATTTTCTCAAAGCCAGCACCTGAGGCGTGGATGCCACCAGAGTCGCCATCGTGGCTGTAGTTCTCCTCATACTCCCCAAAGCGGCGGCGATTCAGCTTGTTGTCCCAGGTCCTGCACAGGTTGGGGTAAGGTACACGCAGTGGCAGCGAGAAAGGGACAGTTGTATGCACAGGGTCACACACCAGCATGTGATGTCGACATCAACACGTTACACCTTGCTGCCCCCCGGGTTGCTGGCTGAGGATGCTTTGATCCTGCATTCTGCAAAGCAGTGCAAAGCAGTGCGATGAGCATGACGCAGGCGTGATCCTGACGCTGCTCATGCGGTACACCCTCACTCATCACCTGCAGCGCTGCCGTCCCAGCAACAACCTGCTGGCACAAGGCAAGTCTGGCCGGTGTGTTCTCCTCCCATATGCCTTTGTTTCTCAACAAAAAGCTACTCCCATGGATTGCAATCAGTAAACACGACTGCAGCAGTCACTGCACGCACCTGAACCAGGCGCTGTAGCCGCCACGCAGGCCCACAATGTTGGTGTAGCCTGCCTCATCCAGCGCCTCCAGTGCGTCAATGGAGTACTGGCGGCCGTTGCTGCAGGACACCAGCAGCTTAGCCTCCTTGTTGGGGAAGCGCCTCTGCACCTGCAGGACACAACAAGGGGACAGCGCATTTTGTGGGCAGACATACCCTACCTTGTCATTTTGTGGGCAGACATACCCTACCTTGTCATTTTGTGGGACACACATACCCTACCTTGTCATTTTGTGGGCAGACATACCCTACCTTGTCATTTTGTGGGCAGACATACCCTACCTTGTCATTTTGTGGGCAGACATACCCTACCTTGGATCGTCATCAGCAGCCTATGCCCGGCCTTGCCAGGGGCAATGTCGGTGACTGGGTAACATGGGGCAGGGTTGCTGGTGTGTAGCCTGCTGACTGCAGCAACGTACTAGGCCATACTTCCACCCCCCCTGCCCACAGCCGCCACCACCCCTGCACCCCTTTACCCCGGGGGCCTGTGTCGCACTGACCATGTTGCATGTTTCCTGCTGCTGCCGCACCTGTGAAATGAAGTCGGGGTTGTCCTCCTTCTTGATAGTCTTCTTCTGCTCCTGGGGGTCCCACACGCGGGAGCAGAGCACCCAAGGGATGTTGACAGAGTCCCTGACCTTGCCCACTTCGTCAACCTCCAGCGAGCTGCGCACATCCAGGTATGTGTAGCCGCCATTGCTGTACAGGCACTGTACGGGGGCAGCAGACAGTTGCAGGCAGACAGGGAGTTGCACGGCATGCAAACACACTTTCAGAGCCTTGGAGCCATCACAGTCGTGATGCTTGAGCAGGGGGGGGTCGACAGGTCACTATGAACGAGTGTGACCGTACCTGAAGTACTGCATTGCACCCCCGACCCTGACAATGTGTGCTATCAGCCTGCCGTGGTAGCAAATAGAGCTTTCGCATTGCCACAGCATTACAGCTGGCGGAGGCTTCCAGATGCCGTCTGGCAGCAGCAGCGGCTGTTGTGCAACTGCATGCCTGTAGGCTTATGAGGGTTCACAGATGGAAACCAAGCTGTACTACATGCTGCTGCTGGTAAAACCATTGACCCTTGGCAGACCAAGGTCCTTGTGTGGTACTTGTGCCAAGTTGGTGCCACGAAGTCAACAGCAGACGGCCAGCGTGCCCAGCACACTCACCCTGGCCTGCTCAGCGTTCGCCACACCCTCATCAGGGAAAATTGAGAGGGTCTCTGCGATGAACTCCTTGTCAGGCCATTCCCTGACCATGGCATTGACACTGACACCCCTGCTCCTGTTCATGGCAACAGCCCGGACGGATGCGCCATGGCCCGCTACCCTCACACCAGAGAATGCTGTCCTTGAGCGTACGGTGGCACGCTGCTGCAAAGCCATTGTGAGTGGAGTGAACTGCTGCTCAGTGCGAGTGATCAAGCTTTCGCGCTGGCACACAATTGCCCTCTAGGAAGGCGCAGACACCTAAGAGATGTTATTGGTCACACTCAATTGGCATTCTGCAACGACTTGACACACTTTCGACCCCTTCAGAGGGTTTGGGTTTCTACATTTTGACTGGTTCCGTCAGTAGATCAGCCTATCGTCCACGTGCTGCGCCGATTGTGTCCTAAATATACTTTGGAGCTTTCCTGTCGCCTTTTGGTGGCCTGTCAGAATTTTGCCCTGTCAACCAGCACCAGTGGACGTGCTGGTACTCAACAGCAGCACCCTTCGGACGTCATGGCATGCTGAAAGATACTGAAATGAAAAGGAAGAGTCTGTATACCAGCAGCTGACAAAATCCCCAGAGCAGGCTGCATACGCTCAACACTGCTGTCTGGGGCGTGGCCCTGGAGGAGCAGCACAAGGCGGGCAGCTGAGGCATGTACAAGACAGCAGCTAAAAACAGCACCATGGCCACCACGATAGGATTCAACAGCCTGTCAGAGACTCTGTCTCACACGTCTGTGGTCGAGAAGCAGAGGTGGGAACATGGGCTTGACAAGTGTGCGCACTGCAGCTGCACAGGGCTGCCAACTTGACATGTCTGCTGGTCAGGGCATTAGTCACTTCCCTCCAGCTCAATCACATGCAGACAAACCATGTGTATGCCTTTGGCTTAGTCAGGCAATCGTGCACCTGCGTTCGCTGTTGTCAATCTTTGCTGTGCAGGGCTGCCATCGACCGGCTGCGTCAGCAGAATGCCAAGCTCAAGGAGGACTTGCTGCTGGAAAACAAATTCAGTGTGCGGCCGTCTAACCCTGGTGCAACTCAGCTGATCAACAAGCTGCAGGATGAAGCAGACCTGTACACCAGGAAGGTCAGCACGGACTGTATTGCGCAGCAGGACTGCATCATGCATGGTGGGGTGCATGAGGACTGGCAAGCCCATCCAGCAGCCCTGTCTGCCTGTGTGTGCTGAGCAGCAGCTGTGGGCATGTGTTATTGCTGCTGCATAGGATACAGGGTGTACATGAGGCTTCCTGTGTGCATGTGTCTGTCAGGCAACAGCAGAGAAACCATGCGATTAGCCACCCAGTGCCACACAGGGTGTATACAGCAGCTTACATACGCCTGCGTTGTGCTGGCTGCTGACGAGCAATTCTGTGATTGTACCCTTCAACAGATCCAGCTGGAGCGGCGCAAGGTCCTCATGCTGCAGCAGCAGCTGGAGCAGCTGACAAACAAGCTGGGCACCACCCGCAGCGCCATGGGCAGCATTTTCAGCGCCAAGGAAAAGACACAGGCGCTGCAGAAGCAAATCAAGATCCTGGAGAACAGGCTGGAGAAGCAGTACATCAAGTACAATGAGGTGAGAGGGTGATTGCCATGGCTTCACAGCAGCTCTGCTGTGCATTTAGGAAATGCCTTTGCGCACAGTGCTGCATGACATGCGGGTGTGGGTGCCTGCAGTCAACGGGTGGGAACTAGGAGTGGGCACCTTTGGGTGTATTGGCCAGTAGCCGAATGAGTTGGGTGGATGGCACCATGTGCGCGAGCACTGACGGCTGGACCCCAGTAAAGTTTGCTGGCAGCGGCTTATGGGGTGCTTCGGGTGCGCCTGGCAGGCACAGTCAGGCATACAGGTGCACCAGCCAGCTACAGTCACTGCCTGCCGGTGAGCAGCTGTGCACCAGCGACAGCCTTGCTACAACAGCCGGCAGCTGCTGCTGCTGTTGCGACGCTGAGATAGCCAGCATTTCCAGCTGAGCCACCCTGGCTGGTGCACACCTCCTGCAGGCCATCACCTACAACAAGCAGCTGCGCGAGCAGATCGACAACCTGCGGCGTGAGCGGCTGATGTTTGAGGCCATCAATGCCAACCTGGACAAGGAGCTGGCACGCATCAAGCGCAGCATTGCAGGTGCGCGCAGGACTTGTGGTGCTGTAGCAGGAGCACCATGGGCATGACCTGCATGAGTCACAGGCGTGGCAAGCATGAGTAAGACTGTTGGGGCAGCTTCAGCATGGCCTTTACGAGGCAGTGTGCCCAGACCCACCCTCGGGCAGTACACCTGCAAGTGTAGGCTTGCAAGTGGCACAGAAGTGGCAGGGGGGGCCAGGCACAGAGGAGCGCTCTCTGGTCGGGCTCAGACCATGCTGGCATCTGCAACTCCCCCTATGTGCTGCCCATGGGCTGTGCTGTGCTGTGCTGTGCTGCGGACCTGGCCTGCACCCCACAGACTCCATCACGGCTGCAAATGAGGCCAATGCTGCCAAGGACAAGGCCCTCGGGGAGGCATCAGCCCTCAAGCTTGCAGCTGAGCGGGAGCATGCAGCCTTTGAGGAGGAGTGGAGGCAGCTCACACACCTCATTGAGGATGACAGGTCAGTGCCCATTAGGACTTTCTGTCGGGCACCAGCAGAGGCGGTATCCAGCCGACTGCGTCGCACATCAGCAAAGGAGGGCCGAACCACATGGCGTGGCTGGCCACTGCCTGCATTGCCAGCATAGCGCAATCGCAGCCTCATACCACAGATGTTGGAGCATCAAGGCAGTGTGCCGTGGGTGTGTTACTTGCTGTGCAACAGGCGGCAGCGCGAGATCGCGCGACAGACCATCATGGCAGAGCGCGAGCGGCAGACGCAGGAGCTGCTCAAGAGCTGCGAGGTGGGTGCTAACTGGTTTTAGCACCGCAGTGGTTGCAAGCGTCAGCGGCAGCGGCAGTACAGGCAGGCTTAGAAGAGGGGGCCAGAGGCCAAGATTCAGACCTTTTTGCGATGCCACGGAGTGGCCAAGCTGCTACACCCCTGTTGCTAGAGTAGGTTGATGTCGCTTCAATCAGTGCCATGCTAGCAGGCGCAGCCTGATTGCCCATGCATAATGTGAGTATGTCCTGAGGGCACAGCCTGTCCTGCCTGCCGCTGCATGTATCATGACTGCAGCAAAGTGCTGCCAACAAGAAGAAGGCTGTCCGCACAGCATGGAGCATTGGCATGAACAAGGCGATGGCGCAGGTGGGCTCTGACTGCTGGCATTTCCCACTGATCCTGGCTTTGATTGCAGTGTGTAGCTCAGCGAGCTTGATGCGTTGATATGACCCTGCAGTGGAGCCCATTTGCTGTCGGGCAAGCCCCAATAGCACCGCCGACCTCCCCCTAGACGCCTGAACAGTAGAAGTGCCGACAGGCTGTGCAGGAGGTTGTTGCTGCAGATACGTCGCGCTGCTTCTGGCTGCGTCCAACAAAGCAGCGCCACATGTGGCGCCAAGTGTGACATATGCACGTGACATCTTGTTGCCCCTGGCGTATGCTGCAGAATGTGAGCCACCAGAAGGTACGTCTGTTTGGTGAGGCGTTTGCCAAGATCCAGGAAGCGACAGGCATCAGCGACATTGACGACCTGGTCAAGGCCTTCGCTACTGCTGAGGTGCGCAGCAATAGATGGAGCCTCTTGACACCAGCAGCCTGCTTTTTGTGTTACTTGACTGATGGCACGTGTTGGCATGCACAAAGACGCTGTGTGGGCTATAATCCATGGCTCCTGCATGTCAGCATCCCTGCACGTTGCGAGTGCATGCGGGGTCGCATGCCATGGTCACCTTACGGTACACAGCTGTGGTTTGCTGACGCATGCTGTGCTGCACTGCTTGCACTGCGCCATGCTGCACCAGAGCGCATCTTACAACCTGTTCAACTATGTGAACGAGGTCAATGCTGAGGTGGAGGCATTGGAGGACAGCATTGACAAGGTCCGGTCAGAGATTGAGGCGCACCAGGAGCAGGCGAGTAACCACGTTACATATCCGGCCCCTGCTGTGCCTTCCCTTGCCGGTGTAGTCTCTGATGCACACCATTGCAATGACACCAATGCAAAGAAGTTGCCAAACAATGCACACAGGTTCTTGCAAGCACCTGCACGACAATCACAAACAGCCACAGCTCAACAAGTGGTGTATGCCGGTGATGCAGTCTTGGAAAGTCTTGGCATTCGTTGTATGTAGACGGTGTGGCTCCAACCAACCCTTCAGCCTGCTGTGGTGCCTGCAGGCCAGCGCCAGTGAGGCGTCAGCAGGCGCCGTGGTCAGCCGCACAGCTGCCAGCAGGCAAGCAGCAGAGGCCAAGGCTGATGCCTATGACCGTCGGCTGACGTCAGCACAGAAGGTCCTGCAGCAGCTCAAGGCAGGCATATCCAGCCTGTTCCAGACCGCGGTAAGGTCGCACTCGTCTGCCTCTTGACAGGGCAGGGGCGATCCACAGTGTATGCACGTGTACAGCGCAGTGCAGTCTGCTGGAAGTCCAGTCGCAGCATACAGTATGACTCAGACGAACAGCCATGAGGTTCCGCACTTGGATGAGAGCAAGTGCTGTTGTTGTGCTGCTGGGATGTGCAGGGCTGTGACACGGAAGCTGTGCGCATGCTGCTGGGCGGTGAGGAGCTGAGTGATGTCAACATGCTGGCACACTTGGGCGTCATTGAGCAGCGCAGCAATGAGTTGCTGCAGGTGGGCACGAGTGGGCACGTATGGATGAGCTAGCGCTGCTTGGATGGCACCAAGTCTGCACCATCATAATATGCCATAGATGAGCGGCACTGTTCGGACAGTAACCACTCCAGGATCTGAGAATGTCTACAAACAGACTACAACAGGGACACTCTGTAGAGACTTTGCAGTGATTCTGCAGTAACAGAGTGTGTTGCCTATGGCTGTCTAGGGGCATGATCATTGTTGCCGAGAAGGCGGCAACGGAGTTGAGGGGCTGTGCTTCTGGATGCTTTTACATTTCCCATGCAGGCATTTGCGCTCAGCAAACCTGACCGTCCAGAGCTCGTGGAGCTGCTACGTGCCCAGCCCGTGCTGCCAACACCTGGGCACAGGCTTGTGGTGGAGCCCCCCTCAACCCTGGAGCCCCTGCCGCTGCCCCCTGGCAGCAACCTGTCAGGAGCGGGCACCGTGGCTGCCGATGGGCAGGCAGGGGCGTTGGGTCTGGGTATGGGGTATGGTACAGCGGGGGATGACTCATCGGCAGCTGCTGAGGAGGCACTGCCGGATGATGTCCCACTCACACGCACACAATTGCAGGCCAAGGTGGGTGGACCGATGAGCCTGGCGGGGGGCACCCGTACATGCGTTATTGTATGTGAACGCACCAACGTCCAATCGAACACGTTTCCGTAGCCCAGGCAGCATCCCTGTTAACACGATACTTGATGCTCACCCCCCTGTGCAACTGGCTTGGCTAGCACCCTGAGCACGTTTAAAGACCATATCTTTGGTGCTTCAGGTGGTGAAGAACCTTGACAGCATGTTGGAGCGCAGCCTGAAGGTCAAACCAATTGGAGCTGGCTCTGCAGCTGCAAGGCGTCGGTAGCACGGCGCCACGAGAGGGGTGGGACCTCTGGTGACTCCATGATTCTTTTGGTCGGACAGTCAAGACAAATGTTGTAACCTTAATGGTACATAATGGGGGCCATTGGGGGCACCAGCGCAATACCCTTTCGTGACTATACCAGATCGGATTCTGACCGGTTGTCGTCGTCCGTCGAGGGCTGTTGTTTCTCAGTACTGACTGGGGTTGATGTCCGCATTGCTGACCTCGAACACTCATTGTTCTCGCCCGTTGCTTCAAGTCCATCCGAATCCATTCATCGCATCAGGCCAACCAAACTCTCTCTCTCCAGCCGTGCCGCACCCCGCGCTTCACAATGGTTTACTGTGGATGCAAGACGTGCTGTGGCAAGATGACATGGTGCACGAGCATTCTGCTCCTGCTTGCAGCAGCAGCGGCCCTGGCAGCTGGTGAGTGACGTACCCAGGGCAGGGCCACATGGACCACCCCTTTTGGCGTGTAGTTGATGATATGTTGCATCTGATCGGGCTGCCACATGCGTGCTGCAGGCCTGTATGTTTCCGTGCCATGCATCGGCAGGTTGACCACCTGCATCAGAAGCCCAGAGGCAAACACTAGCACTCAACAATGCTGGAACAGCTTCTGGCAGTGCACAGCTGCGGGCAAGGCAGGTGAGTTCATCAAGTGGTGTCAGGTTGGCGTGTCAGCAGGGTACTTGCCGTGCACCCAACCCAGAACATATCAAGCACTTTTGCATTCCTCCCCGCCCCGCCCCCTTGCTTGCCAAGTTCTAGGGTGGGGGAGCATGGGTGAGCACCACCCGCAAAGGTCACTCTGGATGTACCTGAGTCACATCCCGGCACAATGGATGCATCACAACCTTGCATGCGACAGCATGGCAACTGTACATCTGGGCACATGTCCACAGCAGGGAACAAGCGCCAAGCTGCTGCTTTGTCCGCTGCTGCTGCTGTGCAGGTGGACTGTACTTCTTCTTGGCCATTGCTGGAGGAGCCTGCCTCCTCCTCAGCCTGCTGACCTGCTGCTGCTTCTGCTGCCAGCGCCGCCCTGGATCAGCACCCAAGCCCTCCAGGAAGGACAGGAAGCAGGTAATGACAGCTGGTGGTGTCGCCGCCCCCCCCCCCCATTCTCAGGGTGAAATGGGCTGCCAGCCTGGCTGGCTACCAGCCTGGCTACCCTCTGCAGAATCCTTGCCTGCCTGCCTGCACAGCTCAGCTCAGCTCAGCTCAGCTCAGCTCGACCACGCAGCACCACCAGTCTGAGTCCCAAGCTCTACCTGGTGCTCAACTGCCACACATCAGCTGTGTGGGAGGACGGGGTGCCACAGAGACTGCCTTTTTCTCTGCCCTGATTTGCCCTGACAGGCATATCACGGCAGGGTTGCTCTCACGCAGTGCTATGTGTACTTGTGTACGCGCATACATGTTACACTTGTAGCTGTGAAAAGCCCCTGTCAGCCTGCGACTGATATGGATGGCACCGTACCTGTGACATATCTCACGCTCATGCCGATGATGGTATGCTGTCTCGCAGGATCAGTTCATGTCATCTTCCGCAAGCGCCACCACCGCTCCTACCCAGGCCTCAGCGCCACAGGCCAGCGACGCAGCAGCCTACTCTGACCAGTTTTCCGCATACAGCGGGTACCCAGCGCCAGGAACCAAGCCCAGTGTGGCCCATGTGTGAGCAGCACAAGCCTGAGGGCTGACCCTTTGTGTTGAGGAGCTCGCAATGTTTACATGCGGGCACGGGGGATATGGCTGCTGCCTTGATCTTGACAGTTACATGTGGCGGTAACCAAGAGCAGCTGATGGTGGCGGTGGATGGTGAACGCATGACGAGTGCTTGGGGCCGCTTGGACTGATATGTGGTGGTTAGCCCCCGACTGGATTGACGTCATGTGCAGTTTGTACAGTGTGCTGTGCTGTTACAGTACAGTACTGCAGGGCATAAGTGGGCCTGGGTAGTATGGACTAGACAACATGTGATGCATAGTTGTGCCTGCTGTGAACAGGGTTAGGTCGATCGCCTGGGTGCTGTGATATGCGGTGGTCCACATTTCAACCCACTGTTGCGCGGCAACCATAATAGTTGCCAGACAGTCAACACAACATTCTAATGCGGCTGGTGTTGTTGGCTGTGGTTATCATCGGTCTTGTCGACTTGGGGTGTTGGACACAATCGAAATGCTGCCACCTGCGCGCAGTTACCCAGGCGAGCTGCTGCGTTGCAGGGGTGACACCCCTGCCATCCGCATACCAAACACACCAAAGCGTGATGCGTGCTTTGTGATGACAATTCAGCCGCATGTATATGAAGCGTTGCAGAGGTGCTGCTCACACATCCTGGCTTGCATGTACCGGTCCTGAGGGTGCACCAATTTGTGTCTCTTTATCGTCAGCATTCTTATATGCATGTGTGGCATGATGGATTACTGGCCACAAGCTGTGTACAGCCAGTATGAGAACTGTGTGGGAAGCAGTAAGTGCCTGCAAGGAGGGGTTTGACTGGGCATGATGGACAGGCAGGCTGCATCTGCACTTGAGCTGTGGCAATGTAACGGATCAGCAGCACTGCGTGGCTGTACCATACTCAAGAACCTATGTGCTTGAAAGCTGTGACCACAAGTCATATGCCAACTGAGGATCTGAGAAACCAAGCTGTTTGCAACATGCAGCCAGTCCACCACAGCATCGAGGGCGCCAAGAGAGGTGGGCTGCCACCAAGCAGCAGAGGCTGATGTCCACTCACACCGTCTGACATCTGTGCAGTCAAAGCAAGAACTGAATGTATTGAACCATGTAACAGGAACAGTATTGCGGCTGAAGCCCCACAAGATTTGCCAATTCACTTCCCCAGGCGCCAGTGCATGCCAACAGTGAGGGTCACATAGCTCCTTGCCCCAGCAGGAGTGCAGGCCTTGCAGCAGAAAGGACCCATGGCATGGGCAGGCTGTTACAGTCCAGGAAACAACAATTTGTCGTTGCTGACCGCTACACAACCGGGCAAGCTGAGTGGGCTCAAATCAAGCAAAGTTACACCTGCAGCTATGAAGCTCAAGAGCTCATGCCAGCCATTCACTCATGAGCTCATGACACGATGCCCTTGGCTGGGCCTCAAGTCCAAGCGTGTTGCAGCATGAGCCTTCCCAGCACAGCAGCTTGCCAAGTCCCCGGGGGACTTGAGGCTTGGATATTAAACCCCACCCCAGCACTGACCAATACTTGAGATTTTCAGCACAACATCCTTCTGCTGCTGACTCTCAACGGCAGCATTCATGCCAGCTGTGCTGCAGCACACTCCTGTTCTAACAAAAACTGTCTGCTTGAGGCATACTTGAATCACAACATCCCCTGTTACTTCTTTGCACGTTTGCCCTGGCCCTTCTTTGGTGGGCCACCTCCTGTCGCACGAGCCGTTTCCACCCTCGCCTGGCGCCTGCAACGAGGAGCGGGGTAGGTGAGCAAATGATAACAATTGGGGGTGGGTGAGCCAAAACAGCAGCAATGAAGAACACGCGGCAGCAGAGAGTGCCGGAGTATGCTGGCATCACATGGGCAAATCATTTTGCCAGTGGCAGGATCAGCCAGCAGCACTAGCACGGATTCTTGTGAACACCTGCATTGATCATCACCAGCACTCAAGCACACCCCAGTTATCGCTGTGTTCGAGCCATTGGGCCACTCACTCTTCCTCAACATCATCCAACAGCATTGGCCTTTTGGGTCCTGTAAGCGTGAAGTACCAATCCGCAATGAACCGCCCTTTGAGCGGTTTGAGGATGGCCTTGCGCCCAGAGCGCTGGCCGTTTCCTAAATGGTGCTCAAACACCTGGGCACGAACGGCCCTGAGCTCAGCTCGCTGCCAGACATGTGCCGTTGCTTGCTGCTTTTCTGGGGTGGTGTTGCTGCTGCTGCTGCCCGTTGCGCTGGTGGAAGTGCCACTGGCGCTGCCTTCTGAACTGTTGATGTTGCTGCTTGGATTGCTGGGGGTGGTGCTGAATGGTCGAGGGCAGTGACAGCTGCTGCTGCTGCTGCTGCTGAGGCCAGCGACATGACTTCCCCAATGGGGTGACCCCAAGCTGCACAGCGACTGGAGGACAGCAGCACTGGCAAAATGGGCCACAAGCGGTAGGTTGTGCGACGCTCTGCCGGGTAATACGCACCATAGCTGTGCCATAGCTGTGTGCAGATCAAGTGCAAGCTTAACAAGACAAGAGGCCCAGGGAAGGTCTGTGTGGGTGTAGGCTGTGTTTGCAAACACTTATACTGAGTGATCAAGGTGACATTGCTGAGGGACTTGGGCGCAGGGGGTGTAGTCATTAGAGCAACTGTAGTCATCCCCATGAACACGTCTGCTGACCGTCCGACACCGGACGTTCTTTCGGGATCAAATCTGGCTTTTGATGGCAACACAAAGCCAAGCTTCGACCTGACGCGACAGCATGGGAGCCTGCCTCAGCAAACCGGCCCCTGTGCCGGAAGGAGGGGTCAAATCGGCACAGAATGATCAGTACAAGCTACAGACGCAGGTTGCTGCCGTCCAGGAGACTCGCCAGGAGGCTCGCCCCGCGCCTGCAGCAGGGGCAGACACACCATCCATCGACATACTGCCTGCCCCGCCCTCTGTGGCACCATCAGTCTCCATACTGCCTCCTTGGGTTAGCCACAATGACTCAGACATAAACAGGAGGGCATCCTCCAGCGCAGCAGTCAGCACGACGAACACCAGCAACCCCGCAGCGAACGCCCTCAGGAGCAACCTGTCTGAGGTGCGCTCGACGCGTTGGAGGTGCTGGGCATGGGGCCTTGCTGGATGTGTTGGCATGCATCTGATCGGCACCTGCATGTGGCACAGCAGTGTGGCACAGCAGTATCACTGGTATGATCTGCATCTTGGTACAACAGCACGGTCAGTGAGGGCCTCCCTATGTCAATCCTGGTGCTCGGAGTATCAGGGGGTGGCAGCAGGGACGCAACATGCACTTCTGGTTTCTTGGGTGACGTTTGCATCACACGTTGCCTCATGTCCAGTATGTTTTTGATTGCTGTTGTCCGCAGGTCAAGTCTGTGCTGCAGCAACTGACAGCCATGAATCCAAACCCAACGATAGGTCTGGCAGAAGCTGCAGAGATGCTTTGCAAGCACTTGGGTGTGGCGCTTGTCAGGTGTGAACGGCGCCAGCAATGGGGAAGGAGGGCAGGCACCAGCAGTTGCTACTGCGGTGTGGATGGCCCCAGCACACAGGAGCTAGCAGCCAACTCTGCTGTACAATCAGTTATGGACTGCTTGATTAGGCGGGCAGCAGCTCCCCACGGCAGCTGTCATGGTTTGTTTTAAGCCGTCAGCCCACACAGCAGCTGGTTCCCTGTTTGTGGTGCAGGAGCACCCATAGCACCTTGCATGATGTGACAATCCATCACGGGCCGTGCTGTGTAGAGGTCATGCACATGTATGCCTCAAGTCTCTCCATTACGCACGGGGTGGTGTGAAGGAGACACTGCATCGGCACCATGTGTGACGTCATCATCATCGGCATCATGATCTCACCTGCAGTGGTGGTGCTGCTTGTCCCTGCTGCTCGTGTACTCCTCTTTCATGGCATGCCTGTCTCCTGTGGCCCTCCCTGCCCTCCACAGCATCGTGGCCTGCACAGAGGGCCTTGCCTCGTACATCCTGCTGGCCAGCTACGGCTCTGGTGCTGCTGAATTGGAGAAGAATGTGGTGATGAAGGGCGCTGACTGGTCCCCCTTCCTGCTGGACAGCCACACCAACCACATCTACTACAGCGTCGAGAACAAGGACCAGGCACTCACACTGCCAGAGGTAGCTGCTGCATGGGGGTTGGGGTGGTGTGGAGGGACAGGCATAGCCAGGTGCCCTGATACGAGTGTTGCGTTACTCTGTGTGCTGAACAGGGCTTGTGTGAAGGCTTTTCGTGTGTTGCTTCGTTGGCTTGGTGTTATGAGCCTTGCCCAACAGCTGATGTGGTAGGTTGTGGGGCAGGCCAGAGATGCTGCAGTGATCCTAGGTTGGTGGATGTGCACACCTCTGCAGTGCTGTGCTGGTGCTCAGGCGTTGACCCATGTGTTAGGACAGGGATTACTTGCGTAGCTAGCATACTATCAACATGCAAGTCACATGCAAGCAGTCTATGAGGCATGCCAACATAGTCCGACGAGGATGGCAAACCGGGTGTGTAGCAACATGAGCATGTGTGCAAATTGTGTACTGCAGGACTGGGATGCCCTGTACCGTGTCGCTGGCATCAAGAGCTTCATGGCTGTGCCCATAGGGGGCGCAGGGGAGGTGCTGGGGCTGCTGACAATCGCCAAGCACGAACCAGGCGCCTTCAATGATGAGTGGTGCGTGGCTGGCAGGCAACAGGCAGGCGCGCTGCTTTGCACTCATGGCATGACCAGCTGTCTTGTGTGGAGCCTGTCTGGAGACTGCCCTGGTCAAAGCGGGGGCATGGGCAGTGTCCCAGCAGCTGCTTGGTGATTGTATTTGACAGCATCAGCTGCATGGTGACAGCAGTGCGGATCGGCACCAATCCCTCAGTGTTGTGCTGTTGGTGTGCTGCCCATGCTGCTGCGTGTGGCATGTGCTGCTGGTTGTGGTTTGCAGGTGGGAGCCGATGCTGGGTGTGCTGGCAGTGGGGCTATACCCTCAGCTGCGCAACGAGCAGGTGGCGTACCTGTGCCACCTGGTGCGGGTGCTGCACAACACACAGGACTACCTGGCCCTAGTGGCGCTGCTGCTGCAGGTGGGCCAGCCTGGCGATTTTGGTGTGGGGGGGGGGGGCTGGATGGGCGTGTTGCCCCACTCATGCGGACGGGGTCAGCAGCCGATGGTGGCCAGCGGCGGGGGAAGGGAGTTGCAGCAGGAAGTTCAGCAGGGAGTTGGCACCTGGTGTGCAGTGCTGCTAGTTGCTGCTTTGGCCCTGTTCTCCTGCCAGCCTGGTGCTTGTCGGGGGACTGGTACGCCTCCCTGCAGTGCAGAAGCGCTCTTGACCCTGCACCACCTGCTAGGAGGGGAAGTGCACAAGTATGGCAAACTGAACATCGCATGTGACGTGCACGGATGTTTGTGTGGATAAGTGGGGATGTCCTAGGCGCATTGGAAGACAACCATCTTGAACAACTATGTATGCGTGTTAGGCATAGGGAAAGTATGTGTAGCATACTGTGAACATGCATGCAGCAAGTCTGTGCTGTGCTGTGCTGTGGTGTGTCAGGGTGCTCACCGGCTGCTGCTGAAGACCACCAACATCAAGATGGGGGTGCGGCTGGGGCTGCTGAAGCAGGACCACAGCAGGGCACTGGTGTTTGAGGTGGACAGCGCAAAGATGAAGGGTGAGAAGCAGGACTGGATGCAGCTGGGCGGGCAGACTGGGACCCACTCAGGACTTGTTTCTGTTCTGCTCAGGTTTTACAGCAGACCCAGCTGACTCAAGTATGGGTGTTTGCATGTATGTTGCACTCTGGTTTGGTGGTTGCTATCCGATGTGTCGGGCCCTGCTCAAGGCTGCCATGGAAGGGTCCTGGCAGGCCCGGTTGCAGCTGCTGGTTTGGTGGGCGGGGTCTGCCGTGAGCAGCGTCGGCAAGGACAGTCTGCCTGTGTTGTGTATCAGCCGTCCCTGCTGTCATGCCTGACATCTGTCTCCCCTGTGTGTGTATCAGCCGTCCCTGCTGTCACGCCTGACAACTGTCCTCCCCTGTGTGTGTCAGCCGTCCCTGCTGTCACGCCTGACAACTGTCCTCCCCTGTGTTGAATACATGAGTTGCACCCATCAAGTACACGTCTTGTGACCAGTCGTAATGTTGACCTGCTAGTCTCAAAAATGCGTTCCGACATGCGCATGGGGGTTAACAGGGTTGCATGTTCCTTGCCTTGCAGAGACGGACTACCTCACTGCCAGCACCACGCGTGAGACCATGGCCGACATCACCATCACGGAGATTGGCCTGGAGAACACGCTGCTGCTGGACGCCATCAACAAGGGCAAGGCGCGCTTCGTCAGCGACTGCGCAAGCTACCTGCAGGTGCGCGGCGACGGCGGGGGGGGGGGGTGCTGAGTCACACAGGCAGCAGCAGCATCATGTGTGTCAGGGGCGGTGGTGGCGGCTGGGATGGTGTACGTGCATGATATTGTCAGTTGGTGAAGCACGCTGTCACTGACATAGTACATTTTGATACGTGGGACGGAAGACTGGCTATTGTGTGTCGCTGAGCGGTAGACTGGCTATCACTGTCGCCGAGCGGGTGAGTACCGTATCCGGCAGTTTGTCCTGTGGTATGGGTGCAAATGCAAGGCATCGCGCCACTGTGATGGGTCTCGTGCGAGTTACTGGGATGGGGGGTGTCTGGACGGGGAAGGGGTGTGTGTGCATGCCGGTTATCAGCAGTGTTCTGTGGCAGCCGTGGATGGCAGGCAGCTTATGGCATCAGGGTTTGGGAAAGCTCCGCTTTTGCTCTTACCCTTAACGCTCTCCCAAAACTCCGTGCAAGTCAAGGTGCGCACAGAACCACTCCCTGCTGAGGTTGCTCTCATCACCTGTTGTTGACCACCAACACAGCAAACCTGCCCCATGCCTTTCCATATAAATTTATATCTTTTTATTTTTCTTATATAGTATTATTAGTACTAAATTTTATATAGTATTCTTAGTACTAAATATTTTTGTCATGTTTTTACCACTATCTCTGTGTCCTGCAGAGCTGCATGAAGCCTGCCACTGACATCTTCATCAGCAGCCAGCAGATGGTGGCCTCCATTGTGGTGCTGCCCCTGATGTATGGGGACCAGAACCTGGGTGGACTGTACTTCACGCTGGAGACACCTAGCAACTTCCAGAACATCAAGGACATGCTCATGGGCTTTGTGAACAGCATTGTGCTGGTGCTGCTGCAGAGGCTGGAGGGGCGGCTGCACCACATGTGGGATGCAGTCGTGCAGGTGGGTGGCAGCGGCGTTGGCCACTGGTGTGGCAGTTTTGCATGCAACAGCTTGCATGCAGCTCATCATGTCTCAACACATGAGTTGCATCCACATGTAATTGCAAGACACGCAACGGTGTTTGTTTATATGTTAAGCACATCCCATCGCATCGCATGGAGCAGTTGGCAGGCACTGAATGGCCAGTACATGCCCACTCAGCCATTGCAACGGCGCCTGTTTTGCAAGGAACCTGTTTTGTCCAGCGGCTCGCCCCCCCCCCCTCGCCACAGTTCTGTGGTTCGTACCCTAAACATGTGTGGTTGTGATCCGCTGCTGCTTTTGTGTGCAGCGCCCGCTCACCATGAATGCCACCAGCACGGCAGGCAGCGGCAGCCTGGAAGCACGGGACCTGTCAGCCCTGCAGCAGCAGGCAGCACTGGCGGCAGCGATGCAGGCGGGATCAACAGCAGCGGGCAGCATGGCAGCGCCAGACGGCGCTGCTGCTGACGCGCCAGCAGCGGATGGTGTCGGTGGCGGCGGGTCCATGGCAGTGGATGGGGACGGCGGCAACATGGGCATGGGGATGTTGGGCGGGGGTGTCGGTGGTGCAGCAGCAGGGGGCAGTATGCTGTCACCGCCTGGGGTCGATGGTGGCGGCAGCATGGTGGTGAACGACAACAGCACCGGCGCTTTGAACAAGAAGCTGTTTGTCAAGCGCAGCTGCACAGAGGCCATGCTCAAGGTGGGTGTGTTTGTTGGAGAGGATGTCGAGTGGGCCCGTTGATGCATATGTGTCTCTGACCTTGGGACACAGTGGTGCCTGCAGTCTTCCTGCTGAAGGGCACTGCCATGGGCGGTGTGCCCTGCACATACACGCTTGAGTGTGGGTGCCAGTCCTTCTTTTGCCTCTGGCAGTCAACCTTGCCGTGCGGGAGGGCACGCAACTTTGTGCTGCCGGATTTCCGTGATGCAAACCCCCTGTGTAGACACAGGATGTGCATCCAGCTAAAACGCCAACCGTCCAGAGTTGTGATATTCCAAACTTCGTCATGTGCTCTGCGCCTGGCTGGCTTTTTGTTCTGAGCAGGTCCTGCAGCACGAGATCCGCAAGACGCATGCGCGCAACCAGAAGGTGGAGTGGGTTGACGACCTGGTGCTGATGGAGACCATTGGCAAGGGAGGCTTTGGTGTGGTGTACAAGGGCAGCTGGAAGGGCAGCCTGGCAGCAATCAAGGTGGGGTAATTTTATATTATATTTTTTTGCTATTAGTATTGTATTCTTTTTTGCTATTATCAGAGTGTGGGCTCAGCATGGTAGAGCGATCGCTTTGGGAGCGATAGTGTGACACTGCAGTCAGCAGCAAGTGACCATCAGCTATGTAGACGAGTTCAAGTGCGGGTGATGTGCGTAAATGCCGTAATGGGGAGCAGTGCAGAGATGCTTGCTGGTGGGCATTTCGTGGGATGTTATGCCACAGCAATGGCAAAACAGCGTCCACCTTGTGCAATGTTCAGTGACCTCAACAGTGTGGGCATGCCCTCCATATTCATGTATACTGCAGCCTTTGGCATGGGCTGTCAAGCCTATGGTTTGCAGCCTGTCCATACCATCCCTGCGGCCGGCCCTTACCCTGTCCCCCCATTGAGCCTCTGGCTCCCCTGCGGGTTGCACGGCAAGCCGTGCCAAATATTGTAACCGTAACTGTATAATCCGGCGGTCATTTTCTGTGCAGGTGATGTATGCGCCCATGAGCCCCTGGCTCCCTTGCGGGTCGCACGGCTTGCCGTGCCAAATACTGTAACCGTAACTGTATAATCCGGCGGTCATTTTCTGTGCAGGTGATGTATGCGCCCATGAGCCCCTGGCTCCCTTGCGGGTCGCACGGCTTGCCGTGCCAAATACTGTAACCGTAACTGTATAATGTGGCGGTCATTTTCTGTGCAGGTGATGTATGCGCGCCAGCACGAGCGTCAGGCCATGAAGGATGCCTTGGAGATGGCTGTGCTGACGACTGTGAGCCACCCCAACATCATCCAGGTCTACAACTGCTTCACAGACATGGTGGAGGATGCAGGTGGGCCACCTTGTGCTGGACGGCCTGACTTGCCTGGGGCTGCAAGGATTGCGACGGCATTTCCACTTTTGTGATGCTGCGTGTGACGACGTGTTGTGTCTAGGGCTGTTTGTGTTTTCGTGTGGCATGTCAGTGTGTTTGGCATAGAGGATGCATGTTGGCAGCTAGCATACTATGAACATGCAACAGTACATGCAAGCAATCTATGAGGCACACCAACATAGTCCGACAAGGATAGCATGTGTGCCCTGAGCCTTCCCTTTGTCCCGCACCCATATGTGTCTGCAGGCACCACCCCCAGTGCCAACCAGCCTGAGGGCCGCATCAATGTGAGGTTCAGGAGGCTGGAGCCTGAGGAGGACAGGAGCCTGGCCACATGCAACATTGGTGAGTGGGAACACAGCAGCACTAAATGCTTACACTCACTACACAAACGGTTGCTCTCCAACGTGTGCAGTCAGTCCCGTCTCCCTAAGGACAACGCATCTGCAACACCCGCGGTGGCCCAAGCAGCTGCACATGCAGTAACAGAGGCTTCCAGCACCCACCTTTTTTCTACACAGCAGCACTCGGCGCTTCAAGTGTCAGCTATAGCTGCAGTCATTGGGGCTGCAGACAGCTGTGGGCAGGCTTGGCCTGTGCCTATCAGATAGGCAGGCGTGGTTTGATGCATGTGTGGGTCAAGCAAACACAAGTGAAGTTTTTGCTTGTTCATCATCATGAAGAGATCATCCTCATAACACGCACTGGGTGTCGGCTGCACATGTGACATGTACTGCATGTGCTGTGCTGTTTTGGCTGTGCTGTGCTGTGCTGTGCTGCCGTGCAGTGGTGATGGAGTACTGTGACAAGGGCAGCCTCAGGCATGCCATGAAGCGCGGGGTGTTCCACAAGCGGCTGGGCTCCACCAGCGTGGCTGTGGACCTGTGCGCCATCGTGCAGGTGGGGGGAGGGCTGCCGTACAATCTAGGGCTGCACAGTGAGCATGGACAGGGGCGGGTGTGCCAGTGCCACTAGCATGCACAGCCTGCCGACTGTGTCTTGTTCACAACGCCAGATGATAGCATTGGAATGCTGGCTTTTGTCCCAGAAAAGCCTTTGTGCGTCCGGGGTGGGGGGCAGACCAAGGTGCGGCTGTGCAGCCTATTTGAGCGGCAGGCGCGGGCGTCTGTGGCATGGTGTGGCCTATCTGCATGTGATGGCTTTCAAAGCACAGCCGTGTTGAAAAGCAAACCTGTTGGTGCATCTCACAACAGGCCTGCCACTTGACTGGTCGAAAGCCGGCACCTTGCATATCGCAACACCTGGCAACACATGTGCTGACTCTATGGGATGCTCTTAGTGCGCTTGTCCAATCTGCGGTACTGTTACAATTGTCTGCCGCCTTAGGTTCTGCTGGAGGTTGCTGCCAGTGTGCAGCACCTGCACAACATGCAGCTGCTGCACTGCGACATCAAGCCAGAGAACGTGCTGCTGAAGAGCGACAACAGCAACCCGCTGGGCTTCACCACCAAGCTGTCGGACTTTGGCCTGGCCAAGCTGCTGCGTGACAACTATTACATCATCAACCGCAGCGGCAGCGGCACAGTTACACACCTGGCTCCAGAGCTGTTCCAGGTACGCCTCTTTGAGGGTTGGCGGTCACTGCAGCTGGATGTAGCCTAGTCTAGGTTTTAGTAAGCAGTCTGTCTCAATGTTTCATGACAGCTGCAACCATACAGGTGGTTTTGGTCGGGGGCTAAAGCTGCGTATCTGCATCGCAATCGGCACCTGTCGCAGTCCTGAGGAGTTTTCTGCAGCCCACATGCAGCTTGTGCAGGACTCACGAACTTGGCTGCACGACAGTGCCCTTTTGCAGTGATGTTCTGCTGGCAAGAAGATTTCTCAGCACAGGGTCCTGGGTTGCTCAGCACGTCGTGTGGTTGTGTGTAAATGGCACGTGCTGCGCTTGCGCAGACACAGGGAGTGCATCCAGCCAATGCATCAGCCATGCATGCATGCGTGCATGCTGGTCACCATTATCGCAGTGACAGGAATCCTGGTCATCAAACACGTGTCTGCCTGTGGTGCTTGCAGGTTGGCAGCAAGATCACGACGGCTGTTGATACCTTCAGCTTTGGTGAGTGGTGCAGTCTCCTGCACGGGCCAAGCACTGCCGACCTATCCGCCTGCCTTGCCTTCCAACCCTGTGTCTGCTTGTGGTCAGGTTGGGTGGGCTGTCTGCATCGCTCAGGTTTGGAGATTACTGGCATCTGCCAATCCTTTGTGCACATGTGGTCCTGCATTGTAGTATCCAGTGTTTGAAGGCTTTGGGTCTGTTCCGCTGCTGGTTGTTGTTGCTGCTGCTGTTGTTGTTGCTGCTGTTGTTGCTGCTGTTGTTGTTGCTGCTGCTGCTGCTGCAGGCATCATGATGTGGGAGTTGTACACAGGCCAGCGTGCCTACAGTGGCTTGGGCAGGGACGCAATCATTGACAGGTGCGGGTTTCACACATGGGTTGGGCAAGCACAAGTGATGGCAGGCAGGGCATTACAGGGTGGGGCTAGCCCACAGCTGCGCCCCAGCTTGGTGCACTCCTGCTTGCATTGCATCAGCCTAGCCAGCACCGTGTTCTGTTGCTGGGTGCTGTTAGCATTGGTGGCAGGGATGGGTGTGTGAGCTTGGTTTCACCCACCCATCCCTTGACACAGCTTTGTCATGTGACGTGACGAAGCTGTGTCAAGCAATTGGACTAATGCTGTGTCAAGTAACTGTGCTGGTCTGCTGGGCTTGTCGTGCTGTTGTTTTTTCGTATGCAGGGTGTACAAGAAGCAGAGCCGGCCTGTGTTCCCCTCTGGCGTGCCTGCACTGTACAGCAACCTGGCCAGGCAGTGCTGGGAGACAGACGTGCACCTGCGGCCCAGCTTTGCACAGATACGAAAGGAGCTGCAGGTGAGGTTTGGGTTCTGCAGTTTCTTGACATCATCTAGGTTTTGGTTCTGCAGTTTCTTGACATCATCTTTCAGTCAAGTTTGAACAGCTCTGTTACATGTGCTGGAGGCGCCAGTGTTGGCATATTGAGGCCAAGTCGCTGTGTGTTATCATCTGTTAGGGCAGCTTGATGTGTGGGACTGGGGTCTTGCTGTGTGAAATCTGTGTGCCATGGCACACAGTGGGAATGGTGCGTTGTAGGTGGTTGCTTCTCCGCAGGCATGCATGGGGTCCTCTACTTGTGGCCTGCGGTCAGCTGCTGTGAGTGACTTGTTCCCCACTGCGGTTTACGTGCAGGAGATGCTGGCTGCTTTCCAGAGCGGCACATACGCAGGCGCAGGTGCGGCAGCAGAGGCGGTGCGTGAGCGCCTGCAGGCAGTAGCCAACCCACAACGAGCTGCTGCCGCACCAGCTGGAGCAGCTGCAGCTGCAGCAGCTGGCACTGCAGCAACAGCAGCACGCCCTGCAGCAACAGCAGCAGGCCGGCATCCTTGCAGGCAGCTTTGCCATGCAGGGCATGGCTGGTCATCAAGCTCAGCTCAGGGCACAGCTGCTGCAGCAGGAGCAGCAACAGCAGCAGCAGCTGCTGCTCAACCCAGAGGTGCAGCAGCACTTTGAGCAGATGAAGCTGTTCTACCAGCAAGAGTTTGGCCAGCAGCATGAGGGGCAGAATGGGGAGCTGCCACAGCAGCTGGCAGGGTCGCAGGTGCAGCTGCCACTGGCCCAGCAATTATTGCAGCAGCTCCAGCAGCAGCACCTGCGTCAAGGCCAAGGCGGCATGGCGGGAGACCAGGGCAGTATTTTTGGTATGCAGGGCAACGAGCAGCAGCAGCAAGTCATGCAGCAACCAACCGCACAACCCCAGCAGCAGCAGCAGCCGGCACCGCAGGAGGAGGTCAAGAGCACGGCATGAACTTACTTGTGTGGGGTGGAGCAAAACATTGTCTTGGGGTAGGGGGCAAACATTGTCGGTTGTAGTATGAATCAGTTGGGTGTCGCACCATCTATGTGTGTTGTTGGTCGTAGTTGCATCCGGAAGTGTATATGTCCATGTTGTTGTTTGGTTGCTTCGGTTGCTGTGTGCAGCGGTTGGGGTCCTTGTTATGGGAGGGACACAGAGTTATAACGGTTGGCACGAAAGCCTGCACCCTGCAGCATTCACCGATCAGGCACCTTCTTGGCTGGTTGCTTGGCCAGCCCTTTTGGGTGTTTTGCTTGTGTGTGTCGACAGCATTGAACTGTGGTGGGAGTGGCAGGCAGCATCCTCCCAATGGTTGAGTGTGTGGTTGTTGCTGCACCTAGGCAGTGTCGCTTCGTAAAGAGTGTGTTAGCTGGTGCGGCTTGCCGTTCATGCTTGCACGGCACTTCCCGCTTGTCAGTGGCCCATGCTGCCTGACAGTTGGGAGGTGTGCTGCGGACCCTGCCTAGGATTACCAGCACTGCGGCATGCCGAGGCTTTGGTGGTAATAAGCTAGTGTCAAACGCCTCCCGAGGCTGTGCATTTGCGCAGTGCAGTTTTGGCGGGCATGCACCACCTTGCACGCATGCGGCGTCTGTTCAGTGCAGGTGCTGGGGTTCTGCATGGGTGCGCCGGCCTGTGCGTCAGTCTCTTAGACTTCTTGTCTATGCGCCCAACGCTTCACTCCTGCAGTCATCTTGCAGCACAGACGACAGTTTGGGGGCTTGCAGGGCCACCGGCTGTGTCGGTCTGCTCGGGTTGCATTGGAATTGATTTAACCGGCTTCAGCGAATTCTGATCCGCAACTTGGTGAGAAGGGTGTGTAAGTGTTGTGGTTGTGCCGCGCTGAGCAGGCAATACCACTTTCAGAGGTAGTGCCTTTGCCTACCCTGCTCATTGATGGTTTGCTCAAAGGGTGGGCTGACTTCTTCCATCCCAATCCCCCTGCTGACTTTTTGGCGCACCACCAGTGCGCCATTTGTCGTCACCTGTTGCCCTGTTGGTTGGTACGTGTAAGCTATAGCCTCATGTTTGCCTGGGCCATACCAAGAGATGCACATGCTGGCACCTGGCTGCCGCATCAAGTTGGTGCGCTTGCTGGCACCCTGGCTGTCGCATCAAGTTGGTGCGGAGGCCAGCTTGTTGCACGTGTGTGTCTTTGCTTTTGGTCTGGCATCTGATGTTTTTTGCTGCGTGCGTTGGCCTTGGCGGCTTAAAGACCCCACGGCCTATCTGCTGACAGTGTCTGGCTGTACCTTTGGATTTGGTGGGGCCCGAGGCGCCAACATCTGGTGCTGCATCCTGCTATTCTTGTGGCGGAGTGCGCAACTTTGTGGCATTCTTGTGCAGGCTTTGGTTGGTCTTCCTGCTAACCTGGCAGAGCCTATGTTTCACCTGTGTCCCCTTCCCAGTGCAAGAGGCTGGGCTGAGGATTGCTTGTGTTCCAGTCTCAAGAATAGTGTTATCTGTGCTTGCATGTGTGCTTGGTGTTTGATTTAGAGAGGCTGAGGCCCGGGCCTGTGGCAGTGAATCTTGCTGGTTATCAGCTTGTTGCTGGGGCTTCCTGCTGGTTCACAGCAGGACGACACAGTTGGTTGGGGTTATCGTGACCCACTGCAGAGCTTGCAGCATTGCTTGCGTCATTGAATCGGTATCCTCATGCAGCTGGGAGGGTATGTGCTCGCTGTGTATGGTGGTTGCGCATACACTATCACTTGGGCATGCCAGCAAGTGTGGTTTAGCCTCGCCAAGGGTTTTGCTGTGCGTACCCTGGCGTACCCTGCAAATTGCTATGCCAAAGTAATGCCCAAAACTTGAACAGCCGACACAGACTGGCACGGCCCAGATGCAGTCTACTAGTGTGATGCGGTTTGATGCCAGCTGGACGGCTGCCAATTGTTTGTTTGTTTGCGCGATGGGCCGGGTGGATGATGCCCACCTGCTTTGTGTGCGCTGTCTATAGTTTCAAGGCGGGATTGGCCAGGTGCCCCAGCGGGGGCCTGTCTGAAACCTGTTGTGCCATTTGTGTATTGCGGCGCGGGTGTATCGAAGCACGGGTGTGCTCCATAGGTAGGCTGCATGCATGCAGTGTTCCTGCGTTCCTGTGCAGCTGGTTGTCTGACATTGTCACTGTACATTGTTTGTGCATCCAGTCCACTGCGTGTATGTCTGCGGATGATGGTGCTACTCCCTGTGGGGGATGGCACCAACTATGGACACAGGCTTGATAGAGAGCATGTGCAAGTGGGCATCTGTTTTGTGGCAGGTGTGAGTGTGTGTCCTCGAGGACACACGCATGTGCAAAAGCTTAAGTGTTTCAGGCTCAAGAGCAAGCACTATAAATTGTAAATGGGTGGTATGCAGTAGGTTCCCTGCAATATTGGGATGACCCAGCTGTGTTGGCAATCGTCATTTCAATCGTAATGTGATACAGCTTGAGTTTGTCAACCAAGGGTAATTTACCTACATATCAACCTCGAGCAGACAATGCGGTACCTTTGAGAAACTCTGATGCCACCTCCGACAGCTGCTCAGTTGCTACTAGCAGCAGGTCCTGCATGGTGATGTTTGTGCCTGTATGGTGATCCTTGCACGTACCGCCAGCAGTTGCTGTGCATCTCAAATTGACTGCTGTCACATCTTGCTAGTTACAAGCCACCACTTGTGCACGCCTCCATCTCAGGGTGCACCAATGTTTTGTGTGGCAGCAAACGCCAACTACATCACAGTACTTGAGCCCTGCTCTTACCGCAGATTGACTTGACGCCGACCAAGATCAGCATTGCCCCTCCTTCCTAAATAGATACTGTACAGCATCTAGTTAACCCGGCGAAGTAATGCATACATTGAAAGACAAGCATGCCGTTCCGTTGCTGAGGGCATTCCTGAAGTGGCATTGAGCATGGCAGGGCGGCTCCACGTGGCTGACCAACCCCACGGGCCAGGTGCAATGCAAGGTGTCAGTGCAATCACCGCAAGTGCACCTTGGAGCATGAGATGGCTTGCAACTCTGATGTTCTGCAGCATCATAAGAAATTTCCCTCCCCCATAAGGTTTTTGAAAGTGTAGAGACGAGCTCGTTTGTCGTGTTGCACCCCATATTAGCGCAGAGGACCCTCCACTAAAAAGCTTTTTAGGCGGCACGCACGGGGGGCTGTGCCAAGGTGCGGAAACAATGCAGTAGGTGTCTGGATGACCTGGGTATATTGTGCAGGGCGCTACTCCAGTGTGCTGCACTTGGTGGGGAGCAGGGGATTAGTCACCTGCTGACAAATGAGTGATGGAGATCAGCTTGGCAGCACGCAGGCGTGGTGATTTCACCACACACGCATAGATCAGTGACAAGTGCATGCAATTGTAAAGCCCTGTGACGATACCTCGCTCAATGGGAGGCAGCCATCTTGCAATCGATCGAAGGCCAGACGCCACCAGCTCGACAGAGTGCTTCCACAGTGCGACTGCCGTGCATTGGTCAGCAAGTGATAAAATTTAACCAATTCAGGCACGGAATTGCGAACGCGCAGCAGCAGATCGCAGTCAGCCGCAACAGCAAGCAGCAGCGATCGATGCAGCGGGCCCCGGGTTACTTGCACCCAGCGCGACAGTGTGTTGGGCAACCGCACTGATGAACTCTTGTCAGCTTGTTTATAGTCAGAGCAGCTTGCAGCTCACCCAGCCAGCCCAGCTGTGCAGCAGTGTCCCTGCAGTCAGCCGGGTCAGCAGCAGCAACAATCAATGCAGCACGATAGTGCACACAGCGCGATAGTGTGTTGTGCAACCGAAATAGCTGTAGGTCCAGTGCCAGCATTTGTATAGTTAGAGCAGCAGCTTGCAGCCAGTCACCGAGCCAGCCCAGCTGTCAGCATTTTCCCTGCAGTGGTGCTGCACATACCCAGTACAGCAGAGTACAGTCATACTCAGCAAAGCATGCAAAACCATCTGGTACCACCTGCCTTCTTTCCTCCATTGCCTATAGCCCTTGACACCCTTCCCCCTCCCTTTTCTCCCTGTGAGGCAACCATGTGCCTATCTGCTCACACGCCGTCCAACACACCCCAAGCAATCTCCCCACCCAGTGGTGCGCTTCCATTCCTCTCTACACTACTGTGCTATGGTTATAAGCACTGGTGCCATGTGTGAATTGTGCAAGTTGACTGCAGGACTGCTAGACCAACTGAGTGGAGTGTGTGCTGGCAACCCCGTTGGTGAAATTTTGACAGTGTCGAGATGGTCACTCAACATGGTGCCAAGGAAGAAGCTCTTGGGAAGCTTCCTTTGTCTTCAGTTATTATATCAATGATATGTATGCAACATTTGAGCGGTTCCAAGCATTTCGGTGAAAAATCTTTTTTAGCTTTTTTATTTTAGTGGTGCACCATATCACCACTATAGCACTATGGGTACAGTGGGGCAAAAAGTAACTTGTCTAGTTTCAGGGCGCGTGTGGCGGGACCTGCGCTGTATCAAGCAAAACTACTTGATATATCTGATACCCTGGGACTTTGCTCGGGGGCTCTAGCTGCTGCTGGCTATTGGTCATCCGTCCACATCGCCTAACAACCTTGGCTGCCAGGATTCGAACTGTAAGGGGGAACGTGGGTGCTGTGCAAACGTTCAAGTGTCTTGGGCGCCTGTTGGTGGCAGTGCGTGGTGTGAGTGTGCAGGTCGTTGGCCAGCTGCTGCTTGATCGACAGGTTGATCTGCCTGCGCTGCAGCTGCTGCTGTGCGCTGCCTCAAATTTGTCTCTTTACTGCATTCTTTCCTGTACATCAGCTATCTCCCCTGGCCAGCGCTGCATTGCGTGTGCAGCAAGGCAGTGTCCCCCCAGACACTGACAGTTGGGCTTTTGCAGCTGCTTGTGTGGAGCCTGGCAGTGCAGCAGTCGACCCCAGTTTGGTCAAACGGCCCTATCCTGCCCTCAGCACAGGACTCGTGTTCATACAGGTGTGCTGTTACAGGTGTGTGCCTGCTACTGAAACATGCTGGCAGCCCCTAGCTCTAGCTTGCTGCCTGCTGCTGGCTGCACCACAAGCAAAGTCAAGGTTATTGGCTGTGCCAAGTTACTTTTTGCCCCACTGCACTTTCACCAAGGAGAGGCTGGCAAATGCTCAGGCTGCATGGATCTAGCAGGACTCCACCATAGATGTGTATCCCCTGAAGAGTCCTTTCTGCACACCTGGGTCGAGGGTGCCCTCCTGCTCCATGATTGCAAACCAGTGCTGCTGCTAGAGGATCTGCAGCAGCAATGCCCCAGTGCTGAACGCGTCCCGTGCCTTTGCTTGTGCCCAGAGTGCACTGGAAGCTGAACAATTTGCCACTGTTTGCCTGGCCTTTTGACGCCGCTGCTTGTGTGCAGAATTATCGAGGTGACGGGGGTGATTCAGCTACGGAACAGCACGTCCTGCCAGGTGCGTTGATCTGCTGCTTGAACGTAGGGTTGTTTTGATGAGATTGATTAGAACCAGCTGCGCGTAATCAAGGCTGGAAGTGCAGTCCACAGGAAGGGCACGTTGCAGATTGTGTCCGAGGTTGGGCTGTGTGTGCGCAAACGGCAGCAGGATGCATCTGCAACACGCAATCATGGCAGACGTATGAATTGCAATTGCGAATTGCGTGCGTGCTGCGTAACAGCATGCACTTTGAAACACTGAACAGCTGCCATGCTGTTCACACCTGTCAGCCTGGCATGCACATACAAGCATGTTGCCCATTCTAAACAAATGCAGAAAAACCACTCTAGTTACCGTGATAAACACATCAGCACCCTGTCAGCCAGGGGCTGTGCTGACCTGTGCCCAGTACTGCTATGTACTGCCTGCAGATCGCCAACTGCCACTGCGCAGGACAGACAGCAGCAGCACTACCAGGAAGCAGTGCAGATGCCTCGTGCCAGGTGGGTTGAAAGGAATTGAGCACATTTGCAGTGCTGGGAATGCAGCTGCTGGGATCCCCAATCTCTCACAGCAGCAGGTGCTCAACCACACGCACGTACTCTGAAAAAATGACAGCACAGCAGCTGCGCCAACGCGCGCGCGCGCAGCGCGTGGACTGGGCATGCATGCCAGCACCAACAGCAGGCTGCTGGCTCATGCCCAGGAGGCAGTATACCCAAGACTAGTAAAACACACACCATGGGCCCATACACCCCTGTCGAGAAGGCAAGCAAAGCTTGCACATAACAGGCTGAGGCAAGCCCAGCACAGTGCACAGGAGTAGTGCGCAGCAGCAACAACACCTTGCATGCATGCACACCCAAGAAAGCAGCAGCAGCTGGGTGCAGCTGCAAATGTGCTGCAGATGTGCCCTAGTGTGCCCCTCACCCCACTCAACGAGCAAAGGCGTTGGGGTAATCGCCCCCAGCCCCCACACACACACGGTGCTTCTCATCCAAGTAAGAAACACCCTGTGGGGTCTTCAGCATCTGCCACAGCTGAGGGAGCCCTGCCACATCCTTCTCCACATGCTGAGCCCAGCCATACGTAGGCAGATTGTAAAAGACCTTGCGCACCATGTCCTGCAACTTGGTGTGGTCATCAAGGAGGCTCCAATCCTCATACAGCTGGCACCTGAGGTGGTGCTTCACAGTACCAAACAGGTGCTCAATAGGCCTGTTCAAGTCATGGCTGTAGGAGGGCAGAGGCAGCTTACAGCCATTGACAAGGCAATCAATCGTGTCGGTGGGGTCATTGGGGTTCACCACCACTTCCCACGTGGCAGTTGCCTGGACGGCGTCATTGTCATAAGACAACCAGAAGTTATCAAGATTAGTTACTTTGTTCCACTCCTTGACTATGTGGTAGAGGTTGTTCTCAAATTCCTCCCTGGTCATCTTCCCTGCCTTGCGGCTGCCGTCTTGAATCTGCAGGGAAGCAAAAAGGAGGCGGGGCACGGGGAAGCTGCCTCAGTGGAAGTTCAGGGCGCTACGTGCCATGCGGGGGGAGGGGCTCAGGGTTGAGAAGTATGGCAGTGATGGGGCTGAGCTGTGGTTCCCTGATGGCACCTCCCTGCCAGTTGGCCACTACTCAGGAGAGTACCAGTTGCATTGGCGGCTCCAAGGGTGTCCCCGTGGCACCCCCCACCTGCGCGTGGCAACTAGCACAACAGTGCGGGACCCCTGTGATCTGTGGTGTGCCTTCTGTATGTACAGTGAGGAGGCATGGAGGCAGCAGGGCATGCGTGTGCTACCAGCCTGTGAGCTGAGCTTCATGGACCTGTTGAGGAGGTGGGGGGTGGACAGGGAGTTCAGCCTTCAGGTGGTGCCGGCTTTTTGGCCGTGGCCCATGGACTTCTTCCACATGCAGCAGGGGTACTTTGTGCAGGTGGATGGGAGGTGCCATTGGGTTGCTATGTACCACCACAGCACATGGGTGGTGTTGTGGCGCGACATGATGCAGAACATGGCAGCAGTGCAGCAAGGTGGTCGGCTGGTGCGGGTGCACACAGAGGATCTTGGTAATGCTGACTGCATTGCTGTCGCCCTTGAGTCTGCGGCAATGGGCTACACCCTTGTGCTGACACCCTCATATAGTACAGCCCTAGTGCGCTGGGGTTCCTTTGATGTGCCCTATTTGCAGCTGCTGAAGTGGTTAGTTCCCAACTGCCAGGGTCACACTGACGGTTACGGCAATCACACAATTTCCCCAATGTAACAGGCTCACCTCGTACTCCATGTCCCGCTCTACCGCATTGCCATCCAGCCTTGTGTTGATGTGCCGTTGGATCTTGGTCGTCCCAGTGGTAAACTCCATGTACACCACACCCCCTCTGTGCGCAAAGGCGGGGTGGGCGGTCACTGCAACAATGAACTTCACAGTGACATGCTTGTGGCCCTTTTTCAGCTTCCTCGGCACCACATCAGAGAAGTTGAGGTCATGCTTGTCACACCAGACAAAAACATCAGACTCAGTGTACTTGTCGACAGTGAATGAAGACTCATCAATGTAAATGGTGTGGTTCAAGAATGCTGGCCAACCCTCTTGAATGCCCAAACAGTGCTTGGCGTAGTCCACACGCTCCTGCAATTCCTGTGTTGTGAAGGAGTGCTTGAAGAACAGCTTGCGGCGCACAAGGGAGGGGTCAGCGTCGTGCATGGCATGCAGCAGCTGGTCTGAAAACTTGAGGCCGTTGTTGTTCATAATTTCCTTCAAACGGGGGCTCTCCCTGATGGCCTCTCCCAGGCTGGTGAAGTGTACCCTGTGCTGGACTGTGTTGCCCTTCACTTTCTCCTCAACAAGCTTCCCCTCCTTGCAAATCTGAGCTGCTTCAAGAGCCTCCTTCTCGTTGCATTTGCGACTACGGCCAGACCTGTGTGCATCGTCCACACTCCCGTTCTCAATCCAATGACCCCACCAGGTGCGCAAGTAGTTGAAATCTTTGCTACCAATGAACTGCTGCTCGTCCTCTGGCAGCTGCTGATTGAGAGAGTCAAGAATGCCCTTCAGGGCATGGTGCGCCTTGGCAAAGTCTGGCCCAGCTTGCCCCAGAAACATGAAGCACAACATGCACCCCAACACCCTCACCCCCGTCTTTTTCCGGGCGTACTTGGTGCCCCTGACATGCTCTCGCAGCAATTCCTCTGCGCAGCGCAAAAGAAGGCAGCAGCAGGTGCAGTGTGCGGCACTTGTCAGCCACTACTAGGGTACAGGGTACACTTGGCTAAACCCTAACTTTGACCGGTTCTCACTGGAGAGTGCAGTGGGGCAAAAAGTAACTTGTCTAGTTTCAGGGCGCGTGTGGCGGGACCTGCGCTGTATCAAGCAAAACTACTTGATATATCTGATACCCTGGGACTTTGCTCGGGGGCTCTAGCTGCTGCTGGCTATTGGTCATCCGTCCACATCGCCTAACAACCTTGGCTGCCAGGATTCGAACTGTAAGGGGGAACGTGGGTGCTGTGCAAACGTTCAAGTGTCTTGGGCGCCTGTTGGTGGCAGTGCGTGGTGTGAGTGTGCAGGTCGTTGGCCAGCTGCTGCTTGATCGACAGGTTGATCTGCCTGCGCTGCAGCTGCTGCTGTGCGCTGCCTCAAATTTGTCTCTTTACTGCATTCTTTCCTGTACATCAGCTATCTCCCCTGGCCAGCGCTGCATTGCGTGTGCAGCAAGGCAGTGTCCCCCCAGACACTGACAGTTGGGCTTTTGCAGCTGCTTGTGTGGAGCCTGGCAGTGCAGCAGTCGACCCCAGTTTGGTCAAACGGCCCTATCCTGCCCTCAGCACAGGACTCGTGTTCATACAGGTGTGCTGTTACAGGTGTGTGCCTGCTACTGAAACATGCTGGCAGCCCCTAGCTCTAGCTTGCTGCCTGCTGCTGGCTGCACCACAAGCAAAGTCAAGGTTATTGGCTGTGCCAAGTTACTTTTTGCCCCACTGGCAGGACAACCGGTTGCGCCACTGAGTGACATTGTAACCGGTGGTCAGGTGAAGTGCAGCACACGACATTGCATTTGATTCTGCATGAGAATGACATCTCATTCGGTGACTCGTTGCCTCTTTGCAGACTTGGCGGATGTCATTGAAAAGATTCCTTCAAATGGGAGTCAGTGAGTGGAATGAACGAAGCGGACTACATCGTCGACAGCGATTGTCATGACCACTGCGGCTCCGACATTTATTCGTTGGTTTTTGTTCCATAGTATGCTGGCTAAAATAAAGCCGTGCTGCTGACAGAAGTAGGTGCGTCCCGATTGGGGGATACAGAGCAGCACTCTTAGGGCAGTTGAACATACTTATTGAGGTTTTTCTAGTGAATCTACGGACTCCTAACCAGGCGAGGCATGGGGCTGGGCAGCAACGGTGAGACCCGCCACTGCAGGCTTTGCTCCGCAACGGTATTGCCAGCTGCCCAGCCAACAATGTAGTGGCATACATATTTAAGTATACAGACACACGCACTCACTTTTGTCCGTCTGCCACTCTCTATGCGCAACATCGGCGAAGCAGATGGCAACAAAAAGCCCCGCGCTGCTGTCAAGAAGCAGGTGTATTACTGCCAGGTGAGTCGATAGAAAGCTAGTGTATATGCACTACTCTCAGCTTGACCTGCATGTGCACCGTCCCCTCTCATACAGCCAAATGATGAGTGTTTCCCCTTCTTCCCTGTAGGTCGATGGATGCTCCACGAAGCTGTCAAACTGCAAGGCTTACTGCGTCAGGTATCGTGTCTGCCAGCAGCACCTGGCTGCAGCCTCTGTCCTCATCAGTGGGGTGGAGTCACGCTTCTGCCAGCAGTGTGGCCGATTCCAGGAGCTGACAGAGTTTGATGGGACCAAGAGGTGAGGGTGCTGCTGAAGCAGACGGTTCAGGATAACACATAAACCACACTTGAGTTTCATGGAGACTTATCAGCAGTTGCCCAAGTGCACACAGACTATGAAAGCCCACAGGGGGTATGCGCGGGCCAATCAAGTGGGGATGCTACTCAGGCGCTGAGGGCGCTGAATGTCCGTTGTAGCTTGTGTGCCCAGGCCGAATTTTGCCCCCAAACATGAATATTCCAGCAGGCATTCAACAACTTCCTCAGCTTTTGTTCCTGAACGCGGTTGTGATGGTGACCATCTGCTCTTGGCCACTCCTGGCTGTCCTGCACAGGAGTTGCCGCACTCGGCTGGCTCACCACAACAACATACGCCAGCAGCGCCGCAAGGAAGCAGCCACAGCACAGCTCATGTCCAGCAGTGTGCTGGACCTGCCGCGCAGCAGCAGACCCTCAGCAGCCCGCCAGCCTGGCACCTTTGGCTCCCTGTTTGACTCCCCGCCCCACTCACCAGCTCACACCCCTGAGTACTCAGAGTATGATGGTCCCCACCACAGCAGCCTCCCACTGCAGCCTGCAGTCAAGCCGGAGACACAGAACTCTAGGGCTCCTGGTGTTGGCACCTGGCAGGCTGGTGGTGCTGCTGGTGGGGGACCTCAAGCAGCTGGGCAGGTGCCAAGCCCCCAACAAAGCTTGGGCAGCAGCCGCTGGACTGAGGCGACAGCAGCAGAGTTCTTTATGAGCAAGGCAAACAAGCGGCACTGGAGCGAACAGCAGCAGGGTGCTGGCATGCAGGAGCAGCAGGAGCAGCCCAGGAGCAGCCAACAGCAGCAGATGTGCGGGCAACAGCAAGGAGCGCAGCAGCTGCTGCAACAGCAGCAACAGCCAAACTACCTGCAACAGCAGCCTGCATACCACCACCAGCACCAGCAGCATCAGCAGCAGGCAGCTTTCCGCCACCCCCAGCAGCAGCAGCACTACCACCGGCAGCAGCAGCAGCAGGCGCCTATCCAAGTCAGGCTGCAGCCGAGCAGCGCAAGCGCTGCCAATCTAGCTGTGGGGCCGTATGCCCAAGCTCAGGCGTCTCCTGTGCCGATCATGGGGCTGCTGGAAGGGACTACCTGCAGCACGAACCAGTCGCTGCTGTCAGGAAGCCCTGCGCCCCAGCAGAGCAATCAGAAACTCAACCCCATGGACACTCGTGGGTTTGGTGCAACATGCAGCTACGCTTACACCCTTGGCATCGAATCAGGCGCGCTGGGTGTCAGCACACCTCATGCCAGTGCCTCGGCCGCAGCAGCAGGGGCTGCTTGCATGGCCAGCAACAGCAACAACAGCAGCCCCAGCACTGCTTCAGAGCAGGGGCAGGTGCAGCTGCCAGGCGTGTGGATGCAGCAGCATGGGCATGACGTGCGCATGCCAGATGCAGCACAGGGGGCTGCGCCGGCCGCTGCAGATGGTAGCTTGGCTATCCCGGTTCCTGTCATGTACAGTGGCTGCAGCCCCTCGTCGCTCGTGGATGCAGCAGTAAGGGGCCCAGCACCTGCAGAAGCACCCACAGGGATGGGCCTCATGGGGCAACAGATGATCAGCAGCAGCAGCTTCCAGTCAACATACGGAACCCAACGTGCAGACAGCTCCTCTATGGCAGCCGCACGTGCACTCAATCCCCAGAGCTACCCAGGTGTTGCTGGCACCATCAGTGGCCCCAGTGAGCTGCGCAGTGACAGTATGTGCTCCTGGGTCGGTCAGCACAACGTTCCCTCTCTGTCAGCAATGTCAGCACGGCATGGTGCTGGCATCCAAAGCCTGACACAGGTGCAGCAGCTGCCTTGGGTGGGCACCACCCTGCAGCATGCAGATGCTGCAGGCAGCTCCAGGCTTGGGTGCATGGCAGGGGCCCAGATCTTCAGTCCCAGGGTGCGGTCTGCTGTGGCAGCAGGTGCAGGTGGTTCCTGCCATCGCATGGGACTTAGTGGCTCAGCTAATGCGGCTGATCCCGCCGCTACAGCTACTGCTGCAGCTCAGCCTGCCGTTTGGGAGCTTTCTGCATCTGCAGGCATGCCGGGCAGCGACCACACACACCAGCACCTGCAGCAGCAGCTTATCCTGCACGATTCTGTGCTGACCGCATGTAAGGCAGATCCCATGCTGATTACTCCACGCCCTGCGGACAGCACCGTGCTGGCCGCATGTAAGGCAGAGCCCATGCTGATTACTCCACCACCTGCGGTCAGCACCCAAAAGGCATGTGGCATGCACAGCCCTACATCCTTCACTGCAGTAGTCAGTCCGTTTGCAGGAGACACTTGCAGTGCTGGCATGGGCTCCCTTGAACTTGCAGGACACATGGCGGGGCCCATACAGCAGCCGGCTGCGTCACACCGCAGTGTCTGCATGCAGCAGACTCAGAAGCAGAGCTTACCAGGTCGCGGCCATTTGATGCCAGCACGCAGCACCCCAAGCCAACTGACTGACCGGAATCCTGCTGACGGTCCCACCACAGGCAGCATCACACCGCCTCACAGCCTCGCACCCGTCCTCACCAGGCACCTGTCCCTGCCAGCTCACACAGCTCTGGGCTCCTGCGAGCTCACAGCATCTGCACAGTCTGGGCAGGCTGTCCTGCAGGACACTGTTGCCGGAGAACTGACGGTGGTGAATGGACCCCCAGAAAGGGCTTTGCTGACCACATGGAGCAGTACCAGCAGCCTGGAGCGCATCCTGAATGAACCGTTGGTGCATGACTGGGCTGCAGACGGTGCAGAGACTGGGTCCGTGGACGCGGGAGGCCTGGCAGGGGACAGCACGCATGCTGCTGCTGATGCCTGCATGGGGCCCAGCACAGATCCAGATGCGGCTGCAGGGCCTGCAGGAACAGGTGGCAGCAGCAGCATCCTGACTCAGCGCATGGAGCAGCGTTGGATGCCGGGTGCCGTCAGCTCTGGGCGGGAAGGCTCGGCAGATGGGCTGCAAGGCAGCGCGAGCCAGCAGTCCAGCGATGGAGGCACAACGCCAGCTGGGTATCAGAGTGTTGCTGGGCCAGCACAGGACAAACATGCCAAGCTGCATGGGAGCTTTGCAGCAAGTGGCAGCGGTGCTGGCCAGCAAGAGGGGGCGAACATGGTGATAGCGCCTGCAGCGCAGGACTGGCAGGACCACAGCAACAGCTTGGGAAGCAGCCAAGGCCATCCTGCGCTACTGTCAGCACAACGGGTGCATGCAGCTTCAGCTAGCCCTGCCGCGCTGCCCATCAGGAGCTCAGCACAGCATGCAGGGTTCCCTGCAGCTGCTGCCAACCTGCCTGCAGCTGTGGGCACAGGCAAGGCGCAGCAGCCTGTAGCAGATGCATGGGCGGGCTTTGCCGACTGCCTGCTTGCTGACAGCACTGAAGGCCATGTGGCAGACCTTATGAAGTGGGCGGCCGACGGGGCTGATATAGAATGGATCCTATCAGACGAAGGCTTGTGAAGCATGTACAGCAGGCCATTGGCCAGCACAGCCCAAGGTGCTGCGCTATCGGTGGCACACATGGTGACACGGGCAGGTCTGGTATTGGCTGTGCAGCTTCCCACCTACAGCGTTGGGGTGCACAGCCTTTTGCTCTTGCTTGGTATTCCGCTGACGTCTGTTCTGTCTTGCTGCCCTGGGGGTTTTGCACTTGCGTGCATGTGCTGTATGCGCTACACATCAACAGGGCGCAGGGTGAGCTTACCTGACAGCGCCATGCGTGATGTTTTGTGCTAGTTCAACTACTCTCCGGATGAGATGGTTCCCTGTTTGCAGGCTCTGCTGGGTTGAAAGATGCAGCCAGGGCTGCAGCAGGTTTGTGCATTGGACAGGCAATGGAAAATCATGCTAGCTGCTCATGGGTTACATCTGTCGGGGCTGTTTGACAATGCTTGTGCAGCTAGTGCACACGTGACATTTGATCATACTTGGTGGTTTGCTCCTCTCGCTTCACGCTACATGTGTGTGGACTTGTGGGACTTTGTTGTGGGTCTTTGTCTCTGTTGTGGGTTTAGCAGGCGCAGCTGTCAGCACATTCCCAGATTGACATGAAGGGATAGCTTACATTGCGCGCATGCACAACTGTTGGATGAGTAGCTTGTCCATGGGTACGGGCTGGCATGATGGTACATGTATCGTGTTGAGGGTAGCCGGGCATCAGTGTGTTGTCTTTGAATCTTTACCAAGCAGGGGCACTCCATCAGGAATTGGTGCAGCCCTTTGCTTTGAATGCATGGGGGCTTTCATGTTGAGACACATGCGGTGTGGGTGTGTGGGGTGTGCAGTGTGTGGGTGTGGTGTGCTTCTGTGCAAGGGGCTGACAACTTGGCCTTCATGCATGTGCATGCATGTTGTCCAGGTGCTGCCAGTGCAGCTGCTGCCCTTGAAGCATCCCAAGCTAAAAAAGCTAGGCAGACCAGCAGGGCCACAACTATCATGCCTTAGGCAGATGAGCTTGCCAAGCAGTTTGTGAGCCAGAAAGGCAGCGCAGTGTTGCTGCAGTTGCTGCCAACTCCCAGCCAGGCACGGGTAGTGGGGCCTGGCCAGAGCCGGTCCAACAGCTTGCGGTGTTGGCACATAGGGTGCAACCAGCCGATCAGGTAGACAAGCCCTGGGTGTAGCAGCAGCACACGTCTCTCCCTGTCCACACACAGTGCATCCGGCAGGGGTGGAGAACGATGCAGGTAGATAGGTAGAAGCCTGCACCGTCCAGCATGTTGGTAGCAGCAGCAGTTGCAGCGATCCAACCAGTGCGCGTGAATGGGGTAAGTGGTGCTTCTGTGGATGCTGGTGGGATGTCTGTCCCACAGTGCAGCCCGTGCCACGGGCTGTCGGACAGCTTCAACAGCTCAAATATGGGTTGCACTGTGTGATGCTGGGTGAGGGTGTGTGGTTGTGTATGCCCTGTTTCATCAAGGGAAAGCCTGGCTTCACGGTCTCATCTTAGGAACTGCTTGTTGGTTTGAGGGCAACTGAGGGAGACATTGGCGGCCACAACCTCAAACTTGAGGCTTGGGCTAACGCCTACTGGGTTGCTACATTGCACATGCTGTCTCAGGTCGCAGGGGGCCTGCGGTGGTTCAGTTGTAGTCACGTGTTTGAGCTAGGTGGTTCAGTTGTACTGTCTGGGTTTGCGTGTTTGATCTTGTGGTGGGAAAGAAAAGGGGTGTGTGCCTCAACACAGACAGTTCAGTGTGATGCGCCGCCCTGGGCAGCTTGACAAACATATGCCAGCTCATGAGAATGCGCCTGGTGTAGACTGGTGTTCGACGGACCTCTTTTGCATATGCAGTCCCTACAATGGGTGGCTGTCATTGCATGCCTCTCTGTTTGGGTGCCGCCCGGCAGCGGGGCCGCATGCCGGGTAGGGTGGGCAGGGAAGGTCGATAAGTGTCCGCTTGTTTGCTGTTTTGACGTGTGCGTGTCAAGGGTGTGCGTGTCAAGGGTGTGGTGGAATTCCGATGCACAGGAGTTTTCGTGTGCATGCTGAGTGAATGTCAGCCTATGTCCTGTGTGTGTGAGGAGTCGCAGCTGCACTGGATCTGTCTATGTGGACGCTGCAGGGTTTGTATAGAGTGTGTGAATGTGTGCGGCCACCAAGCAAGCTGTGTGCAGGGTTTTCGTAGGGGTAGCTGCCTCACTCTCTTTACTGATATATTTGGGCAGGTTTTTCTTTGCCTTCTGGCACGCTGTCGGCAACACCAAGGTGCCAGCCACAGATCAACGGTGGGTGTTATGTATGCATCATGGTTCAGTGAACCATGTGATACTTTGATATTGTATGTGTGTGTGCATTCACTGGTGCAGAGGGTGCATGTTTGATCTATCAGGGTTCGTGGTATGGGAGTGGTTCAAACCTGGCATTCCAAGTCCATGCTGTGCAGCAGTCAAGTCCCGGGGGCTAGAGTTTATGGTGTTTGAGTCAGTGCAGTGTTCTGTGGCTATGTGCAGAAGCATGTTGAATGTGTGTGGGAACGAGCAGAACCTCTGCTGTCTGCAGCGGAATCCAGGGCCCAAGGGCTGGCAGCTCATGCCCCGTAAGTAGACCCGGCCACTTCACTTGCATCACAATTTCCTATTGACCAGGCTGGATGAAAGCCATGTGTATGGCTGTGTTTGTTGCTAGGTATGGGTGTACTTGGCTTAGACTCGGTCAGACAAACACTTTCCTGGTCATCTGCTCACCGTTCTGGCACATAGTATGAATACATGTGTTGTCGCTGATTAGGTGTGTGTTGGGCAGCCACTGTTGCCCAGCCACTGTTGGCGGACCCCACACGTGTACGATGCCTGGAAGTGTGCATGCGGCTGCCCTGGTTTGCAAGATGGCGTCCGTGTGAGGGCTGTTGACGGCGCCAGCTCACTAGCTCAACGGGCGCTGAGGGGCAGTTGCCAACCGCCAACGGCTTTGGCATTGTTTTGGAGCCAGTCACAGTGCCAAAAGGGCCTAGGTTTGTGAATGTGTTGGAGTGATCAACAGGGCCCAGATCGACAGAGAGCAGGTGCCAAGCACCAGCCTGCATGGCATGTGAGCGCAAAGCCACAGGCCCTCCCTTGTGTTGGATCAAGTAGCATTGTGATTTCATGGCTCGTGGCTCGACTTTGGAAGTTGCTGGATGGCGGCTGAGGAACCTATTGAGTTGGTTGCTGGGTTGCAGCACACACCAAGCTACTGTGTGCTTGGCCGTGCAGGCGTGGCAGCAGCAGCTTTTGGGGTGCCTGCACTGCAGCGGAAGCTTCCTGACGCTGCATCATGCTGAGGCTCAGCCCACAGATCCAGTAACCTGCACAGGGCTTGCAGCATCTCTTCGAATCTCTTACCTTTTGTTGTGGCAGGCTGTGTGCGGCCAGCCACATCTTTGTTCCCCAACACTGTTGGACACTGCTGGTGCCGCGTTTTATCAGGGGTGGTTGGATACTGTTTGGCACGTTGGCATGTCGGATCAGCGGGGTCGGGACCATCATAGTTGGTGCTTCAATAGAAGTTCTCTGCGCTTGGATGAAGAGGGGTGAAGGCAGCAGGAGGGGTCCGCGGCCTGCGTATGTCAGGCCCAGCAGCAGTCCGGGCACATACTGTGCTGGGAGCCACAGCGTCACAGTGCAGCACCCACACATGTTGCAGCACCTCCAAGCTGTGCCTGCATCTGCATTTGCACGTCAGGGCTACACCTGCACGCACCTGAGACAGCCATACTATGGCACTGCTTCAACTGTTGGTGTGCAACTGTGTGGCTTGCACCAGCTTTTGCATGCATGCAAGGAGCCAGATGCTCCAGCAGACTTGTGGCTTTGAGCCCAAAGCCCTGGGTTTGACTATGCCCAGGATGGGGTTGTACAAACAAGTTGGAGCTGAGCCAGGCGTCACAATTAGTTCTTTTTTGTTGTTGTGGGCGGCTGGTCGACCAGCCCGCTGACAGGAGCATCGTGTGCGGGTGAGGCTTGGTTGTTGGCAGGGACACTAGCAGGGGGTGCCAACAAGCACCGCAAAGTTCACGGCCCAGAGGCTTTGACGCTTTACTCTTGGCAACCCCAGTTGCTGTTGCGTGTATGTGTCACGTTGCAGCGGTATATGATACGGTAGCCTGGCATTCCCAGAACGTGGCCAGAGCACCCATTCGTTTGCGCCTCGTGGACGTGACCTATGCCCCTTGCGTGTATTTGTGTTTCAGCCACTGCTCCTGCTGGCGATCAGATCCTGCATGAGACATGCCCGTGGATTCCAGGGGAGGGTTGTGGCCTAGCCACTCTGAAGTATACTATGCTAGTAGTACAGTATGTAGTACAGCAGTCCTCTATGCTTGTAGTACCGTTGGCCTCTTTCAAAATGCCAACCGGTGCAGGCTGGCCTGTGTTGCAGTATCACGGAGCACAAAGGCGGCAGATGTACTCCCGCTCGTGCTGACGTGCGCTCCTATGAGATCACCTGAGTGTGAGGGTGAGGCTGAGGTGTTTATCTGTAGTGCTTTGCCATCCATGCCTTTTGTACCTTGCAGGTGCTTGGCGTTATGATACTGTTGCTTGTGATTTTATTAACCTCAGGGCCAAGTGACCTGTATAATTGGGACTTGCTTGTCCACGCAGATGCAGTTCTCAGAGCTGCCCCCTGATCCTGATAATGACAAGGCCCCTGTAGGCCCTTGCACATACAGGTCCCTTGCTCGATCTTGTTCAGCACAACCCCTGACCAAAGAGCAGGCATTTCGTGCTGACTGGCCACGCCCCCTTGGCCATGCACGCTTTCCTACTTTCTTCTGCACGTATGCTGCTAAGCCTCTCGTGCAGTGCCGGTACAGCCCTGCGTGCTTGTCTTTCGCATACGCTTATGTGGCTTTGCCGTTTCTCTCACCACCTTTGCTCATCTGATGAGGAACCAGTCCAGGTCTGTTGCACCAAGTGGACTAATGAGCAAGGTACAGCTGTGATGTCAAGTTGCTGGTGCTTTTACTAGGTGCTGCTGACCAATGGGGGTGTCCTGCCTTTGTAGCTGACAGGCTGTTGGGCACCCCTGCCTGTGTTGTGACGCAAGATTGGCCATGATGGTTTTGTTGACAAGTTTGATAATGGGCATCTACTGTGCCGTCCCATGCAACTACTGTGTGATGACCACTTTGAGAACATGGGACAGAAGTTCTGTGACAGAACATCAAGCTGCCATGCACAACAAGGAAGAATGCAGAATATTAAGCAACTGGAACTTCTGACAGATGATGCACAAACATGTCCGAGAGTACGGGGCAGTTGTAGGCAGCCCAGGTGGTTGGTAAAGTACTTGCATTGTAGTTGTGAACTGCCAGTCATATTGCACCAAAGCCACTGGAATCAAACCGGAGAGCACATCATGCTGCCTCAAGCGCAAATCTTGATCTGATTCTGCATCACGCACGCCTTGTATTGACAGCTGCAAAACATAGATCAGGAGATCTGCCTTCAGTCAGGCTCCAGTTACCACGCTTGAGTCCCTGAGTGCCTGTCATCGTATAGTCTGTCACAGTTCGCCCAGAAACCTTGTGAACCCAACAGCACGAGCTTTAGTGGCCGGCAGCTGGCACACTTAGACAGTACCAATGGATTACGAAGGGCAGAGGGCTGCAGAGCAGTGGATCAGCCGGTTGCTGGTGTTGTTTGCAGCTATAGGCTTCACCGTGGGTTACATCTCCAGCAACTTCGCCCTCATGGCGTACATCAACGTGGCTGGCCTGGCTGCAACGTTACTGTTGGTCGTGCCCGACTGGCCACTGTTCAACCAGAACAAATTGCAATGGCTGCCACCGCTCAACCCGGGTAAAACTAAGAAGGATGACGACGACAGCACGCAACAGGTAGCTCTGGCGAAGGTCAGCAAAAGTCGAAAAGCGTAGGTTGGCGTTGACTCAGGGCAGCCAGCAAAGGTGGTTGCAGTTGCTGCAGCAGGTGCAGTCCGTGCGCGAAGTATGCATGGGTCTTGCCGCCAGTATATTTGCGGCGAGATGTGGTGGTAGTGTGCACGTTCAGGCAGGCAGACAGCCAGGCAGTAGTACTTGCGCTGCTTTGTGTCGCTGTGTCTGCCGCAACAACACTTGGGTGCTTGCTGAGTCCTGCAGCAGGAGGGCAGCAGCAGCGAGCCGCAGCAACAGCCTTGTGTATCTGCAGGCAGATGCTGATGGTACAGTTACTGGGCTTGTAGCGGCACTCAAGGCAAGCCATGCTGAGCCCGGCAGCCTGTGGCATCATGGGCTGTGCGCAGCTGCACACAGGCTATAAGCCCATCCTTGGATATGTCAGCACATGGTGTGTATGGAGGTTGGTTTGTGGTGCTGTTTTTGCATGTGCTTGTATCTGCGCACATGAGCTGCTGCTGGTTTCGTCGCCCACACATGCATAAGCTTTGGTCACAGGACAGCATGCTGGCACTGTAGGTGCTGCCCAACGCAGCTGGCTCATGTCACAGGGTGACTGCTGCCTATTGTATTGTGTGCATCATCTATAGGCACACTTTGCAGTTGCAGGTTGCGCAACGCTTGCATGCGTTTGCTGGTCTGTGCCTTGTTGTATGTTGCTGCATGCACCATTCTGACCAGGGGTCCTTTGGCCAGGGGCTAGGAATGCCTCACCTGGGTTGTCAGCTGTTGTAGACCATGCCATGTATGCTTGCTGGCTTGCAGCAGGGTTCTGTTGCAGTTGGTTGTCTCCATGTAGGGCAAGTCTGACCCCAGGAGACTTCATGCTGTGTGATGGCGCTGTATGGCGTTTCTACCTTGTAATTGTCTTGCTCCTCAGTTTGCGCATGGAAGGCAATTCATGTCCAAAACAGAAAGCAGAAGGGGGTTGTGGTGCAACGTGAGACCTGGGGCCAACATTCCCTTTCAAGACTTGAGTGGTCAGGTGGCATGGCAAGTCGGCAGGGCAGCAGCAATGCTCAAGCAGCGCAAGACATCGGTGATCATCACAAGTGTTGGCACTGGGGTTGGGGAGGCTTGGATGCAGTGTGCACAACTGGCGCGCAGTTGACCTTTAGGTCTGCAGAGACGGGGCTTAGGATGTATTCACGGGTGTACATGCTGGCCAGCATGTATGTTGGCCCCAGTCACTGAGTGAAAGCGCTTGGTGTTCAGGTACATGTGAGCAGTCTTGTCGCACTACAGTGCATGCCAAGTCATGAAGGAGCCTCATACCAGCAGCAAAACAACAACATCCCGCACAACTTCTAACAACCGCAAAGTATGGCACTGCGTCGGCGCCGCCTTCAGCAAGCTGCGTAAAGGGCTACCCTTCCAGCTGAACAATGCAAGTTTTTGCTGTTATCACAAACGTGATTTTCATCCTTGTTTTGGCTTCGAGCGTTTATGACTCAAATGACGTGTCACCATCGGACTCGCTGTGTGCAAGCATGTCAAGTCTTCTCTCAAGTGCATAACCCGCAATGCTGGTTTGTGTTGTTGTTTCTTTCTGCGTGCTTGTTTCTTGCATAATGCTTGCAAAGGGTCTGCACCGGCCTGGCAGCGCCCTCAGGGGCCAGCACAGAGCTGCCAACTGCTCATGCCCGTCTGCGCTTTTACAGCGCCCACTATGCAACCACAGCAGTCGTCCAAAGCGTGCATGCATAGTGAAGATCAAGGCGGATTCTCAGCAGGATGGCAGCCCCTCCAGCAGTGTGGCAGCAGCCGAAACAGAGCTGGTGGCATCCGCGGGTGTGGCGAGTGCAAGCGGAGTAGACCTGCAAAGCAACGGCAAGAACCCCAGCAGTCTCAACAAGATGAAGACACAGATTGATGGCATGACTTCAAGGTGATGTCTCCTCCCCTGCAAGCAGAACATTTGGTGAAGGGCCTGACCAAGGGCAGCTCTGTATGTCCAGTCACCAACTGATCATGCGCCCCATGCCACCGTTGGCGTAGCGTGAGCCACATGTTTTGATGCATTGGACACTAGCGCAGCAGCTGCGCTCGCGTGCTTGCTAGGCCAATCCAATCAGCGGCCCCTGGCAGTGCATGCATGACAGCCAGCTTGGCTCACTAGGGGCATTGCATGCATGCCCAAGCAGTGTAGCAACCTGTAGCGTTCGGACTTGGGGGAGAGAGTTGGCAGCAGACATTGACAGACAACGACTCCAGAGGCTCCGAATATCTGCACCACATCTGTTGCACCTGTGACGTAGTACCACGGTAGTAGTAACGGTTACAGAAAGCTCTTGCCAGCCATTCACTGCCCACAGGGAGAGACATGAGACAAGAGATATCAGCATTCAGCCCCCGGGGGCCCTCGGTGTGACACCACGCTACTGCCGCTGATGCGTGTACCCCTGCCCGCCACTGCCCCCGCCCCCGCCCCTGCCCCCATGTCCGCCCCCACCCACAGGTATGAAGCTCTGGACCGCCGCCTGGACTCCCTTGAGAGCACACTGCTGACCCTCCTGCGCAACGTGAAGGACCGGGTGCGCAACCCCGCAGCAGGAGCAGGAGTGGGGCCTGCAGGAGAGGGTGTCCAAGTTGCAGGTGAGAAGCCGCAGAGCCCTGGGGCATGGAGCAGTGACCCATTGGTGGGTACAGCTGCCAGCTTCAGGAAGTTCCTGCAGACAGCAGAACAAAAGAAAGAAAGAATCTGATACACCCCCTTTGTATCAGCAGAAGCACGGCATGATCAGTTACTGGAGCCTTCACTCTGCGAACATGTGTTCACAGGCTTATAGTGATTGACAGGCTGTACAAAGGTTTGTGCTGCGAACAGCCTCTAGTAGTACGACCCTCCTGCAGGGTCTGTGAGTCCTGCATATTAGACTTTGGGACAGAGACAACATCTAAAATTCAAGTCGCTCAGTGTTTTAGACCCTAAATGTAGGGCGTACATTGGCCCCGGCATTGAATGCATTGGCAGTCTGACTCAGCTCAAAGCAACCATGTATGTTCACGCCGAGTAACTCTGGTCCCCTGTGCGTTGGGCTCTTGGTGTGTTGCTTTTGTGTTGGTGCTGTCAGCTGGCGTGCCTGCAGGTGCTCTGTCCAGCCGTGACGTCCCTGACTATGACTATGACCCTGATGAGGATGAGGATGGAGGCCTCTTTGACATCAAGAAGCTGCAGGCAAACCTCAGTGAAAACATCAACAAGGGGTGCGCAGGCAGCAGATGTCACATCTGGTGACCTGCCTGGGGCATGGGCTTCTGCGTCTGGGGTCAGGGCCAATGTGCCTCTTTTTGTGGAATCTGTACGCGTATAAGCAGGACGATCATTGTACTGGCATAGGAAAGTCTAGGGTGGCTGCTTGCTCCGCCATACAGACCTTGTCCGCATGACAGGATCGCACACCAAGGTTTGTTGGTGCCTAATTTCTGCAGGCTAGCAGCCAGCAGGCGCAGCAGCAGCGGCTGGGCTGCGGACGTATGTGCCACATGCCTTTGAAAGGCATCGAAGGGTGCAAGGACAGTTGGGGTGCACATGCGGCTGCGCCCACTGCACATACTTCTGCAAACCACTCCAACTTTGGCTTGTACGCCAGCACAGCCCTGCCTGCCGCAATACAAGGGAGTGTGTTTGAGGGCCCCTCTATTGGAAACCAAACGCATGCTGCTTTGATCGCCTGCAGGTACATGGAGAGTGTCAAGCACCTGCGCGACATGCTGATGGCATATGAGTGGGACCTGCACGGCAAGGAGCTGGCAGGACGCAGGTGAGAGACAGGGTCTGTGATGGGTGCAGACAAGTGTTGTCTCTGTTGCTGGCATCATGTCACCATGTTACACCATGATGGTGTATTGCCAAACCCCAGACTCTGAGACGCAAGGACTGTCTGAGTGTCGCCCAATGCATCTGTTTGACGACACTCAGCCAACAAGACACCATGCCAGCGGCATGACACCCTCACTATTGGTTTACAGTGTTTCCCGTTGTTGAGTGTACTGTCACACAGCGGCGCTGCTCGCATAATCTTGAGCCAATATTGTTTCGCATCACCTCCAACAGTGCCCTCTGGCGTGCCATGCCTTGCTGTTCAGGGGTGTTGCTAAGTTTGAGCACTACTGTGCTGAGAAGGACATTGAAGGTGTCAGCTTTGAGGTGCTGAGCCAACTGTATGAGGACCCCAACAACTTGGATGCCCTGCCTAATGACAAACTCAAGCTGCTGGCCCGCTCCATGATACAGCAGACTATGGATGAGAGGTGAGCGCATGCCTTCAGTGCAGGTTGCAGCCAGTTTCTTGCATACACCGTGGTTCGACACTACACCAACATGTTACTGGCTGGTCACCTGGCTGGATACGTGAAATTGCTTTTACCGTGCCGTGCAGTCCGACCAGGTTGTGTGCAAACAGTTGCAGGCCATGCTGGCCGCTGCCTGCACTTATGACAGGAACGCATGCATGCGCTGGCAAGCTTGGTTGAAGATAGCACCAGGCTGTAAGACCCACACACCCAAAGCTGAGTTTCAGCCATTGTCTGTTCTGTTGTTGTCTGATTTGAGCACAGACAGTGATGACCACCCAGACAGTGCTGTCCTGTAAATCACCCCCCCCACACACCACACACACCCCCATCCCCAATCACCACACCCCCCCCCCCCCACCCACACTCCCCCACCCCCACTCTCACCACCCACCCCGCACGCACATTTGTTATGTGCTGGCTGTAGGTACTGCTCCATCTACCATGAGTGCACCATTACCGCCAAGGAGATGGCTCACACAGGGTTGAAGGACATCATCCCTGACAGCGCAGGCAAGGTGGGAGGTGTCATCAAGGACATACTGCCGCTGCCAGGATTCATCAAAAAGTGACGTGGCAGGCTGTACACGCTGGTTGCATTTGTTTTTTTCACTGTGTTGGCTGGTGGTTGATTGAGTGTCCATCGTCTGGGCACAACAGTACACATTCTCACAAGGTGTGGAGCTGGTGACCAATGAATGTGCTTACAAGTTGTGAATGCAATGGGCTGCATGTGGTGGGATATTTATGTTGGTTGGTGGTTGAAAACATTGTGGCTGTGGCGTGACTGGCTGGAGCATTGCCAGCTGCTGAGGCGTAGCGCACCTGGGCTAGTAATCTGCGTTGGATGTTGAATGCTGAGGGAATGTAAGTGGAGAAAGCTCTGGAGAAATTGTGCTCGAAAGTAACAGCTACAGCCTTGCCGTATGTGGTGCAATTGGTGGGGTACAACGGATGACTGTCGTATTGTCAGTCTGCAACCTGTATGCCTTGCAGTACATACAGCTGACCATTTGGAAGGTGGTACAGTTACATAAAACAAGTGCTGCCCCAACTACACTACAGCACCATGTGCAGCACATCCTGAAAAGACGGCAATGCAGCACCATCTGCAGCACATCCTGAGTACTCAAGGCATAAGCAGTCAATCGGACCGCAGCCCAGCTGCTTTCCCCGTCAAGTCAATACCTGAGGCTTGCACTCTGGAACAATAATGGACTGACAAATGCCCATCAGCAGCAACAACAAACAAGCGCGCACCATGTGCAAGTTTGGCTGCCTACCGCATACCGACATAATCACACCCATCTCACAACATGCTGCAGCTGAAGTCATACAAAAAAACACGCGATGATGCACCAGCTGTCCGACTTGACCTCATTTACACCCACTCAGTGCTCGCGCTCTGTGTTGATGAGGCAGCACGTCGCTGCTTTGGTGCTGATTGAGCATTGGCGGCTGCACTGCTGAAAGCCAGCAAATCGCAGCTGCTTTGCTGCTGCTCGGACCTTGGCAACAGATTGCTGCTTGCACCAAGCATGCATGTGAAAAACACATCACCACCCCCAGAGTGCAGCACAGCGCCTGCAGCAGGGTGTGCTTGCAAGCTGACGCGTTGAGAGCCCTGCTCTGCCTCATGTATCATATCCGGCTTTCCATGACTTCATCTGACACAGGGCCCTCCAGCAGCTTTTCCCGCGACCCCTGCCGCTGTATCGTTCGCCGCTTGCCCCTGCCTGCAGCTGCTGCACCGCCTGCAGCACACGGCGATGCACATACGGCAGCATACACATTGCACCCTCAGGTTCACGACAAAGCATGCAAGCTTCTGGTTAAAGTCAACCAGACCGACGCTGCCATGTTTTTCTGACACTGCCAAGGCCATTTGAAAACTCAACGCGGCAAGTACACACACCAGCACAACACCCGTGAGTCAGCATGAGTGGCGCAATGTTCCTTGCTATGCTTGCCGGCTGCAGACCACATGCAGACACTACATGCCGCTTGCGCAAAAGAGACCTGCGTCCCGTCCACACACCTGCTTCAGCAATGTCTGGCATGGCTGATGGTGTCGTTAGTGGCGGCACCCATGAGCCCGGCAGGAGGCAGTGTAACATCACAGCCATGCCTGCCAGCCGGTTGATCTGCACCAAACACCAAACACACAAGATCACTGGTGTTCAGTAAAGTCCATATAAGAGCACACCACGCCTGGCACAGTCCAACCAACTTCCTACAGACAATGCACCTGCTGCTTTCGAAGCTGGTTGCTGAATGTGCGACATATCAACAAACAGGGACATGTGTTGATCTTGCAGCACGTGCCAATCGCTGCTGTTGTCGCAGACGAGACGCATTCGCTCAACTTACCCAGCCTGGCGCTGGCTTCGCTGTCAGCTGCAAACACAAGTCGTTGGCAAAGTGGTTGCAGTTGAGCTGCAGCAGGTGGTACTTGTTGCCCTTGTAGTGCTGCCCCATCTGCTGCACCAAATGCTGCACCTGCTGTGACGACAAGCTGGTCTCGCCCATGGGTATGCTTTCCCGGAACACTGCACAGCATAGCACAGCACAGCATCTCAACCTGTCAGCACAGTGCAGAGCTTCTGCACAGCAGCAGATGCAAAGCTCTGTCCAGCAGCTGCCTTATGCCTGCTTGATTGACATGCGTCCTGTGAACCACAGCACATCACTTCAAACCACTCATCAGCACCCCCTGCCAGAGGCTGCTGCAGCTGACGCCATTGCAGCCTGCACAGTCACATGCGCGATAGAGCTGCTGGTTGTGAGGCTGCTGCTACTAGTGGCAGTTTGCTGCTGCTGCTGCTGCTAGTGCCAGCAAACTTGCAAGATGGCAGCAGCCCTGCGACGCGCACAGACAAATTGAGCCCACCTGCTCCTGGCGCCTCCCGTGGTCGCGTTGCAAACACTCCTGACACATCATAGTCATGGCCTGCACGTGATGAGGGTCACATTTTAGGAAAGTTGTGTCCAACAGCCCTGCTGCCGCATGTTGTCGTTGTGTCTGGCATTGGAACCAGGCATGCATCAGGGCAGCAGCACCCAAAACCTGTGGGCTGCCCTGCTCTGCCCTCACCTCCATAAGCATACTCAATACCATACACCTCCACCCCAGCATGGAACACGCCAACACCACACCAATATGTCCAGCTGTTCATCTGGGTGGTCAGATCATACACATTCAGGTACACCTGCGCCCCGGAAGGCTGAGCGCCTGCCCATGTTGCCATGCTGCGCCAAATGCTGTGCTGCCCTTGCAGCAGCTGCACCAGCAGCTACTACTGTGCTGAGTGACAGCAGTGACAGTAGCCTGCTGCTGGTACCCCTGAGAAGGACTAAGTTCTATGACTCAGCAGTTGTTGAGAGGTCTCTGTCGTGTTCAGCAGGGCCAGCAGGAAGGCCGCTTCGTCAATCTCATAGACACAGACAAACGTCCACTAAGAGGTAGCAGTAGGCCAGTGAACGGTTAGCAGCACCGCATCAGCGAACAAGCGAAAGGCTGATGTTGAGTTGAACGCTTAGCGAAACTTCACGGGCTCTGCACGCAAAGGAATTACAGTTGGACGTCATAGACCGATCTCACGGTCTCAAAAACATTGCAGAATCATTTCGTTGTTGTCCTCACACTTTCTTGAACGGCCAGCAGATGGGAGGGATCCTCAACATACGTACGGTGCACTCCCTGATCGCCACCATCATTCTTTGATAACAGTCTGAGAGACGATACCACGCCCACGCAGCCGCAACACACATGATACTTCCCACTTGAGGGAGTCAGGTCTGCCAGACCTGACCTGACCCCTTGCGCTGCAGACATGCAACCTCTTGCAATCAGCCCTCAGGAGGTCGAATTCAGCATTTGTCAGCCAGGTCAGGAGCTCACTGCAGCAGTATGCATCAAGGTAGGGTGCTGCATGCTGCCAGCTGGCACTGCTGATGCGTGCAGTTGTGCGCAGATGCAGGGCACGAAAGTCATGCACATGCACGGCACAAATCTTGGGAAGCAAACATCATGTCATGCCATGGCTCAATACACAATTTGTTGTTGCTCATGTGTCAACATCGCCACAGAACACCGACACCAGGCCACGCTCTTTTCGGGTGAAGGGTCCTGCTGGGCGCTGGTTTGCAGTGCGTGGCATCCAGCACCAGCACAGGCTTGCCCCTGGTCTGTCCATCACCTTTGAGGTGTGTTGGGACATGCAAGCGGTGTGCTGGGGCATAACCAGCTTCAGGGCCACTTGCCTGCACTGCCCTCAACACTTGGGCCAGCACAGGCAACCCTCTGCAGCTGCCATGCAGGCTGTGATGTGCTATGGCTCACAAGTGTGCATCTCATCGCAACTGATCACACCTGCACAGGTGGCTAGCCCGAGGTGCCCACAGCGCTTGCATCAGCTGCTGCCCCTTGGCACTGCTGTCTCTGGCACTGCTGTAGGTTGTCTTCAACGGCAAAGCACTGGACAGCCTCACAGCAGGCAAGGAGTACCATGACACAATCAAGTTTGCCTGCGAGTCAGTATCAGCGGTGCAGGAGGCACCCTTGGAGCTGTGGGTGCATGCCAGGCCACCCAGGCCATGCTTGCGTGTGCATGGTGACCTGCAGTTTGGGGTGCTGGCAGCAGGTGCAAGACAGAAGAAGGCAGTGCAGCTGCTCAACAGTGGCTCTGCACCAGCTGACTACACCATCACATGCGACAAGTAAGCTTTGACCTTTGAACGCGTCAGGGGTGTGCTAGCACACATCCCTGTGCCAACACACTTTCAACAGCAGCAGTGGCTTGCTGTGGTATGTGGTGGCAGCCGCAGTCAGCAGCACGGCAATGCTGTTGGGGTAGGAGCATAACCAACGTCTACAGAGGCATATCTCTTGGCACCAGCGCCACCTTGCATGCCTCTCTTGCCCTGCAGGAGCCTGCCAGTCACTGTGGAGCCATCCTCTGGCAGGCTTGGCCCAGCAGGCAGCCCTGACTGCAGCACCAGCATCACCGTCGCCTTTGCCGCAACAGAGCCAGGTGCAGTAGTCGGCGAGCTGGCCATCAGCACAGCTGGCATCAAGGAGCCGCTGCTGTGTCCACTGGGTGCATCAGTGGTGCAGAGCAGCTACCAACTCATTGATGATGAGACCAAGGCGCCAGTCACTGAGGTAGCGTCTGCAGTGGATTTAACTGGCCTCAACAACTTGTATCATGCCGGATACCCAGCAGCGAAAGTGCCCTCTTACGGCCCTGAAGGCAACCAGCTGAACCAGTTGTTGTACCTGCAACTGTACCCGCAACGACCAGAGCCAGCAAGTGCAGCACCGCAAAGCGTGCTGAATGCCACACCCTCACCTTGCTGTGTCATCATGTCACCAGGTGCACTTTGGCGAGCTGTTCTTTGGTGAGAGTGTCAGTCGCCAGTTGACATTAGTGAATAACGGGCCCACCGAGGCCTGCTTTGACTTGAGCTTTGGCAGCGTGGCTGACCTGAAGGCCCTGCTGGCCACCGGCCCTGATGACGAGGCCAGTACACCAGACGACAGGCTGGCAGCTTTCCTGCAGGTGGCGCAAATCAGGGTAAGCAGCAGCAGGATGTCGTCATCATGACAGCTGATGTACTTCACAAGCTCCTGAAGCCTCTGAATCCAGCAGCTGAACATGCTTCCACAAGCACACCTTGACAGTAATGGCTTTCGATGGCAGATTTTTGGGCATTCCAGCTGCATTTGGCATGCCCCTCACACCCTGTGTCCGTGATGCATGCCTGCAGGCAAAGGCAAGGGAAGATGCAGGCACCATGCTCAAGGTGTCACCCATTGCAGGGGTCATTCCACCCTACAGCAGCACAAAGCTGTGTGTCACCTTCAAGCCATTCTCGCCGGATGGCAGCAGGGGCTTTGCTGCCCAGCCGCTGAACCCCACACAGCAAGTGCAGCCCTTTGATGGCCTGCTTCAGGTGAGCACCAGCAAACCAACGCTACAGGTGGTTGGCTAATCTTCTGGTTGAATTAGTGTATGGTGGATCCATACGAGCTGTTGGTAGTAGTGTGGCATGTCAGCTACTTGTTAGCGGCAAGCATGCCTGATGCACCTTCAAGGGCGAACAGTGTTGTTTCAGGCACGTGCCGCCTATTGAAGCACCCTTCGCTGGTGAGATCTCATTGCACTTGCACCCATTGTTGTTGCTGCAGGTCAACCTGGCGTCCGGCAAGCATCTGCGCCTGTCGGTCAAGGGCTGCGGCCTGGCCTGCTCACTGAAGGTGCAGCCAGATGTGCTGCATTTTGGCATCGTGCCAACGTACGCATGGGCTGACCAGCTGCTGCAGCTCAGCAACAACTGCACGGAGCTGCCCATGCAGCTGGCAGTGGTGGCGAGCGGACCCTACTTCTGTTCCCTGCCTGCTCAGCTGGAGCTGGCCCCCTGTGGCACTGGGGAGGTGGCCATCCGGTATCGACCAAGGTGAGGTCACGTCAGCCACGGCCTGGCTGAGCAGCCCGCAGGGGCGTGCCTGCAACCAACTGCGGCTGACTTGCCTGGCTGAATGCTACGTACTTGTGTGTGGTGTGTGTGCATTCATGCCGCCACGTTGGGAGAGCCAGGGCAGCAGGCTTGTTAACAACAGTACGGAATGTGGCGGTGTGATTGTTGCATGTATTCAGGACGCACAAGCATCCCCGATACTGATGGTCTATCCTTTTGCTGCACATTCTTTGTATCTGCAGGGCCTTGGCCACCACCAAACAGCAATGTGTGTCCAGGTGATGTCCCTGCGCAACCAAGGCAAGGTTTTGTTTGAGGCATCAGTGCAGGTGATGGGCAGCAGCCTGAGTCTGGGCCCAAAGCAGCCGCTGCCAGGAGGCACCACAGCTACACCAGAGACCTTCACACTCTCAAGGTAAATCACAATGGTGCTGCCATTGTTCGAGTTGGCTGCACTGCACTGCTCACTGACATAGCTGACACAGCCCATCAAATGCCAGGCCGATCAAGGTCTGATGCACATTTGATACAGCAGGTTGTAGCAGGCATGCTATACCACATGTGCACTGCAGAAGTGGTGCAGGCATACTGCATACACTCTGTGCAGCCGCCCCAGCCTGCCTTACCGCTGGTAGCATTGCTGCCCATCTCAGGTCTCTCGTGGATGAGGCAGATGCTGCTACAGCACGCCTGTGGGCTGGCAAGATCTACAAGAGGCCCCAGATCTGGGAGGTGGAGGAAAACGCTGACAGGCTGCAGGGCATTGGCAGCACAGACAGGTGAGGTCCTGCAATCAGCCAAGCTCATGCAGTGAGGTTGTTTGTTGCTTGTCATCAGTGGGCGTGGTGTGTACAAACACGTTCCTCAGTGTCTTCAACAACAGTCCCACCTTGGCACGCACTTCGGGCTCTTGGTTCCTTGCCCGCGCTCCCTGATTGATCGTGTCCACTGTTGTTTGGTCAACATCCCCCCCCCTCCACCTTGACAGGTTTGGGGTGACACAGGAGGTTCACCAAGCCAGGGTGGCTCATGCAGATCAGTACACTACCTTTGTGCGAGCCAGGCGCACTGCCGCTGCGCGCAAGTATCTCACGCAAGCGGAGGGAGGTGCTGATGACATCAACATGGGCATGAAGCCATACCGGTAGGCTGTGACTTGCAGTGTCGTTAGGCATGGTCGTCTCACCGTGCCTCATACTGTGACACTCACTTGATGATATGCATGCTGCTGCTGTCATATCCGTCACTCTGGCGCTGCAAGTACAGTATCTCATGGTGTGGGCGTCCCTCATCACGTGCCCTGCCCATCATGCTCTGCTGCCCTTGATTGCAGGGGCTTGCAGCCAAGCCCACTGCGCCTGAAACAGCAGGTCGACCCTCTGTGGACAGTCTCACAGCATGTGAAGAGTGCGCCTGTTGCGCAGAAGCTGCCGCCCGCTGCTGTGCTGGCTTCCATACCCACATACAAGGAGTGGCCTGAGACAGCACAGGTGTGCCAGCAAGTGATGGCTGCGTTGTGGTCGCTGGTTGTGCACTATCAAATCTGCAGCAATGTTGCGATCACTAAGTCAGCGTGCTTCAAAACCACATGTCTCAAGTTTGCACTTGTTCAAGGCCCGCTGGTGCTCCTCAGCTCTTGTTGGCAGCCTGTGGTTGTGAGTGAAGAGTGCAAGTCAACATAACCAAGACCCTGCTTGTTTGTATCCGGCTATTTGCAGGAGCGTACGGCATGCTCAGCAGCCCTTACCCCGCAGCAGCTCAGCAGCCTCACTGTAGCACCCCGGCAGCTGGACTTCGGCAAGTTGTCTCCCGCCTCCCCTGGCCAGCAGCCGTTCCTGGTGACCAACCCGCTGGCAGGACCCATCCACGTTGTGCTGAACCTGTCGGCCATAGAGGGGCTGAGCTGTGTGGGTCCCTGCAGCCAGGTGATCCCTGGTGGCGCCACTGCCAAGTTTGTGGTTCAGCTGCACTGTCATGACACCCAGCACCTGAAGGACAACATCCAATACGTCATCAACAGCTGCCACTTTCAGGTACGCATACAGGGCCCCTGGTGACCGGACGCTCGCTGCAACTCTGCTGCTAGGTGTTGAGGCACTGCTCCCATTTCGGCTGTGTGCCACACACTGCATGCTAGTAGCATCACCCAGCCTGACCGCAGCAGACCATGTATCCAATCAACGATGCTGCAAATCCCAAAGGCTTTTACAGGACCGTCGCCTGAGTTCCTGAAGCATGGTGGAGACTATTGGCATGTTAAGCTTTCTGCAGCATACCGGCCGAGCTACATGTTCCTGACTTGCTCCTGCTGTTGTGCATGCAGCCCCTGCTGGTGGCCGCTGATGTTATGCCTGTCACCCTGGACGTGTCGGACGAGGAGCTTCTGTTCACCTTCAGCCTGGACAATTGGGATGACCACGTGCAGCAGGCAAGAGCAACTGGCTGGTTGACGGATCATCTGACTGGTTCAGGGTTTAGGGTTCAGGGTTCAGGGTTTTGCTGTGCACGCCCAGCATATATGGCATGTTGTGCATTCTGCAACCCCAGCTCATGACAGTAGCGCTCTCTGAGAGATGGAATGTTGCAGCACCACATGGCCTGGCAGGGCTTCGTCGTCTTTGCGCGACTGGGACGTGTACAGCAACATACGTCCCTCTAGAGCCCATGCATGACTGGATACTGCCTCTGTCTTTGTGCAACAGGCGCTGACGCTGGACAACCCTCACAGCTTCCCTGTGGACTTTGAATGGTCCCTGTCCAGCCAGGTGTTCAGCGTCACACCTGCCAGTGGCACCATCAAGCCCAGGAGCAGCCAGCAGGTGGCCGTCAAATGGACCCCAGGCTTGTCATCTGGCACCAAAGGGGCCAGCAAGCAGCCCTCAACCCAGCCGAAAGCAGCAGCAGGGGCACGGCAGGCAGCTGCAGCTGCACCCACAGCAGCAGGGACAGGCCAGGCTGCGGCTGGCTTAGGTGCTCGCGCGCTAAGCAAGACCAGTTCAACAGGGAGCAGCAGGCGAACAGCCACAGCAGCTGGCGCAGCAGCAGGTAGCAGCCCAAGTGCGTCACGACCATCAAGCAAGGGGCCCGTGTCCAGTGCTCCAGGCTCGTCCGCAAACCCAACTCCCAGGCTGAAAGCTAACAACAGCACAGCATCGGCTGACAGGCGGGGGTCTTCAGGGGCTGGCAGCAGCATTCCTGCTAACAGCAGCAGCATTACTGTCGAGCTGCCAGCAGACCCGTCCCCAGCTGCTGCGGCAGCTGTCAGTGCTGTTGGCTGCCAGCACACGGGGTACATGACTCTGAATTTGAAAGGTGGCGGCGACGATCCATCCAAGAAGGTCATGCTGTATGGCGAGTTGCCGCCAAGCTTGCTGAAGTTCACAGCGAAGGAGGTCAACCTTGGCCCCATCCCTTTGTGGGAGCAGCAGACAGCACTGATTCAAATCAAGAGTGCTGGCAGCACTGATGCGGCCTACCGGGTGAGCGCCTTAGCCAACATGCACATGCAACAGCACATGCCGGTGCCCACATGACCTGTTCGATTGTTTAATCATGCTCTGAGGCCAGCAAACTGATTATGCGTGGACTTGTTTGTCACATGTGTTTACATGCCCCCCCCCCTGTGCTTTCCTGTCTGTACAAGGCTGTGTACCATTGGTCTTAAAACCATTTGTTCTCAGGCTTGTGCCCACATGGGTCTGAACTGCATGACACCCGCCAATCGCGTTAGGCTGCCACAGATGACGGTCATCACAATTGGCTGAGTTTTGTTTGATGTTCATCTTGAATGCAGGTCATCCCCAACAGCCAGCTGTCCGTGTCGCCTGAGCGCGGGCAGGTGGCGGCCGAGTCATCCGCTGAGCTGGAGGTGGCGATGCTGCTGACTCAGCCGGGGCCCGTATCCACTGTTCTCGAGCTGGACCTCAGGGGCGGAAAGACGGTGAAACTGCCAGTCAGGTGGGCAACATCGGCCGGGTGCTGCAGTGTGCAATGATGGGGCCGATGAGCTCCCCGAATCCAGCCCTTTCTTGTTACACGATGCGCCCTGCCACTATGGTGCGAGCTGTTCACACCATTTGTGCTGGGGTGTTGCTAGATCTGCGCAACGTGGTGGCTGTCAGCGGGTTTTGGAGGGTGTACAGCAGATGCGCATGCATGGCCAACCGGGCGTTGACCACTCGTTGGATGTTTTCTTGCTGCTGTCTGTCTGCAGGGCCGAGGGCGTCGTGCCGCAGGTGCATGTGGCCGAGCCTGTGCTGCGCTTCCCTTCCGTCTTCATTGGCAGCACCCACACACAGCCGCTGACGCTGGTCAACACCACCCCAGTGGCGGCGACCCTGATGTGTGACTTGATGCAGAAGCCTGAGTTTGAACTGCACCTCAGCAGGGAAGCTTGGGCGGATGCTGGCTATGCAGCATGTCCGGTCAAGAGGATTGGAGCAAATGGGGAGATGAGTGCAGTCGGCAGCACCAGAGGGTCCAGGAGGTGAGAGCCAAGCACTGGCAGGGTCACAGTTCTTTTGGAAGTCATGGCGTTGCACCAGTACCGATGCTGGGTGTGGTGGTCCCACCTGCTTGCAGTGGGGCCTATCTGGACGGGCGTGATGCAATTCATGGTGCATGGGACTAACGTTGGTGCTTGCTGCTGCTCTTGTGTGTGCTGTCTGTTGCACGGTGTCACACAGGACGACCACACATGGCACCCGGAACGGCGGCGGCAGCGGCGGATGTGGGTATCAGTTTCTGATTGCCATGCAGCCCAGCAGCAGCCTGCCACTGCAGATGGTGTTTAGACCCAGCCTCCCGCAGCCCCAGCACTTTGCGCTGCCTCTGGCCTTGCAACACAGCTACAGCAGCAGCAGCAGCAGCACTCCAGGTGATGCTGCAGGTGCAACAGCGGGAGGTGGGAAGACTGCAGCCAGTCACGGTGTGAATCGCCGTGCAACAACAGAGCGGCGGACATCAGTTTCCGGCAGCAGCAAGCCTGGTGGTGCAGCAGCAGCAGCTGCAGCTCAACCGAGCGAGCCACCCAAAGTGCTGGCAGTGCCTGTAGAGGCAGAGGGCATTGTGCCCAAGGTCATCCTCAGCAAAGCTGCTCTGGACTTTGGCTGCAAAGTGGCGAGGAGGGCGCTCCAGCCGGGCAAGAGTCCGCATGTGTTCGAAGTGCATCTGCGCAACAACACAGACAGCCCGTTGCTGGTTGCTGTCGGCAACCCTGCAGCCTTGGACACCTTCCGCAAGCCTGGCAGCAGCCAGGGTACCTCCCGTGCTGATGCCACCCAGCAGTTCACTAGCAAGCATCAGGCTGATGTTGCGGCCAGCAGTGCCTACTCAGTCGAGGGCTGGGACACACGGCCGTCTGCCCCCTTCTGCAGCCTGGGGACAGACGAGGCGCTCAGCTTTGCTGTGCGTTTCAGTCCCTCTGAGGCCAAGGTGTACGAGGCCTGTGTGCCTGTGTACCTTGATGGCAGCAAGGCGACGCCCTACATGCTGGTGCAGCTCACAGGCACCGGCACGCTGCCGCGGCTGACCTTTGATGTGCCAGAGTGCATCTTGCCAATGGTGCGTAGGGTGCCGTGGGATGCCTTGTGATGCCTTCTGCCATGTGATGCTGTCATGTGCAGCTGTCCACATGCTCAATTGCAAATCAAATCTCCCATCACAGCTTCACTGTGTCGACCCCCCTGGGGGTCTGAGCATCGCTGGCCAGCTGTTGAAGCATCTGCGCTTGCCCTTTTACTGATGGTGCAGGTGCCCCTGGGCATTGCAAGCACATCCAGGGTCTGCATCATGAACGATGGCTATGACAACCTGGAGCTGACGGTGCGGCTGCCACCTGATTCGTCTCACCTGCCCATCTCGGTCTCATTCCCTGAGGGCAAGCTCATCGGCCTTGCCAAGGAGCGGCTGCCTCTGGAAGTGCGCTGCTGCAGCAGCAAGCCACTCGGGTTTACCACGACCGTGGATCTACTGGACGAGGACGGCAGGGCCTTCAGCCTGGTGGTGACAGGGGCGGCTGACAACTGCAGCCTCAGCCATGCAGTGTTCATGCAGGTCAGTTTGACCAGCACCGGAAAGGGTGGTGCCGTGGGCCGCCCATCTGTGCTGAGATGTGCTTGCGGTCTGAGAGACTGGAAGGCGGTGTGCATGAATGCGTCCATGTACGGGTGGTCTACCAAATCCATGAAAGCTTTTCTGGGGAAGAAAATGTTACACGCAGACACATTCGCCACACATCAATGGCATTGCCTGCCAGGGTTGAACCGGTTGAAACACTAAGGTGGGGAAAAACCCCGATCCCCGTCAGTGGTTTGCACCACCTACACCAGATAGTAGCCTGATTCAAAGCAAGACAGCAAAGGAGACTTCATTGACATCCTGAGGCAACACGACAACCTTGTACAGAAGTGGGAAGCAAACAGCTAGGATCCAGCATGCAGCAGCACCAAGAAATACCCCTTGTCAGGTCAGATGCCCAAAGTCAGCCCAAGAAGGCGCGCCCGGCGCACTTTCATCTTGTACAGAGTGTATGCCAACGCAGACTGCTCTCCATGTTGAAACACTGATCGCACACATTCAGGGTCGTCCAGTACCACAGCATCAGACAGGGGGAAGGCCGGGCAAGCGGCGCGCAAATCATCGTAAACAGGGCACTCCAACAGGAAGTGCTTCAAGTCTTCCACATTACGACTAGTTCTTGTCCTTGCCAGTACAGCTTGGCGGTGGGCCAGGGTAGCATCCTCTCCACAACACACTCGACACAGGCGGTCAGCACGGGGCACAGAGACCCTTCGCTTACGTCCCTGTTCTATTTCAAGGTGGGCTGAACCAATACGCAACTGGGCAAGGTTACGCGCTACATCAAAGGGCAGGCACAACTTGATATGCGGAGGCGCATCGTCCCTTGAGAAGGGATTGAAGCCAGGATCTAGCGGGTAGACCCATGCATGATGTGTAAGCTTGTGAATGCCGATAGAAGGGGCGGAACGCGGGTCACCTTGGGTGAGACCTCGCCACCGGGCCCTGAATAGGGCAGCCAGCGCGGCCTGCACTGCAGACTCCTCCCACCTCTGTTGCATCACCCAGTCAAGCGACTGCTGCCGCCAGTCACCAGCAAGCAACTGCAACGAGCACATAGTTTGCAGGAAACAAGAGGACCAACACTCCCGACAACCTGCAAGTGCAAGCGCTACATCCTCACGCCACACACACCCCGCCAGGGATCTCGGCTGATCGTCACGAGCATCAGACAACTTTGTCCACCATCGCGCAGCCAGCACCACCCAGTGATACATAATGGGTCGACGATGCATGTCCCTGTACACGACATCAGTGGCAATGCCTTTGATAGACCCAGTCGTGATGCGCAAGAACGATGTGTGTACCTTCTCGGCCTGGGTATCGTAAGGCGTGTTCTGCAGGCGCTTAGCAAATATCGCGGGTCCCCATATGTGAGATGCATACGAAAGGACTGGCTCAACAAGTATATCGAACATTCTGCACTTGATGTCAAACTGAGTCAAACAGGAGCGGCGACAACGGGTCAGCATGGCATGCATTGCCTTGCTGCCAGACACCGCCAGAGCATCAGAGGCGCCCAGAAGCCCACGGGTCTCATGCACGCGCACACCCAAATAGACGTACTCACTTTGCCGCGCAATCTCGCGCCCTCGATACACAAGACGGAACCCTGCCGGCACCTTCATGCCCCGCTGGCGGAAACAAACGGCACAAGTCTTGTGCGGGGCAAGATTCACCTCCATCCCAAACAGGTGGCAGAACACACTCAACACATCAACAAGCTCCTGCAATTCGCCCTGCTCAAAGCTCAGGAGACCAACGTCATCAGCATACATGACATCTGGCACATGCAGCCCACTAAGCACCGGCCCTGCCCCTGGCAGCTTATGCCTGAACATGTAATGCAAGAGCTCTATGAACAAGCCAAACAAGAGAGGGCTAAGCTCGCTACCCTGCTTGGTGCCAGAGGCTGTGGTGAAAACCTCACCCAGCTCACCATTAACGGCCACCTGACAGCAAACACGGTCATACATGGAGATCAGCATGTCCATGAAGGGACCATGCACTCCCAATTCGCGACACCGCTCAAGCAAGAGGTCTCGCCTCACCGTATCAAAAGCCTTCTTAAAATCAACAAACACCACATACAAACGCCGCCGCTGATGCCGGGCCACACTGATGAGGTGGTTGAGCGTGAAGAGTGCATCAAGTGTACCATACCCAGGCCTGAAACCACACTGAGTAGGGGCACGAAGAGAGAGCAGGGATGCCAGCCGCTCAAAACGCTGATTCATGAGACGCTCCAACAGGCGAGAGAATACATGCGACACAGAAATCCCTCTGTACTGGTCCCTTACCGCCAAGGCAGCAGGGCTAAGGGACTTCGGCACCGGAACCAACTTGCTGGTGCGCATAACCTCTGGTACACATGCACATGAGAGCATGGCCTGCAACAACCACTGCGCACACTCGACCACAACAGGGGAAGCAGGCGCTGCGTCGCCCCCAGAGCCACCCTCTCGGACAGGAGCACATGCCAGCCTCAACAGCTCACCCGTCAGACCCTGTGAATCAGGGGCTTTGCCTGTCGGCAGAGCCATACACTGTTGTACCTCAGCATATGAGACAGGCTCATTGAGCGCAGCCATGGCAGCTGGGGCACCCCTAGGGGCTGCCGCATACAACTGGTGTTTGAGAGCCACCTCCTCTGCGCCCAAGGACTGAGGCTCAGGTACCCTCCCCAGAAGATCCCGAAAGTACCCTGTCCAAGCTGCCACATCTGTCAGCGGTGTTTGCGGGGGCTGTCCACCAAAAAAGGCCCTCCAGTAATCCTTCTGGGTGTGGCCAAAATATGTTTCCAACATATCAACCTGGACCCGCATCTCATGCTCCCTCTTTTTGCGCTTACAGCAGCGCTTGTACTCACGGCGCGCAGCCTCAAGGGCCTGCCGTGCAGCCGGGCAGCCATTGTGAGCCCCATAGACCATCCCTCGGCTCTCGTGCCATGCACCCCATGCCACATCCAACTCCCGCGACAGGCGCCGACACTCTGCATCATACCAGGGCTGGTCCCTTCCCGTAGGCTGCACGCCCCGGTCTTGGACGCTCCTGTCCCCCCCAGCACACAACATAAGCTGTTCTGTAAATTGCTGGAGAGCATCCTCAACAGGGACATCACCAGACTGCCAAGCTTGCAGCATGGTATGAAAAAAGCCCTCGCGCCGCAAGAGAGCACCAGTGTACCCTGAGCCAGGAGTCGGACGATACACCCGGCCCCTCCTCCCCCTGCGCGGAACCTCATAACAACGCCTTGGCAAATCAGTGATTGACACATACAGGCCACAGTGATCTTTGGAGGCAGACGGCTTGAACGGCAGCACCCGAAAAGACTCCACCAAGCCATACAGGGAGGTGGAAGCGCACGCCAAGTCTACCACACTAGCGCCAACAGAACCAGCAGACAGTGGGTTAGATACACAAGTGAACTCACCATCCTGATCCCCCGGCGCCCTACCATTGAGCACAACAGAAGACACAGCAAACAAACCCCCAAGGAACTCCACCGCTCGCGACCGGTTGGGTACCGACAGGTCCATAGAGCTCCTTTGAGGAGGGACACAGCGCAGGTGATGTATTGTGGGCAACACAGAGGGGTCACTGAGGCCGGGGGGTACTGCCATATTGCTCGGGACGTCACAACTGAGGGTGCCCAGGCGGACATTTAGATCACCCAGCACCAGATGCTTGTCCCCCCTGGCCTCAGCCTCACGCAACCCAGCAAACAAAGCAGCCAAGGGGTCAGGGTCAACCACCCCTGAAGCATACACCGCTGAACCGGGGGGGCTGAAGTAACACACTGCGACTGTGAACCGGAACGCCGGCACCACCAACCACACGATCCCCGCTGCAGGGTCACTCGCAACACGAAGCCCAGCCCCCAGACTGATAGGGGAATCCCTTCTGACATACACTGTCACGCCCCCATGGGGCCTGCCACGGGCAGGCCGTGGCCTAACACAGTGATAGACATCATACCCAGGCAAGAGGCCCTCTACATCACCCACCGTGTCACTCGTCAACATAGTCTCAACAAACCCGTACACATCACAGTCAAGGTGCTGCTCCACCGCACTAGGAATTCTAGCTGCTGCCATACCCCCCACATTCTGCACTAGAAGCTGGATATCAGTGGCCTGTGCAGCAGGGCTGGTCAATACGCGTCTGCATCCAGGCCCGCAAACTCATCCCCCGCCGCTGCTGCTGCTGCCGCTGCACCTGCGCCCCTAGGGGAGCGGGGCTCCCGTGCCAGCTGCACCCGCTCCCAGTACGAGCGCCCGCTAGGGCCCCGCACCTCCTTTTCCAGAACAGCCCCTGACCAGCGCACCCTGACACCCCGGGCCTTCAAATCCTTGGCTGTGGGCGTCATGGCCCGCCGCTGTGCTTTCTCCTCCTCATTGAGCAGCTTCTCCACATACACCGGCTGGCGCTGGTAGGCGAGGCTCGTGCGGGTGCGGCCACCCAGCACTGTGAACTCAAGCTCCTTGCTCCTCAGCAGGATCTTGTACAGAGCCATGGGCCGCCGGCCAGAGGCCCCACCAGGGGGCTGGTCCCCTGGCCTACCACCTCCAGCCGCTGCTGCTGCTGCCCCGCTCCCCCTGTGCTGCTCGCCAGCTGCACTGTGTTGTGCCCTGCCGCCGCTGCTGCCAACCCCTGCCCCGGAGCCCGCCCCGCCTGAGCTGCCGCCCGGACCCTTCGGAGCATAGACAACTGCCACAGACAGGATGCTGCCCTTGCTGATGGTGCCAGCAGCAGCAAGGGCCTCACCCACCCGGTCGGGGTGCCAGCCAGCTGGCGCCCAAGCGCCGACAGCACCCTGGGCAGCTTGCTGAGTACGCAGCCGCTGCTGGTCCTCCTGAAGCTCCTTGATGGTGCGCTGCAGGGCTTTCACATCCCGCTTGAGTTGCGCCTGCTGCATAAAGGCCTGCGCACCCTTGTCTGCGGCGTCCTGCAGCTGCTGGGCAGAGTCGCCGCTGTGGAGGCCGGCCTTCTGCAGGTAAACTTCTGCCAATTCGTTCCGCCGTGTTCAACAAGCAACGTCCCCACCTGTCACCTTTGCTTGCAGCACAACATGGAGCGCCTGCAGTTGGCGCCTCCTGCTGACGGTGGCTTCCCGTTGCCCATGCGGCTGACAGATGCCCCGTACGACATCCCACGAGATGAGGCTGTGGGCCCCTTGCACTTGACCAAGGTATGGTTGTGGTGCAGAGGAGCACACATGCTGGTGTAAAGCATGGCACACTTGCACTCTTGGCTGGTTGGCTGCTAGCCTAGCCAGTAGCGGCACACCATTGAAGACTCAGTCTCAACAAAGCTGAACTTGACTGATCGCAGGCAGATTGCACACATGCAGCAGTGCTGGAAGCTCTGCTCCCCTCTGCACGCTGTAGTCCTGTGGCTCGGCAGGGCGGGTGGTAATAGTTGTTGGCCTCAGGGTGGATGCCCATGACCACCGCCCCTGCTGTGCTTCAGGACTACAGCCTGAGTTCCGACTTGGGCCTGGGCTAGCGGAGAATGTTGGGAGGCTGATGAAACATGGCAGAGTACTGTGTTGAGCTTGGAGGTCGCATGGCCATGTACTGTTTATGACAGGCTGCTTGATAAGGTGGCATGGATGCGATGTCGTGCAGGGAGCCTGCAAGTTCCTGTCGGCGATGACCTCCAGCAACTGGTCCAAAACAGTGCGAGCCAGCAGCAAGGCAGGCACCGCTGCTGACAACAGCAGCAGCGCCAGCAGTGATGCAGATGCAGCTGCAGTGCTGCGGCAGTGGCTGTTGGGCAGCAGGGGCAAGGGGCTGCTGGAGCTCATTGAGGCACTAGGAGGCAAAGCTGTGAGCCTGAAGGCAAGCCCTGAATCTGACCCCGTGGGGCCTGCACTGTTTGGGTTGGGCATTGTGTTTCATGAAGCATGTGTGCCAGTTGGCCTGATGCCTCAGTGCTGTCAGTCACATTATGGCGGGATGCAAAGCTTGCGTGAAGCCATAGTGTCAAAGGCTTGAAGAGGTGCACAGATGTAGCTGCAGGGCACCTCTGGCCTGGTCTCACGCAATACGCCTGGCCCTGACACATCCCCTATGTGCTTGTGAAACTCCTGCAGGGAGCTGCAGCTGGCAAGGGTTCAGCAGCTGGCAAGAAGGTTGACCCGGTGCAGCAACTGCTGGCTGTCTACGAAGCAGCCCTGACCCACCTGCAGGCCCAAGGCGCCCTGGTGAACGCTGTGAAGCCTGAGTACCTGCTGCCTGAGGCTGACTTTACAAAGCTCATGGAGGACAGGACTGCAGCTGCAGCTGGCAATCCAGAGCTGGAGGAGCAGCTGGACTACTGGGCGGCTGTCGAGGCCAGCTTTGGCATGTACTCAGCAATGGCTTGGAACACCGTGCTGCTGCAGGTGGGAGCGGTGGTGTCTGTCGGTCCTGGTACGCATCTGGCCGACACCTTGTGACGTATGATATTGGTTGGTCTGCCTGTTGCCTAGGGACAGTGTTGCCGAAGTGGTTCGGGACCGGCAACAGCCTCTGTGCCGCATGCATGCATGCCTTTACACCCAACAGCTTACTGTTTTTTGCCTGCCTGTGCTGATATGTCTTACTGGTTTGTTATGCAGCTGCTCAAGGTGTATGCCCTTGCTCGTGTCACACCCTCAGCAGTGCGGCAGCTCCTGAGCCTCATGGGCTTGCACACCAGCGTCCCTGCTGCTGGTGCGGCACCGACAAGCAGCCCAGCAGCAGCCAAAAGCACCAAAAAGGCCGCTGCGACGACTGGGCCCAAGACTGCACAGCCTGTTGTGCCCAATGCAGCAGAGACTGGACCGGTGGCTGATGCCGAGCCGGGGAGCATGCCGCCTGATGAGGTGCTGTCTGGCAGCAACATCTACAGTTGCAGTGAGGCGTGCTTGCTGGCTTGGATGAACGCACACTTTGTGAAGGCCTTCCCCAAGCTGGTGAGTCTTCAGCATGCAAAACATTATCATGAGGCTTGTTGGCATCAGCAGGCAGTGCAAACAGCCAGGGTTGCTTGATGAGGTGTGCTGCCTGTATGCGGCTGTCCCGCAAGTGCCGCATACTGACGGACATCATGCGGTGTGGTCGTCTGCTGGATTGGTGCAGGACATGCAGGTGACCAACTTTGGGCAGGACCTGCGTGATGGGCTGGTGCTGGGTGCACTCATTGCAGCCTACTGGCCAGGTGACTCATCAGGACAGATGCTGTCCAGGCTGCACGTGCGGCCAGCCAGTATGAGGCACCTCAGGGAGAACCAGGAGATGGTGGTGAGGGCACTGCAGGTATGGATGCAGGGAGGCACGGCTTGACAAGTAACATATGTGGGCATGCGGCACTTTCACGAGGTTGCTGCTGGTAAAGCCAGCACGGCTAAGCATGTACATCCAATACTGGATGCTTGCACCCTGACACAATGTGGACACATAATGCTGGCTTCATATGGACAGCGATGTTGGGTACGAGTGACATGAAAATGGCTAGCATCACGGCAATCAACTCAGAAGTGTTTGAGGTACAAGCTGTGGTGCTTGGTGTGCAGGAGCTGTGCCTGCCATACGAGCTGTGTGCAGCAGACATCGATGAGGCCCAGCCTCTGTCCATGATGCTGCTGGTGACATACCTGTTCACAGCCCTGCCGCAGCTGCTGCCGCGTGCTACACTGGACTTCAACTGCAAGCTGGGAGATCAGCAGGTGCGGTGCTGCAGCGTCATCATAGCGTCATCATAGGCACACTAGAGGCAGATGCTTTGGGGTTCTTAGTGCACATGTCCCTGCAATGGCGCAACAGCACACTCAACATGCAACAAACAGTTGTGGTGCAAAAGGATGTGACACAGCGGCAGTGTTGCAGAAAGGTGCGCATGCGAGTAATATGGCCTCTCAAATGACTGATTGATGCAGTACTACCTGGTGGAAGTTGACAGCAGCCATGCCAGAACCTGTCAGGCTGATGGGTGTGGCTGCACTTTCTGTACTTTCCACAGGTGCGGGAGATTCAGCTGAGCAACCCCACTAGACGGCCTCTTGCGTACGCGGCACGCCTGGAGGGTTCATCGGACTTCACCCTGGAGGCCAGTCTTGTAAAGATCGATCCTGGGCTCAGCACACAGGTAAAATAAGCCCCTGATCCTTGAAGCTGATGTGGAGGGACAACAGGTGCAGCTGGTAGCTTTGTGCTTGCCTTTTTGTGCGCGCCCGCTGTTTCGCGTCTCAAAAAGCAAAAAGCAAAGTTTGACTGCCCCTGATACCATGCATGGTGCGTGTGCGCAGGTGCCTGTCAGGTTCAGCCCTGGCACGTCACTGCCCAAGTCTTGCAGGTTGGTGCTGATGAGCAGGCGGGATAACTCTGCAGCTACGGCAGCAACACTGGTGTTTCTGCTCAAGGGTCAGGCAGACGTGCGCGCGCCTTTGAAGCAAGTCAGCGTGGCTGCACCACTGTATCAGCTGGCGACGCAAGAGTTTGGCATCGCAAATCCCTTCCCTGCTGGTACGTCAACATCGCGAGAAGGCTTCTGCATAGGGTGCACAGCAGCTACTTGGCTTTGTGTGACTTTGTACCATGACCAGGCGCAACTGCCAGTCTGACCAGTGCAATTTTTCTGTTGCAGACTGTGACTTCTCCATCAGCATCGTGCCTGTGCCTGAAGAGACTGCTGTCAAGCATGTGGAGAAAAAGAAGACCAACAAGGAGAAGCAGTCATCTCCCGGCGGAGGGGCTTCCCCAGGACATGTACAGGTGTGCTCACGAAGCGGTTCTTGGGCAGCATATACATCTTGATGCACCCGTCGAACATGTTTCTTGTTTCCTCATCCACATCGACGGCCCTTGAAAGTGCACCTGCGCCGCTCGCAGGCCGACGTGGCGAAGATGCTCCCGCAGGCTTTTGGCCTGGACCGTCACCGTCTGCGCTTGAAGGCTGGAGCAAGCGAGAAGCTTCGCCTCAGCTTCCTGCCCTTCTACATGCCAGCTGCTTCAGCTCCAACCGCAGGCCCTAGCAAAGGCCGCAAGGGCAAGGCTGCGCAACAAACCCCAGACAGCCCGCCCCTTGTACGCAGTTTGCTTGTACTGAAGGACAGTGACTGCGGAGAGTTCACGTATGAGCTGTGTGGCGAGGTCACGCAGCCTGGGCCCTTCTTGCAGCACGATGCCAAGGTCGGCCTTGACGGAGGGCAGGTGCGTGCTAGGTGGGCCTTCTTCCCGCACACCATTCAGTTGCTTGAGTGCTGCTCATGGTCAATGCTGACGCTTTCGATCAAGCTATACACCTTCCTACCAGGCTACTCAGGTGCTAGCTTTGGTTTGTGCTGTAGGTTGTGGAGGTGCAGCTGCCATTCCCCAACCACCTGTTGGAGAATGCCAAGCGGAGCTACACAGAGAAACACCCGCTGGGGCACGACAAGGAGCAGCTCAGCCGACTGCGAACCGACATTGGCAGCAGCAACGAGCGTGGAGAGAGGGTGCTTGAGTACACGGTGGCTTGCGATAGCCCCTTTTTCAACGCACCAGCAACCGTCACGCTCAGGAGCAGTGGCGCAACACCGGCAATGCAGGACGCAACAGCAGCAAGCAGCCCGGCAGTGACGCGGCTCAACTCGCCTGCGCAGGGCGCGCGCAAGGCCACACCTCGTGGCGGCCAAGAGCAGCAGCAGCAGCAGGGCACTGCTGGGTCCAACACCATCAAGCTCGCGCTCAAGCCAGTGGGCCCTGGCGTGTACCCTGCCAGGCTGGTGCTGACGTCAGCTTATGATGTACGTCATGTTGAGCTGCAGGTGACAGCTCAGGCCAGGGGCCAAGCGTGCGCCCTTGAGCTGGAGTGCCCTGCAAGGCAGCAGGTAAGCAACGGCTTGGTGCATGCCAGGTGCCCACGGGCCTGGTGTGATTGTTCATTACTGCCCAGCTTGAAACAAAGACCACAAGGCACACCATCCAGGTGTATCCCATTGCAGCTTGTCTGCCACATGTGCGCCAATAATTCCAACACAAAGCACCGTTCAAAGAGACAGCAGCATCCAGGCCGCACTCCCACACTGTGGATTACTGTGTCTGCCTGCAGGTGCTGCAGGAGCTGCCGCTGCTCAATGCCGGCAGCGATGGTCCTATGAGTGCTACAGCCATTCTGTCAGGCAAGGGCTTCTCTGGGCCCCGGGAGGTCACAGTGCAGGCAAAGACCGACGGCTGGTAAGCAGCTAAGGTGCTTGTATATGTGGGGCCTTCAAGGCGCCTGCTGTTGTAAATCCCCTAAGGCTTATGTGCTAGATGGGGACCCTTGGCACCGTGTCATACAGCTACAGAGGCACTGCATGAGTTTCAAAGCTTTGCATGTCGGGGCAGAAGCACGCTTCGCTCCTGCATTGTGGAACTCAGCTGTCTGCTCATGTCCTGCTGCTGTTTGCAGCTACCCGCTCACCTTTGCCCCACACGGCACTGGCAATTTCACTGGCACCCTGGAGCTGCTGCTGTCACCAACTGGGGAGAAGCTGGTGTACAACCTGACAGGCAAGGCCAGCGAGCCACTGGCTGAGGGGCATGTGGTGGTGGACTGCCAGGTGGGTGCATATGCCTCTCATGCAACTGGTCCAGACGATTGCTGCACTCCCTGGTGATGGTAGCCTGTCAAGCTGGCAGGCCCCAACTACCTTCAGCTTGATGCAGGCTGCAGCCCCCCTGATGGGGATAAGATCGTGACAAGCAGCTACAACATCACACTCAGTTCAGCGGCACAAGCTAGCATTGTGCACATCAGATGAGCTCTCCCTTGGCCGCATGCCACAAGCAGCGGCGTGCCATCAATAGGGGCAGAAACAAGTACCTGGAAGGCAATGTCACTACTGAGTGGCATAATGGGCTGCAACCGCCGCACTGCAGCATGAGTCATCTGCTGACAACCGGCCAATGCTACGTGGAAGTCCCTCAAATAACAACAATTCTTCAATGTCTTGATGTTGCTTCAGGCACGGTCATCAACACTGAAGAGGCTGCAGGTACCCAACATCACCGGCACCTTGCCGCTGCAATACAGCGTGTATGCAGACGCAGACTGGCTGAGTGGACCAGCCACGCTGCAGTGTGCTAGTGCCAACAGGGGCGACACCTACAAGCTGTCGCTGTGCCCTCTGGTCAGTGGCACCCACTGGGGGAGCCTGACGTTCATGGCACCTGATGGGAACTACTGCTGGTACTCTGTTGAGGTGCGGGCCCACACAGCCGTAGTCACGGTGCAGTGTGGTGTGGTGTGATGCCATACTGGAGTGCTCCAGCAGTGCAAGATATCTCTGCACGTGCATGACTTGTTTGATTTGTTTTGCTCTGTGGCAGAAAGGTGCAGCATACACACAGCGCATGGCCTGCATGTATGCCATCGGCAGAGCTATGGATCCGGCATCCATTGACACAGTTTGTTAACCAACCTGGTGGCATGTCTATGCTGCAGGTGCATGCAACCGAGCCATGTGAGGAGAGCAGCATCACGGCCACGTGTCCGGTGCATGAGGCCTTGGCCATCAAGGTAGGGGGGCACACCGCCTTTGAAGGCAGGTCACATTGCATGCCTTACTTCTGTAGTGCTTGCTGCACAAGCTGGCCTGTGAGGTTCACTGACACATTCATGCATGCACACCCTCACCTCTGCACACAATGGGTTCCCAGCATGACTTGCACTTGCTGCAATTCTGGTGGTTCTGCCTTTGTTGGTCAACCCGGTGTAGGTGGTGCGAACCACCGCAGGGGAGACAATTTATGAGATTCACCTGGCTCGACCCTGGTGGACAATGCCATTGTTGTTTGACAAAAATGCCCATGTAGCATACTCCCCCATCTGGCATGCATTGTGTGATGGGCCCCTACCCCACTGGCGTGAAACCTTACTACAGGCCTCTTTGAAACCTCCACACCTCCAGCAGGAAGCGTGTCAAGCGCGTGTTGGTGCTGAAGACTCCTCAACACATCACCACTGCATGTCTCAATCTGCGCAGGTCTCCCTCACCAACCCCACCGACAAGCCGCTGCACTTGCGGGCGCTGTACGGCTGCTGCTCGCTGCTGGGCCCCAGTAGCTTTGTAGCTCCCGCTGGTCCCGGTGCTGAGACGACCTTCGAGTGCTACTATGCGCCCTTGGTGCAGGGCAGCGAGGAAGGAGTGCTGAGACTGGTCAGCAAGGAGGTAGGTGTGCATGCATGCAGTCCAGTGCAGTGCAGATCCGCAGGCAAATCGATGCCACCGATGAGTGAATGGTTCATGGGCGGACGGGTACAAGTCTGTCAGCATGTATACTATGGGATAAGCCTATTACCTGAATGCCTTCCAAAACCTAAGGGCTCTTCTGACTGCCTGCCCAACTCATGTAGAATTGGGAAGAAAATGTTACACGCAGACACATTCGCCACACATCAATGGCATTGCCTGCCAGGGTTGAACCGGTTGAAACACTAAGGTGGGGAAAAACCCCGATCCCCGTCAGTGGTTTGCACCACCTACACCAGATAGTAGCCTGATTCAAAGCAAGACAGCAAAGGAGACTTCATTGACATCCTGAGGCAACACGACAACCTTGTACAGAAGTGGGAAGCAAACAGCTAGGATCCAGCATGCAGCAGCACCAAGAAATACCCCTTGTCAGGTCAGATGCCCAAAGTCAGCCCAAGAAGGCGCGCCCGGCGCACTTTCATCTTGTACAGAGTGTATGCCAACGCAGACTGCTCTCCATGTTGAAACACTGATCGCACACATTCAGGGTCGTCCAGTACCACAGCATCAGACAGGGGGAAGGCCGGGCAAGCGGCGCGCAAATCATCGTAAACAGGGCACTCCAACAGGAAGTGCTTCAAGTCTTCCACATTACGACTAGTTCTTGTCCTTGCCAGTACAGCTTGGCGGTGGGCCAGGGTAGCATCCTCTCCACAACACAATCGACACATTGCATACAGCCAGCTTGCACAGCCGACATGCGCCTTACCACTTTGAAATGTTGACAGCAGTGAGCTTCACTACTGGGCTGTGTGTCTGTATGGTTGCACCTGTTGCTCAGGCTGGAGAGTTCTGGTGGAAGCTGGCGCTTCAGGCTACCCCAGCCCTGCCCCAGCCACCCATTGAGCTCTTTGCACCATTGGGCAGCTGCGCAACCCACTTGCTCAGTGTCGCCAACCCAACGGCTGTAGAGGCCATCTTCACCAGCAGCAGCACCTGCCCCACAAGATTCTGGCTGACTCCAGAAACTATCAGGGTGGGTCTGCTGTGCATCTGGGTTCTTGTCACGTCACCACCTACTGTCCACATGGGCGGTGTTTGCGCTTGCCGCAATGCTTGTCACTTGTGGTCAACCACCCAACAGCTTTGCTTTTTTGTAACGAATCTTAGATACGCACATGCAGCTCATGATGGCGATGCTGCCTTGCCCTTGGAGGGTGCATGCATAGGGTAACCTCCATGGCTAAAGCGTTGCTGCATGTTTGTTACGCAGGTGCCTCCAAACTCAGTAGCAGACGTGCAGCTGTGCTACAAGCCAGGCAGCTACCAAACACCAGAGGAGGGCACAGTCTGCATCAACAGCCCGACGGCAGGCAGCTACGAGTATGTCTGTGTCGGACAGGTATGCCCGGGACCCCAAGGCATGCCGTGTGGTGTCAAGTTGTCAGAGCACTGCACATCTGCTGCTGTGCATTAATAGAGTGCATATAGGTCGTGAGCTTAGGGTAACAAGCACAATTATGGGTGTCGCAGATGCCAGAGCTTGCACACTCCAAACACTCCAAACACATGCGTTGTTGATGTGAAGCCCCCAACATTTGGGGAAAGCGGGAGCTGGTGACCCCCCTTCCCCCCCTGTGCCCCGCGCTCTGTGTGACAGCATCATCATCATTACACGTGTTTCCGGCCAGGTTCATTGTGCATGCAGCAAGCTGCAAGCAGCAAATCGACCTTGGTGCAAGACAAGCAAGACACCACCAGGCGACCAGTGACCTAGGACACTAGAAAGCCTGTGCCAGTTACGGCCACAACGCAGGCATACAAAGGGCATAAAAGCAGCAGCGCTGAAACGGGCTGCTGACGACCACCCCAAACATGCTGCTGTGTGGTTTCAAAACCAAACTACTGTAGTGGTACAGCAGCAAACCCAAAATGTTACACTGCTCAGTTTTGCATGCTTCATGCATCCCTCATCATGTGCAGGGTGAAGCTCCCTCTGGGTCTCAGTCCAGCAGCATCAGCTCCATCCTGGGCACTGCCAGCACTACACATGGCCTGGCTTTCACCAACCCCTTTGACAGGGCTGTGGAGGTGGAGGTAGCCCTCAGCACGACGGAGGAGCAAGGGACCTTCAAGCTCCTGATGCCTGGTGAGCCCTTGGTCGGTTGCTGTAGCAGCACATGTGCCTCCAAGAGGTGTGATGCATGTGCCAGGGGGTGAGACTATCCCAGGGGAGAGAGCCCAAATGCCTGAGGGAGGCGTGCTCCAATCTCCAACTGAGATACAATCCAAGGGTCAGTTGCTTGAGTGCCTCTCTCATTTGGACTTGCTGCTTGTCGCTGCTGCCACTCCTGCTGCTTCAGGTGCCGCCGCACCAGCAGATGTGAAGGGCAAGGACGTGGCCTGGGCTGGCCTGCAAGACGACCCAGAGGACAGCCCCACCGCTTCTAGCAGTGGCGGCATACTTGGTGACGCAGCCAGCGCACTGTCTGCGGTGGCTGCAGCAGTGCTTGCCGAGGAGAAGCAGAAGCAGCCGCCGCAGCCGGTGGTGCAGCAGATCGTGCGGCTGACCGTGGCCCCAGGCGCGACACTTGAGCTGCCGGTCAGCTTCACCCCGCAGGTCTTACGCCAGGCAACAGCGCAGGTCTCGGTCGCCATCCTCCCGGAGCCCGTGCAGCCGGCCACCTCAGCCAACGAGGATACAGAGGAGCAGGAAGCACCCAGGCCTAGGTTGGGGGCACTATCTCGCTGGGGGCCCAGTGCGGGAGCAGCGGCACCTGCCCCAGTCACAGCAGCCAACCCCCTGGTGTGGAAGTACGCCATCACAGGGGTTGCAAGGGCCGATGCCCCGGGGGTGAAGTTTGCGGTCAAGTGTGTTGCGAAGCAGAAGGCTGAGCAGGTGCTGCAGGTGCCGCTGCCGGGACTTGATGTGGGGCAGGCAGCAGCAGCAGCTGCGGCAGCCAAAGCACAAGTAGGCAGCGCTGCAGCAGCACCGGGCATCAGTGGAAGCTTGGGCGGGTTCCGCTACAGCTTACTACTGCCAGAGGAGCACAGAGCAGCGCTGGTGGCTGCTGTTTCCTTGGAGCCGCTCGATGCAGTACCTGTACCTGCAACTTCAGCAACGACTCAACCAAGCAGCAGCAGCAGTGCGCCTGCAGCTCGTGATGCTGCCAGCAGCAGCAATAGTGCGGCAGTTGCTGGCGCGAGTGTGTTGCGCTACCTGCTGCGGTTTGCACCCCAGAAAGCCCTCAATGCTGTGGCCCAACTCCAGGTGGAGTGTGGCGAGGGAGGCGCATGCTGGCTGTACGACGTCAACTTGTCGGTGAGCTTTGTTGATCGAGTGTGGTCAGTTTTTGAGGCAGCTCGCACCCTGGCAGCAGTAGGGTCGTGTACAGCACCAGCTGTTTGAGGATAAACCGGCACCCGTGGTGCATGCAATTCATTCCATCACCCGCTGCCTCACTGTCTGGTCTTTGCAGTGTTGTTATCGGCACATGCGCTTGATGGCATATGTCGAGACAGGGCTGCAACCAGCGCAGACCTGTTGACAACATGGCAGCCAAACCTTTCGATCTGCTTTCGGCCCAACATGTACGTGTCGCCTGCACCCCAAGTTTGTTTGCCTGCACCTTCTTTCCTTCCTGCGCTCCTACCTGCCTGCCAACAGGCCACTGCCCCAGACATTGCGGGGGTGCTGCAGCTTGAGGCCCATTTGGGCTGCACCGCCGAGCTGCCCCTGTACCTCACAGCGTCAGGGTCACAGCCGCAGCCCTTCACAGCGGAGTTCACACCAGACTCCCCGCTGAACTTTGACGTGCAGCCGTCAAAGGGTCTGCTGCCGCCTGCAGAGGTGGATGGTGATGCCGCAGGTGCTGCCACCACACAAGCTGGGCCTGCACCTCTGAAGGTCACGTTCGTCTGCAAGTACGTTGCCTGCTGACTAGATGGGCAAACAGGCTGGAAGTGTGGCTCACATGGCTTGCTGGTGCTGCACTGTGGGGGCTGTAGCTTTGCCTAGTATATGCATGGATCTTCTGTTTGTTGGGGTTGGAAGGCTTGCAGGCGGGCTTTGGTGCAGTGCAGGTGTTGACCGGCTGGTCACCCTGGCTGCTGCACGCCATGCACCAGCATGACCAGTCATCTCACGTGCTTCTGCAATTGCCAAAAGTGGTGAAGCTGACCTCTGACTGTCTTTCCCCTCATTGGTGTTTGCTGCCCATCAGGGAGCTTGGCAAGGTTGTTTCAGGCAAACTGGTGGTCATCACGCCAGACAGGCAGGAAACCTTCCAGGTCCTAGGGAGGCAGCCAGCCTACATCCCTCCACAGGCCTCGTCGCTGCCCTCAGGAGGCTATCTGACGGCTACCACAGCCAGCAGCAGGGCCAAGGGGTCCAAGCTCACGGGTGGCAGCCAGAAGACGCTGCAGGCAGCCTCTGCTACTGCCAGCGTAGACCTGCAGGTACAGGCAGCTGACACCAGTGCGGGCACACAGCAGCCCACCAGGAAGAAGAACTACATGCAGCAGAACATCAAGGCCGCCAGCCGGACAGCTGGCAGCAGCAGCAGCAGCAGCAGTCCAAAGAAGGCACCCAGCTGGACGACCAGATGATGCTATATGGGACTGATCTGGGTCCTGGAAGACGTGGGTTGGGTTGTTGCACGGGAAACATTGTAAAATAGTAACACAATCAACACTTGTGCACGCTGGTGCAATCGCTAACGGCTGAAACAGCCTTGCCGCCCGTGGCCGTTCATGGCAGGCCTTGTGCGTCACGCTGGAGTTACCTTTAAGTACATGAAAGCTATAACACTGCATTGCAGCTCATTTGCCGTCTCACGTCGACCTGAACATTCCTTCGCGCCATGCTGGCTCCTTTCACTGCCGATCCGGCTGTGATGTCCCTGTTGCAACAAACAAATACAAATTATCTTTGAATGTGTGCTGAAAGCGTCAGGGTACAATCGCCTTGGCAGATGAAGGGGCATGCAGTGTCTTTCCTCTGTGGGGTCCTGGTCTGCTATTCAAGCCTGACACTGCTGCCACACAAGCCTGTAGACGGCTTGCCCTACGATATAGGAGCAGCCTCGAGTGATCAACATGCGCTTGGGTTCGCCAGCAGCACATATGATGCTTTGAGCAGCACTGGCAGCAGGAGCCTGACGCAAGAGTCAGACATCGCTGTATTTCCGTCAGATGGCGATCCAAATAGCAAGAGCAACCAGCACTTCAACAGCAATAACACAGGGAGACACTTGCTGTACCAAGGAGGCAGCTTCAGCACAGCCTGGCAACAAGAGTACGGCAGCTTCAAGAGCAGGTGGCACCCCACTGTGCTCAACTCAGTCTTCAAAGCCCAGCAGATGCTCAGCTCCACCTACGAACAGCGAGCTCAGCGGCTGTTCGTGCCTTTGATCTCCAGCAGACACTCTGAGCTGTGCTGCATGCTGACTGACCTTGACAGCAAGGTTGGTGCCACCAACGCCCTTGATGTGTATGTCTTCACGCAAGGCAACAAGGCGCAGCAAGAGTACAAGCGCTCCCCCTGCCAAAACCGCCAGTTCAAAATTACGGTCATCTTCCTGCCATTGGACGAGCACTGGGGCGTGGAACCAAAGTGCAGCAGCAGCGCTGTGCAAGACAAGCAGGGATGGCTCGGCATGCCTGGTCTGTTTGGAGAGAACTACCGGCGCATGGGCCACTGGCGGCTCACCTTCCAATTTGCATTTGCAGACATGTTGGGTTACAAGTACGTGTGGCAGTTGGATGATGACTCATGGTTCAAGAAGCCTCTCAACTTCAGCATGATTGACTACATGAAGCAGCATGACCTCTGGGTTGCAGGAGCCAAAACCCTCACAGACCCTCACTTTGTGACCTGGGGCTTGCCAGAAATGGTCAGGCTGTTTCTGGTAGGTGAGCGCATGGCACCTATAGGTAGCCTCTTCAGCAACCACACACAGCCGCAGGGGCTCGAGGGGCTGTACACAGTACACACCGACCCCGTGCGCACACAGCACCCCTTGACAGGCGATGAAGGGGGATGGTCAAGGGCCATCATCCATGGGAACAACCTAGTCATTGACATGGACAAACTTTGGTGGCCAAAGCAGGCTCAAAAGTTTGTTGAGCTTGTGGTTCTGTCAGGGTACCACTGGCGGTTCAGGTGGAACGAGCAAGGAGTGATAGCCATGTTGTGGCAGATGTTTGTGCCTGATGGCCACTACCAGTTTGACAACTTGCCTATTGAGTACCACCATCCACGGAAAAGGTGGGGAAAGTGTGAGGAGTATGCACAACATGTCAGCTATCTTGTTTGACGGTTGCCCTGCCGGGTGGCTTGTGCCGTTGGTGTTGTTGCAACCAGGGACCATTCACTGGCTGATTGGCTCAAGAGCAAGGGGCGGGGGGGGGGGGCTGTGACCGTCGGGTCACCTGAAGCTTGCATCTACGTGCTGACTGCTAGCACCCTTAGCAGCGCTGCCGAGGGCGCCACAGTTGCACACAGGTACAGTACATCCGCAGGCCTGTCTGCCAATGAACCTTTGTACTGAACACGGTCGACTCACCTTGAACGGCCTAGCTTGTTGTTGCTGTGGTTGTCGGCCTGTGGCAATTGCCATGTATTTCAAACATTCGGAATCATTGTCCTGTACAGTGTTGTGGAGGGGCATTGCCAGTGCGTGCATGTGCTTGGCAATGCAGCAGTGCCGCCAGTGACCAGCAGGTGCAGTGATTCAGGCATGTATGTATCACATGCAGATTCCTCCAACTTGCGTTGTTTTGCCCTTGCCACCCTTTGTGGCAGTCTGCGCACTGCAAAAGGTGCAACAGTTTTGAATTCTAGCTATCACAACTGCAACCTGCATTGCTACCAGGATTATAGGCTGTATGCCACAGGTAGTTGATGTGTTACATCAGGTTGAAGTGAGCCGGTCTGATGCTCACCACAGTCACTATCTTCTTCATCCTGCACGGCACTGCCAGCATGAAATCTGTGGTCTTTGAATTCAAAAATTTACTGAATTCAAAAATTTACTGAATTCCAACCACTGGGGACCCTATCCAAGCATGGCCGCCTTCAGGTTGCTGGGCTATTTTGGTAATGTCAGTTTCTCACTTGCTTTGTTTTGGTGCTTTAGTGACTACCGCACTTCTATATGGTCCAGGGCACTTCGTGTTGGATTCCTGGCTGCAACACAGGTGTTGTGCATGGGTGAAACTGATGTCGGTCAACGCAATCTAACAGCCCATCGAGCCCTCAGTCACTGCAGCACACTCACAAGATGTACATAAGCATGGTTCAGCAGGATACCTGGAGATGCTCTGACGCCTGCTTGCCTCAGCATAAAGTGCATTTTCAGAGACCACCATGTGCCCAGGGACCACCATGTCTTTTGCAACACTCTGCATTGGACAGCAAGTCCACGACCAGCCACAACCTCACCATAAACGCAGCACTCAGCACAACACATGGCTGCATGCAGTCAGAACTGAACCAAACCCATGCAGACCAACCGCCCGCCAGCGCACTGCCTCACAGTGTTACACACCCCCTGTCATGGCACTGCCGAAATGTAGTGCCAGCCACGGCGGCAGCAGCCAAAGGACAACTTGCCAGGCTGATGGGAACCCCCACACTGCCCCTGCAGTTTCAGCACCCCCCCCCTTCACTCTTGCAATACCTCAATTCGATGCTGTCAATAGTTGGCTGCAGCAACCCTCAAGTCAAGCCCAAACAGTGAAGTGTGACAGGGTTTCACTCCTCTGCATCTTCCATGTCATCCCCACCACCACACACACCGCCGTTGCAGCCGCTGTCGCCTGACTCCTCCTCCATGCCCCCTGCACAGCCAGCATCTCCCTCCACCTCGCCATAAGCGGTGAACCCGCTCTGTTTGAATGCCCTGCTGATGACATCATGCAGCAGTAGCAGCTGCTCATCCAGGGTCCTGTCATTGACTGGCTGCAGGTCACACGGCAGCTCCAGGAGGGAGTGGTAGGCATCTCCAAGCTGCAAAAAGCAGTACAATGCAGTGCAGTACAGTACAATGCAGTACAGGACAATGCAGTACAGTACGGTACGCATTGAGTGCAGCAAAAGCAGTGCACGGTGCAAGGGGATTCAGCCAACCGCAGCCATGAAGAGCTCTCTGAGTCCAGCCAGAAGTTGACAGCACACTGGCATAGGTGCCCTCCTGCAGAGCAGGCCCCTGCTTGGAACACGTCATGTCTGCATGCACTGATGATGATGGTGTGCTCGCTTTCAGCTCCCCAGCAGCAGAAACAGCCTTCGTGTGTCTGTATATGGATGGCGCTTCAAAGCAACCCAATACTACGCTAGATTTAGGGCCTGCATGCATGCAAACATTGTACCGCTGCTGTAGATGCCTCTGCAGATACCTTGTTGGCCAAAGTGTGCTCCGTCAGCACCACAGCCAGCGTGGCATCTGGGCACTCCAGCACTGTGCTGCGCTGGTGCAGGCGGGCTGCTGCTGTAGCTGTTGCCACCACACTTGCCAGCAGGTGGGGCTTTGATACGTGACTGCTGCCGTCCACTGACTGACGCACCATCAGGAAGTACTGGCCTGCAGCGGTGTCAGGCAGGATCATGCAGGTACAGTTACAGTATTTGGCACGGCAAGCCGTGCAACCCGCAAGGGAGCCAGAGGCTCATGGGGGTTATGCAGTGAGCTGAGTTGAGAGCAAAAACTAGGTTGAGGAGACAACAGGCAGACACCTTGGTCAACCTGGATCAGGGATCAGGGATCAACCAGCTGGCTGTCATGTGACAGTTAGTAATTATAAGACCGCGGCCTGGTGGTGACCGGACCGTGAAGTCCCCTGCTGCGCTTGCTGCATTACTGCACACATGTGACCAGGCATGAATGTTGCTTACTGTCAACAGGCAAACAGATGCAATCACGGTTCTGTATTGGTTGCAGTGAGTTTTGCAACATCAATGCAGGGTGGTCCCTCACCTAGGAACGCCTGAGCTGCATCAGACAGGACTGGCTTGGTGCGGCCTGCTGCCCCCGCAATGATCTGGCGCAAAGATGCAGCTGCATCTTGCTGGGACTGCTGCAGCTGGGCCTGCTCTGCTGCCGAGGCGGCTTGAATGTCCAGCATCCCCCACACGTCATCTAGGCACAGCAACAACAGGATGGACAGCAGCCAGAAATCCTGTCATCAAGGGGGCTAGCCCTGCTGAGACCTGCTGCTATGCATGTGCGTGCATGTCCTCGGCAAGTCAGCTCATTGCGCACGACACCTTCTCTGAAAGGCATACGTCTTTGCACTATGTCAAGTACAACCCGCCACTGGCAGCAACCTGCATCATGGTATGCCAGTCTGGCAGACCTGTGAACAATTGCTTGTTGCAAGACCGCGGCCAAACCGCTGCGTGAAAGATCTGTCTTGCGAAGGCTACTGAGCAGCGTGACACATTGCAGCCATTGCAGCCCACCTTCATGCACGGTCCCATCCCCAATGCACAGGTCAAAGCCGTGATAGTTCCTGTCTCCTGCTGCACCTGCTGCTCCACGCCGCCCTCCTGCCCTGCCACCAGCACCTGCATGGATGGGGAACAGCTGTCATTCAGATTACAAACGCAGCAGCATTGAGGAGAGTACCGCTCAGCGGTGAAAGTATCCAATCGTAACAACCTCCCCCCCCATTGCAGCCCACTCCAGCCATAATATGTACACAAGCACTGCATGCAAGGGGACATCTGTACACGCCCATCTGGGTAGGGTTGTCTTGATACAACTCGCATGCTTTTGCTTGTTCTGTTAGCATAGCAGCAGCGGGCCCACGTGCACGGCTACAGCTTTCGACACAGCGTCAGTACTTTGACTTCCCCTTTCCACTGGCACGTTGCGGTTGGATGCACGCTCTCTGTCTACACCCTCTGTCACAACCCCCACCTGCATCGTGCCCTGGGCCAGAGCACACTTCCTGCCAGGAGGCAGCAGCCCAGCATGTTGCTGTGAGGGGTGGCAGCATGAGCCCTTGGTGCATGTCCTTGGGCATGGGGGTTTGCCGCTGCTGCAGGGCCTGCAGCAGCTGCGTCCTGCTCTTGGTGGTCATCAGTGCCAGCTCTGCAGATGCTACACCTGTGGGAAAAGGCAAGACATATAGAAAAAGAGCCCCGGGGGGGGGGGGGGGGAGCCGAGCTCAGCAATGGACAACAGTAATAAACAACGCACAAGAGGCCCCGAACCCTGCTGATAGCACCCACGGCATTCTCACTTGCCATTTAAACAGGTTAGCGCACACACCAGGGGCGGGGTCACACAGCAGAGTGATACAGCAGAACCGGATTCACACATGTAGCTGCTTGCTGCTAGCGCAACAGCAGAAGCATTAGCAGCAGCAGCGGCTGCAAGCACTTTGATGCGCTTGCCACAACACTGCAGATTGTCTTTCAACATACAGCCCAAAGTGAACGCCCTAAGCCAGTTGCAAGTTGCATACACCATCAGTTTAGAGAAGACACAACAGGGCACAAGACACTGAGATGAGGTGGCTTATGCAGTTCCTAACAGAGCTGAGGGGCCTAGGCTGCTCACCTGAGCCGGCCAGCTGCAGTATGCTTGCAAACAGGGCCTTGGTCTGCGTTGTTGTGTCGGTGCCGCTAGTGATGGGTGTGACGTGCTCTGCCTGCTGCACAGGCATGGCCACGCTCTGGGGGCTGAGCAGGGCTGCAGCCTCACGCAGCAGCCGGGGTGTGGAGGGGCTGAAGGCCTCATGCATAATCAACAGGTTCACCTGGCCAGCACACACAAGGAGGACACGCATCACAGTTCCCGACAGTTGCAGCTGTCAATGTTGTGGAAGTCATCCTGCCCAAGCAAACGGCTTGCAGACGGTGTCGTATCTACGGCTCCTACCACCTGAAGCGCCTGCTGGCCCGGCATCCCGGGGCCAGTTGCCTACTCACGCACAAGCTCATCATGCAGGATGCAAGTCTTGACGAACCTCAAGCAGACATGGTTGGGGCAACGTTTGCACAACAACTCGGAGCCCCATCTTGTGCAGAGGCTACGCTGCTGGGGCTTCTGTGCTTGTCAATCAGCTGCAGGTAGGTCAGCCCAAAGTTCCCATGCACTGGGTACAAGCTGCACCCCAAGTAAAGGTGCAAGCATATGTAGGAATGTGGCCCATGTCACAGCAGCAGCAGCAAATAACCTTTTGCGCTCACTGCCAGTGTACCGGTGGCACATTACGGGTGAAAAAGGGTGGGCATGTTGCATCCCAGGCATGTGGGTGATGTGAAGAAGTCCAAACGTCTCACCTGCTCAGACTGGCGTTGCGCTGGACCTGTGGCGCTGCTGCCACACCCAACAGCAGCTGCACTCAGCAGCATTGCCACGGCAACATGGGGGTCGATAGCAGTGTTGTAGCCCAATGCTGCTGTCAGCAACTCCCACATCTGGTGCAGTGGCTGCTGCAGGGGTGCTTCTGCAGCAGGAGGAGGGGTCCAGGTGATGTGTGGCACCACTGCTTGCACATTGTTGGCCTTGATCTGTGCAGGGTGAGGCGGGCGGTGGGAGTGACATTGTCACAGCAACATTCCAGCAAGCATCAGAGTTGGGCTTTATCAGCGGCCAGAAGCAGACTTGAGAGCTTTACCATGTCTGCATGCAGCTCGGCACCACCACCAGCAACCACAACCAACAGCGGGGTAAAGGATGCAGTCACTGTCACCTTCATGCAAAACAGCTGTAGAACCCAACGAAGCTTGCCCAACAGCTGTGCTGATACATCGCAGGACATCCTGCTGCAGGATGGCGGCCACATGCAAGCTGTCCCTGCTTACCTGTATGCAGCAGCCTCCTCCTGCAGCTGTGCTGAGGCCGCAGCTGGCATGCCCAATGATGTGCACCACGTTCCCAAGGCTGCATGTGCCGGCCAGGTGCTCAGGTAGGGTCACCTTCACAGCAGGGTTTGAGCAGCCATAGCTGCTGCGGCCTGTGGCACAGCTCAGCTCTGACACCCACAGCTGCTGTGTCTGCACCATCACCCTGCAAGAAAGCAGGACAACACTCAACGGGTGCATGCGCATGCAGGCCATTCAGCCACTGTGTGGTCAGACAGCCGGACGCCAGGGGGCAATGCACCAGGACAGCATGGCCTCGGTATGCATGTAGCGACTATTTAGCCCAGCAAAGTCTTGCACACATGCTCTGTTGATCAGCACTGCTGCTATGTGCTGACAGCACCACACACGCACTCCCACACACCTGCCTGTTACATCTTCCTTCACCCACTCAGTCTTGGGCATGTTGCAGCAGGGAAGGCTGGACTGGGTTGTGAGGGTGTCTGTCAGCTGGCTACAGGAGGGGCAGTGGAAGCGCTGGCTGTAGCACACATCTGATGGAGGGGTCAGCCCTGTCACAACAGACAGCAAGGATACACACATGCACCCACTGCTGCTGGTACTGTGCCTGCTGTGCTGGCTGCTGTGGGCGATAACTTGCTGCACCACCTCTGGTACTGTGGACAGTGGCAGTGGAACCTGCATGCGGCAGCGCAGCAACACATCAGTACATGCACTAGTGTGTGCACGAGCTTGCTTTGTGCCACAGCCAGTACGGTGCCAGCACGGCCCATGCAGCAAGCATACCCATGTATGACACCAGCAGCAACTGTGTATTGATATAAGTCAATTGAAGGTGCTGGTCGTATTGCAGCAACGTGCCTGCTGCATCTGCAGGCAGACTCTGACTGTGGGTGGCTCTGTGGGCATGTCATCCTCTGGGTCTGGTGCAGGGTGCATGGTGGCCAGCTGTTGGTTTATGAGGGCTGCTGCCTCAGTCTCCAGCTGGCCTGCAGGTGGTCACAAATGAAGTACGTGGGGTCCTATCAGCTGCTTTACCTTGCTGGCAAGAGTGTAGTCACATTCTTGCTGCCTGGTTGCATGGCTACATGCAGTCAGGTTGGTGCAGTGTTTGCACACTCACCTGTGTTGCTTAGGAGCTCCATGGCCAGGGTGGCATCTGTGCTGGCCAGTGCTGTGACGTCAACCTGCTTTCACAGACGAGTGTTAGGCAACCAAGGAAGCACAGCAATCTGATGGACGACCAGGATGTGCTGCTTGCAACGTCCATGCCAACCTGTAGGGAGATGGGAGCTGCTGCTGCTGTTGAGTACAGTGCTCCAGCATCCAAACCAGAACCCTGAAGCTGGGACATGACAGACTCAATCACGCTTCTGCCGCTGCTGTCCTGCTGCTCATCTAGCCACTGCAGCAGTTGCAGACCAGGTGCCCTTCCCTCCACCATCTGTAAGGTGACGTTCAAATATGACGACTAATTGATGGATTCAAACGCTCAAAGCAAAATGAGCAGTGCGGTGGGATGCGTCTCTTAGTCTTTTCAGCAAATGATCAGCAGGGGCTGAAGGGTTCAGCTGCAACAGCTGGGAGGTTCCCTCGTGTACTATTACATACACTCAATTCTGAATTTACGAGGATTCAACTCATGCACAGTTTGCTCGCCTGACGTTTGCTTGAACACTCACATATTTGACCTGCTCAGCAGCTGCAGGCAGTAAGAATGGAGGAGAAGCGGTGGGTGGGCCTATGATCACCGGATTGTACAATCTCAGGTTGCACTCGAACCCGATTGACGGCATGCTTGTGCTTGCAGGGACACGGCTCACAGCAGCAGCAATGCAGCAGCACGCTTGCGCAGGTGAGTAGCATGGGCAGCCTTATCCAACCCGGCCTGCTGTGGTGCTAGGTACACTGCTTCTTCAGCAACTCACAAGCCTTTCGATCTGATGCAGGATTATATCTGCAGCCAGAGCAGCAGAAGTTGTTGAGGTGAGAGACAAGCGTGGTCCCCCTGCATCCCAGGTGGAGAGGGCCAGTGCTAGCCTGCACCTGCTACAGGGGGTGATACCCTTGAATACTCTTGTGCGTGTTGTGGAGTTGCTAATTCACTGTTGATCATCACTGCAGGCTGACGAGTCATTTGCCTCACTGGGTGCTGATGACGATGACAGCAGCTTGGTACTGTACAGGGACCCCAGCAGAGCGAGCGCCCAGTCCAGAGGGTCTGTCCAATCAGGTATTGCACAGAATATAATGCCAGACCTGAAGCAATCAGTGCGATGGCCATCCACCACAGTGGTTGGCAGCAGCGGGTCTGTTTTGGAAGGTGCTGCCATGCCAGCACCACCGTCAACACTGAACGCCTTTTCTGCAGCCAGACAAAATGACCATTACGCCACTAAGGCTGGGTGAAGGAATGCTGACGCGATCTTTCTGTCTGTGGCCTATAGGTGCCCATGAGCAGGGGGACACGTTCTTCACTGCACTGAAGAAGCAGCCCTCATGGCAATCTGACGCAGGGTCTGACTTGTACAGCTGCTCACAGGTACGCAGCATACGGCATCTGTGCTGCCAGTAGGCGTGCTAGCGGCCAGAGGGGCACCTCGCATGTTGCATGTGTCCTTGTATGCAAGGCCTCGACGGGGTGCGCAATCACTAGCGGAGGTTGTTAGCCTCTGCCCGCCAGCACCACGCCACCCACTGACTGCATGGTGTGTGGCCTGTGCTGCTCTACGTGTACAGGCCGGCAGCAAAGCAGCAGGCAGCTCCTGTGGTGCCGACTCTCAAGTCAACCCGTGCAAAGCGTGTCAAACTCAGCTTTCTTCTCAGCTGCTGGGCCCGGCAGTGACGGGGGCAGCTGGCTGGCAGCAGGGGAAGACAGCAGGCTGGGTGCTCTGGGGCCCAGCGCAGAATCCAGCTATGCCAGTGCACTGCCGGTAAGCGACAAACGTTGTGCCATGTGACTGCCATTGTGCCATGCGCTGGGCTTCCAGCTCCCAACAGCATGCGCCCTGCTCCAGCACGTGTCCGTGGACTTGGTTGCGTCTGCAAGGTGACACCTTGCATGGGCTGTTTCTGGCAGTAGTGTTGTTGCCAGCAGCAACAGCAGGCGTCAGCATACTTCTGACCATCGTCAGTAAGTCCGTGTTTGAGTTGAGCAATGTAGTTCTCGTACTCTGAATGCCAATTCTATGTATTGCAGGCCAGTGATGCACCTGGCAGCCTGCAGGGCACCACGCAAGATGACTCCCTGGCATCTGGAGGGCAGCTGACATCGTCTGTGCTGAACATCATCGACTCCATCTATGGCGCCCAGGCAGCATCTCTCAGGCAGTCATGGCAGCAGCAGTTGTCCGCGCAGGATCAGCCTCTCAGGGACATGCCTGTCCGGCCTGTGTCGGGCTCAGCAGCAGGGGGGGATCTGCCAAGCGCAGGGCAACAGACACAACCAAGGCCGCCTTCTGCCAGCTCACAAGCAGAAACAGAGCAACAGGATGGCGCTGCAGCTGGTTGCCTGCAGGAAGGCAACAACACTGAGCAGTCCTCCAGTGCGTGCGAGCCGCCATGCATCCAGCACCAGGAGCAGCAGGATCTGCCAGCCGACCGGCAGGACAGTCAAACGGACATTGCAGCGCTGGAGTTTCCTGCAGCTGAAGACAGCAGCGCAGACCACGCCCTGATGGCTGGCATGGATGCGATGCTGTCGGAGCGCAGCAGGTTACAGCAGGAGCTCAGTGGGTACCTGCAGCAGCTGGGCACCAGGGCAGATGAGGAGGGTGAGCCGCTGGTGCTGATGACGGAGGACTATGGCTTGCTGGTGGAGCGCATGCTGCGTGAGGGGCGTGCACAGCAGTACAGGGCGCTGCAGGGGTGGGAGGGACCACACAGGTGGGTAGTTGAAAGCCCCTGCCTTGCAGGCTGGCGTACATCATGCGCATCATGATGCAGCACTGCTTTGGGTTCCTGCCAGTGCACATGCAGCCTCCTGTCATTTTGCACACTCTTGCTCATAAGTTTGCACCCATGTATCGTGCAAGCCGGATGCTGTGGTGGGGGGGGGGGGGGGGGGGGGGCGAGACAACTTTTGAGTGTAACAACCACTTTTTCTCAGTTGCAGTTACCCTCACAGCTGTTGTCGCTGCAATTAATTCGCTCAGGTTTGAGGACCTGCCGGTGGCCCAGATGCGCACCAGCCACAAGGACCCTGAGGTAGCAGCCGGACTGGCAGCCATAGCCAAGCTGGATGATGAGCTGCGGGAAGAAAGCCTCAAGGTGTGCTTGCACATTGTGCTTGTAGCACAAGGACAAGCGCTTTGACAGCTGTGAGGCCTCCTGCCTGGCAATCTGAAGCAGTCATGCAGTGGCCTCAGATGCCCTGTCCGTGTGCTGGGGATACTGAGCAGGGGTTGACTTAGTGGTGCAAGGTGCAAGGCCAAGTCATAGATGCCATCAATCATAGAAACATGGCCACAATCCATTATCGACCTTTCCATACCTGTTTGCGTGGATGTTGCAGGCACTGGTCTCAGCGCGTGCACTGAACCCTGAACAGTGGGCTGACGCTGAGAAGCGGCGGTTGGAGAAGCGGGCTGCAGAGCTTGACGCCGCCCTCGCAAAGGAGCGTCAGCGCCGCGCACACGCTGCTAAGCTGCGGGGGGTTCTGAGCAGGCTGGATGAGCAGTGCAGCGAGGCCACGCTGCAGTTGCTGACAAAGGGCAACCCCAGGTATGATGCAGCCAGTCTCGACAACCTGCATGGACATGACTCACTGGCTGTTTCAGGTTGTACTGTCGGCTTCGTGCGCACAAGCTTTTGGCCGGGGGTCTGCGCATGGTATGACAGCTGCGCAGTCTGCACTCTCCGCTCATCGCCCTTATCAAGCAGATACGGATGCCTTTGGCTGCGTGCAACATACCCACATCTCGCTAGCCTAGGCCTGCACGTAACTTCGACTCTACAGAGCCATCTGAGGTGTCGCTGCAACGACTCTTGTCACCCCTTATGGTTGATGCCTGCTGCAGCTTCAGCTACTACAGGCTCAAGCCGCAGGAGGAGGAGCTGCTTGCTGCTGTGCTGTCACGGGACGAGTCCTCACTGGAAGCAGACAACCCCTTCGACCCCCACCTGCTCAGCCTTGACGACGTGCAGGACAGCACACAGCATGTGCTGGAGTCTGACCAGCTCAGTGGACAGCAGGAGGGGCACAGCCAAGCAGCCCTGCAGCTACCCAGCATGGCTTCGGATCTGAACACATCAGGCAGCAGCTGCACCACGGCTGCAGCAGACGGATTGGGAGATGGGCTGCCTGGTGCACACAGCCCTCCAGGTGTCACTTCCTCAGCTGGGGGTGACACAGGCATCCCCATCGGCGAGGCAGAGGCAGCAGTGGGTGCAAGCTTGCTATGCCACAGGCTGAGCAGTGGTTTGGTGTCTGTCTTCAGCCTCATGCGGCCGAGCAGTGGTGCTGGGGCCAGGCGGCACTCCCTGGCAGAGATAGACGCCCAGCTGCAGGCCATGCAGGCCGAGAGGGAGCAGGCGCAGCAGCTGAAGGCAGGACAATCAGGTGATGCTAGCGTGCTGGTGTGAGGGCTGCAGACGGCACAGTGGGCATTGCTGCTTGCACTCCTGAACTTCCAGCTTCTTGGTAAAAAGGTGGCATATGATACTATGCGCCAGCATTGCATCAGGCTTCCTTTTATTTCTTGCGTTGCTGCGCGCTTTGGTGCTATCGAGAAAAGCTCAGACACCGTCAATGTGGCAAGCGCATTCCCTACGAGAACGTTGCCAATGCTGCTGTCAATTGGTGTACAGGCTTGAGCAGGTCAAGCAGCAGCAAGACCGCAACGACCACACCAGCCCGGGTGCTCTCTGCCCAAACCAGCTTGGGCCACGCAGCATCCGGCATACCCCCTGCTCCCTCATCAGCAGCGCCCTGCAGTGGTTCCCCATCACGCACCTGCTCCTCAGCCGGTGCCTCACGCATCCCATCAGCACCATCATCAAGCGCTGAAGCCACCATCAACCTCAACATCAGCAACAACAGCACTGTTGCAGCGCGCAGTGCCAGGGTGTCTTCGTGCTCTGGTGTCGGGTCTGTGGGCGCAGCGCGCCAGAGCAGCATCAGCGGCAGGGACAGCAGCAGGCGCGCGTCGGCGGCGTCTGGCGGCGGCTCCAGCAGGAGCAGCGGCACGGTGCGCGCGATTGATTACATCAGGGAGCAGCGGGAGGTGAAGGAGCTGGCGCTGAGGTGAGCGAGCTCAAGGACTGGGTCACTCGCTGCATTGGTTGTTGTGTAGCTGTTACGGGATGGTTGCTTGCATGGCTGCTGCGCCATCCCTCCTGCTCCTCCGTCAGCAGCACCCGGCAATGCAGCACCGATCAAGCCCTTGGGAGGGGTTGTGAATCAACCCGTCCAAAGGGCTTGCATCTACTGCGACATGACAAGCTCAAAACCTGTTCACAGCCATCTTATGCCTGGGCACTCACACACTGCATTGTACCCCTACCCTCACCCAAGTGACACCCTCACTCTCCCAACGCACTAGAAGCAAGCCATAGGACTCGCCGTGGCTTGCTATGTGGCATGTCAGTGTGCCAGCCAAACTGTGTCTGCTGCTGCTGAGTTTGAGCTGCTGCTGTCTGTTTTGTGCAGGGAGCGTGAGCTGGATGCGCAGCTGCGGGCACTACAGACCTGTGAACTGCCCAGCAAGCTGGCGCCGCAGCAGTTGCAGGCCCTGTTGCAGAGTGCATACTAAGCAGTGTGGGTGTGTAAGGAGTGGGCTATGTTTGGCACAGAGGTCCAGAGTACAGTGACAGCTGCCTTGGTCACCCTTGCGCCTGAGTGTTGGTTGCTTGATGGTTTGTTAAGTCAATGCTTCACAGCATTTGACGGTACTGCTCACTGGCTATGCTTCTAGAGCAAAGCTGCAGCTACACAATGACGCGTGCAGACCACTTTGGGCTGCACATGTGCCCGCTGACAAGACATTTAATGAAACTGGCCAGACCAGCTGTGTGAAATCTGAGACATCATGTGTGTATGGTCTGATTGTCCAGGTATGACTGTCAAGGTTTGTTCATGGCGCTCTGAGGCCACATGTGCTGTTGCTCACACCACTGCGCAGAGCCTTGATGAGCTGCTTATCGTGCATCAAAGAAGCTAAAAATTATGTTTTGCGTGTGTTGTTATGGATGACATGCAGAACGAACGAACACTGTACTGCTGTTGCCCGAGTGCCACCCAGTACCATCAGTGAAAACCAAAGCAAACGACAGAAAAGCAGATATCACACATCCTGAGCTGTCGTTATACTCGCAAGGTCCTGTTGTTGCATCGTTGTGCCAGCTGGTCCCCTGTCGTGTCCATCGTGGGTGCTTTACAAAAGCCGAATGCAGCTAACGTCATAATATACTAAGTATCAGTAAATGTGACAGAGTAGGCACAGGTTGGGTGGAGCACCAGGTGGAACCAGGTCAACAACTTGCCAAGCAGCACAAACAAGGCAGCAGGACAGGGCAGCCAGGCATCAGTGGAAGGCAGTTGCAACCAGTAAAAATCTTACAGAACCTTCAACTGCAGCCTTCCAGACATGGCCCCGGGGCAGCTGGCAGCTTATGGTTGCAGCGGGGCACCTGTGCCACATGGTGCCCTTCTGTACAAAAGCAGGAGCCCAGGGGTGGCAGGGGACAAAGCAGCAATATCAGCAGGTTGCAAAAAAGATGCAGTAGTTGTGGTGGGCAGTGGGGCAGCAGCAGCAAGTGGGGGCACTTCTGCGAGGGGCAGCAGCGCGGCCAGTGCAGGTTACACTGCTGCGCTGCTGAAACGGCAAGCTGCTGCAGCCCTGCAGCCAAAACCAGCAGCCAGCACCACCAGAGATAGCAGTGCCACCGGCAGCACTAGCAGCAGCAGTAACCCTGCCCTCATCAGCAGCCGCAGTACCCCTGCCGTGACTACAGCTATGCAGCTGCAGACAGAGGGCAAGCAGCATTTACTGCACGTACACAGCGGACGCCGTCAGTCTTCTTCAGGCAGTAACAGCAGCTCCTCTAATGGCAGCTATGCAGCTCAACTCAGCCACCGCAGCAACATACTGAGCTCGCGGGGAGCCTACAGGCTCAGTGCTTCTGATGAAGCTGCTGCCTCGCCTCCCCAGCAGCAGCAGCAGGTGGCAGTTGCTCAGGCGGACGCGAGCAGAAAGCCACCTGTACCCAAGCAGCAGCAGCCGTCTGCACTGGCCGCACTCTCGGCTATGACTGCGGCTAATACAGCAGCAGCAGCAATGCTGCGGGCAGCTTCAGACGCCAGACATGCGGCAGCAGCTGCTGCCGCCGCTGCTGTCGCCCCGTCACAGCAAGTGACAACAGGCACCCACAGCAGCAGCCAAACACCCCAGCAGCAGGTCATAGACACTGTACAAGTGCAGGACCTACAGCTGCAGCTGCAGCAGTTACAGCAGGCCTCTGCCGCTATCAAGGGCCAAGACCCCAGTGGCCAAAGCACACCAGCAGCAGATGCTGCAGCCGCATCGGCTGTAGCAGCAACAGCAGCAGCAACAGCCGGAATTGGCAACCTCTCTGTGCTGACCACAACAGCACAGGGCCACACAATGCATACAGATGTCTCCTGCAATGATGGCAGTGAGGGCAGGCACACACCAGCAGCTGGTATCGGCTACTGCAAGCTGCGGCGGCTGCAGACTGCTTCCCACTCAGTAGGCTCTCAATCAGCAGCAGCAGCAGCAGCAGCAGCGGGACTTTGGACAACTGCAGCTGCTGCAAGTTCTCTACGAGAGCATGCGACACCGTTACCGTCAGCAGCAGCAGCAGCAGCAGCAGCACCAGCACCAGCACCAGCAGCAGCAGCAGCTGTGCGCCCCCACTGGCTGGCCGGCGTTCAGCCGCTATCAGCAACTGAGGACATGCAGGGGTGCAGCAGCTGCCAGGACGTGCCCGTCAGCACCAGCACCCATCAGCAGCAGCTGCTGTCGCTGCAGCCGCAGCAGCAGCAGCAGTCTTTGCCGGGAGACGTTGGCAACCCAGATTTGTGGATGGCAGAAGATGTGGTGACTGGGTGGTACCAATACGATGACGACGAAGATGATTCCTCACTCTGCACCCCTGCAGCACGTGCTACAGCCTCTTTTACAGCAGCAGCGGCAGTAGCCAGCCCTTCGCTCAGCTTAGACTTATCAAGGCTGCACCTACAGGGCAGCAGGGACAGCAACTACAGGGGCAGTAGGCCTGGGGTGCATTCTTCTACATCGTTTATGCTGTTCACGGCTCCGGCAGCAACAGCGCAAGCAGCAGCGAGCCGTTTGTTGGCGACTAGCAGTGGAGGTATTGAGTACGCCAAGTTGCTCAGAGCCCAGGCATGCTCCCCTGCTGCCTCCCCAAGGCTCACTAGCCGCTTTCAGCAGCAGCAGCAGCAGCAGAGGGGGGTGCAGGCTGCACCTGCTGCTGCAGCAGCGAGTCCTGGTGTACAACCACAGGACCATTCCGGCAGCCAGCTGAGCAGTAAGTTGGTGACTGGGTGGTACGGCTATGGGGGTCTACACAGCACTGGCAGTGACAACAGCAGCGGCTGCAGCCCGGAGGCTTACCACCACCCCTCAGGCAGCATGCAGCAGCAGCAGGGTGGGTATGCTGAGGTGCCGCATGCATACGGCACACCACAGCTGCTGCTGCCTAGCAGCGGCGGGGGTGCATCCACAGCGGGGGTGCATGTGCGGCGCACCAACAGCTTTGCACGAGGTTGGAGCTGCGATGATGATGACAAATCCTTTGGTGCTAGTAGCACTGAGGGGGTCGGGCTCGGCCCATTTGGCCTGGGTCACCAGGTCAAGGGTTCAAACCCTGCTGCTGGTGGGGTTTTTTGCCAGGAGGGTCCAGTCAGCATTGGTGGTGCAGATGCCCATGGGTTACTGGCTGTAGCAGCAGCTGCAGGAGCAGGGACGATGGGTACAGGCAGTAGTACGGGTGGTCACGTGGGCAGTTTTGATTTGCGGCCGTGCCTGGGTGCGCCGCCGCTGCTGCTGTCTGCGCGTGATGCAAGTGTGTCGGAGCTTCTGGATGCCAGCCAGCAGCAGATCCACTGCATGGAGAGCACACTGGCATCTATGTTGCAGGTTGCAAAGCACTGGACTGACGGGGGGTTTGACGAAGGGGATGACTCGCTGCGCGACCGTTTCACTGGCTGAGAGGCACTGCACGGATGCAAGGACCCTGTGCCGTTGCCCTGTTGCCCTGTCTGCGCGAGTGGCTGTGTTGTCTGACACAGTAAATTGCACTGAGTGAAAACACGTAGCCTTGGACTTGTGTTGGGTGTTTGGCCGAAAGCACCTGCGCCTTGTAGCGTCATCATGACGATGGTATCGTGTTCATGTGCTCGGAGTGAGGCGATGGCAGCGTTGAGTGGTGATGTTGCATTGATGCGTTGTGGTGATTGCTGCTGCCTGATTGTGGCAGCGCTGTCACCGGTTGCCTGAGTTGTCTGTTGGGTTGTGGGTTGGTGAAATGAACAGCACCTAGGTGCACCGTGTGCGTGTGTGCACATGGCGTGCCTTGGTGACTTCAATGTGAGGCTGCGCAACATTGTTGCAACGACGCCAACGCAAATGCAAAGGGCATATGTTGCCCTGGGGTGTGTGGGTGTCTCTTGGGTGCCGCACGCCGTGCACACGGTGTGCTGGCCAGCATGTTTCCAGCAGTATGGCAGCTGCTGCAAGTGCAGAGCTTCGTGGCTGCTGCAGTTGCAGCAGTGTGCTATTCCAATATGCATTTTGCGCATTGTGCAAAAGGCTTTGCCAATGCAGCCTCACTGAGGATATCTTGAAGATATCCCCGGGACGCCAGATGAATGAATCCAGCCTTTTGTGCATCGCTGCTCACAAGGCTGGTTTCTTGCGGCTTGCCAGCCAATTGATGTTGCCAGTTGAAATGACTGAATGACCCTCTCCTAACAAGAGAACAGAACAAGTTAAGGGTCATTCAAGGGGGCTTGCATGACTGCCATGCCGATGCATTGCCCAGATGGCAATAACCCCAGGTTTGTATCTTCACAGGGCCCTGCGACCTGCTCGTCGGTCCATGCGTGTACTGTGGCAGTTCTGGTATAAGGCACTGCCTCCCTAGCAGCGCTAGTTTGCCAGTGGAGGTACAGGGCACACACAGCACCCTGATTGTATGTTTTGGGGGTTTGCGCCGGTTGGCAGAAGGCAAGCGATGTATTGGCGTTAGCCTGGCAGTCAGCTCAGGGGGTGGGGTAAGTTGTTCAATAAGCCCTGGGCTCCTAGCATCCTAGCACAACTCTCAAGGCGCCTGGGGTTTTGCGGACTTTCATGTGCGTGGCTGTCAAATGTTGTGAATGAGCGGACGGCCCAGCCAAGCAGGCCGTCCCCCTCCCTTCATGCTGTGGGAATGAACGACAAAGAACAATTTGAGTGCAAGGTTCCCACTGGTCACAACATGGCAGTGTGCAATTGGCTGGTGACTACCCAGTGCCTGGTTAACCCCTGGCACCAATCAGCCCTCAGATAGTCAAACGAGAGCGACACCCACAGACCCTCTATTCCTGCCAGCAACCGTGTAGCATGGTCTCCAGACGGGTTGTTGGTCGGATTATGCCAAGTTACCTCGAACAACTCGGCGACAGTGCTTTAACGCATAGGAACGGCGTGCACAGAGGCAACATGGTGGTCAGTTGCGACAACTGCATGTCAGCATGGTGCAGTGCTGTTGTCACAACCAGAACACTTGACATCACATTGCAGAACATTCAACGAGGGCCATGAGAAGATGCATGCACATGTCAGAATGCAAAAATGGTAAATATACACACAGCCAGAAGGCTACGCACCAGTAGCCTGCCACCACAGCTCGGTGTGCCAGGAAGCCTGCACCCAGCAGCAACAGGTCCCACCTCTGCCTGGCGCTACTGAGTACCAGGCTACAGCGATCCATGCCAGCCAGACACAGCACCGCCAGCAGGCCAACAGGTGGGGCTGCAGTGTTGTGCAACATTTTCACCCTTCACACAGATGAGCGACACTCCACACAAATGAGCCACACCTCACACAGGTAATCCAAATCACACACTGATGACTGCTGCAGACAGCAGCCATTGCTCCCAGCCTGTGTGTCCCTACACCAGGTCAATCACCACATGATGCCATGTGTCTGATTGACGCAGGACTGCAGTAGGTACATACAGTACATGTGGTGGAGACAGACTCCTGCGCACCACAAGCACCTTACAAGGTATGACACAGGAAGTGCGCTGCACTGATGGCTTCCCTTCAGCAGGGCAGAGAAGCCAACCGCTCCCTAGTGGTAGAACCACCAATACAAACAGATTGTGTGCTTGAGTGTGGCACCACATACTCCCTTTTTGTCCACACACAGCACTGCTTGATTGCTTGTGGACCCCTGCATGTGAAGTCCCCGCACGCACCACGCACATACCACGATGACACCAGCTTGCAAGCAGGCAAGCCCCCTGCCACGCCTTACATACACAGCCCTTTGGCTCAGTGTTTCACACCGCTAACTACTGTGGTGGAGCACATGTCTTATGAGGACACACGGATCACCATATGCACACAGCATCTGCACATAGCCATGCCATTTGCCCCATCCAAGGCGCTGATCAGATTGGCAAAGCAGCGTACACCCAGCACACACAGGCAGACTACGAAAACACCCTGGACGCAGTCAGGAATGTAGTCCATCCCCGCACATCATACAAGCCAAGCTTCACCAGACAAGTGTCAACGACAATGGCCCACCGATCGTTGTCTCCTTGTGATAGAGCGGCCACTATTTCAGCGCACAGACCAAAAGGGGGGACCGGCCTGAAGGAGGGGATCATTATGAGTCAGGCGAGCACTGAAGCCCCTCCATCCATCGCCACTGCGAACGAACTCCATTGACCTGTCCAAAACTGTCAGGGCCAAGCCAATCTGCTTCCGGCACACACGTGCCGCATAAAGCCTACAGGTGGCCCCACACTCAACCCGTCCTGGCGTGGCTTGGCTGGTAAAAGCATTAGTGCCTGGCAAACCAGTGGCTCACTCAGCAACAATCAGGGTTTTGCAACGGCTCCTTAGGCCTGCCAGATACTGTGCACTGCCCTGCTAAACCACACACAACCATCGCCACAGCGGCTTCTGATGATCAGCCAGGCACCAACACACGCTTCTACGTGGTGCCAACCTGGTCTTTCAAATGGTGCAGCTCCAAGCACCATACGATGGTGCATGCAGCACATGGCTTGCAGCCCCAAGCATATGCCCCACAGCTCAAGTCATCCCGGGCAGTCCTGCCCATCCCCTCCCTGGCCACGGGCGCAGTTACCGGCCCCAGAAGTGCCCGCTGCTGCCGAGCTATGCCCGCTATCAATCGAATTTCAGCTGTGGCTCTGCCCTCAGTGCCGCCGCCGCCCAAACAGCCAGCCCCACCCCCAGGTCCCATGACTGTCAGGGTGGCGGGTGCCCCTGCTGCCCTGCTGCCCCACGCTGCCCCCGCCACCCGCCGCTGCCTGCTGAGCACGTGGCTCCACTGGATCCCCTTGTGCTACAGCCTCTGTAGAGTCTGCTGGCTGCTGCTGCAACGCCGGCTGCTGCTGCTGCTGCTGCTGCTCTTCGCCCTGCTGCTGGTCCGCATGCTGCTGCCGCCAAGCCGGCGGCCTCCTGTGCTGGCGCCTGCTGCTGGCCCCACAATTAGCTCCCGCCCCTGCTGCTGCAGCGGCTGCCGCAGGCTGCTTGGGTCCGCCCTCATGTGAGGTGCTGCGTGTCCTGCGGCCGTGGCTTGGCTGCCGGTGACGTTGCTGCCGCTGCTGCTGCCGGCGGCGGGGACCGGCTGCTTCCATGTCTGCATCGTCGCCTCCGCCACCTGCCGCTGCTGCTGCTGCAGCAGCGCGGGCGGGTGCGGCACCCTCACCGTGAGTGACCTCCCCTCCTGCTGCTGCTGTGCCTGCAGGAGGCAGGCCTGCTGCCTGCTTGGGCCACTTGTGCTGCCGCGTGCTGCGCGCCTTTTGTTGTCGCTGCCTCGGCGCCGTTGCTGCAGCAGCTGCTGCTGTGCCTGGCGCTTGTGCTGAGGTAGGCTGCTGCACCTCCTCTGTCTCCTGCTGCTCAGACACACTGGGCGGACGACCCTCTGCCTCGGTGCTGTCTGCTGCGGCTGCTGCAACTCCCCCAACCTCATCTGACTGCTGCTGGTGCTGGTGCTGCTGGTGTAAGGTTGTACCTGCCTCTCCATCCTGCCCCAGATCACCATCAAACCTGTGCTGCCGCCTCCTGCTGCGCGTGTGGGGCTGGGGCTGGTGCTGCTGCTGCGGGTTGCTGCCTAGTTCCCGCCAGTGCTGCTGCTTGAGTTGCTGCGGCCACACTAGGGGACTCAAAGCGGCCGGCACATCTGCTCCTGCTGCTGCTGCCGCTGCTGCTGCCTGGGTGTTGACATCACCGCTGGGTGCGCCTGGCTGCTGCTGGCCGCTTGTGCGATGGGCTAGCAGGTCGCGGCGTGCAGCATATGCTGCACGCCGCTGCGCAGCATCTGCGCCAAATGGTGCTGCCTCTGCTTCCGGGGCTGGTGATGCTGCACGGGCCCTCCTGGTCATCCTTGGTATGTGTGAGGGTGCCGGGACGCCACCGGACCCCGCCGCAGCAGCTGCGGTTGGTGACGTTGCTCCGGGCAGCGGGACATCGCTCTCCTCTACAACTGCGTTAACGCCTTGCAGGGATGCTGCTGCCGCAGCTGCTGCAATGGCGGCCTGTGCTGCTGCTTGCCGCTGCCTGCCACTGCTGGCCTCCACACCTGACCACGCAACAGCAGGATGACGACAGAAAAAAGGCGGGAGCCGGGCCAGTCGAGCAATCATGGCAGCAACAGAAAGCACTGCGGATTGCCCAACAATATGCACCTAGTCACTGCCAAAAGCGGCAACACTGGGAACCTCAACTGGCAGTTGACAGAGTTGTGTCCCGCTCGAATGATGAGACAGGCCAGAGCACCCAATGCCAAGTTGCTCACCATTGGTCTCGGATTGTGACCGCTCACACACAGCTGCACACGTGGTTGCTGCTGTGGCTGCTGGTGGTGGCTTTGACTGCACATCATCCTTGGGGAGGGGTGGCCTGCACGACACATCGGGTACCGTCTGTCAAGCAACTGTGGGACGCATGGAGCCCCAGCAAGTAGCAACGAGAGCCAATGCAACTGCTTTCCAGTGGCCAGTTCTCTACGAAACAGCGTTGATGTGATTGCACAGGGTGGCATGAGGATGTAGGACAGCGCCTTACCTCACTGGCCGGGACTGCGCTGTGTCCCCCAGCACAACCTCCAAGAACGCTTCCCGCCAGGTGGTGCAGACCGCAGCAGCGTTGTGCATCTGCAGATGACAGCGTGCATTCAAGGGAAGTTCCATAGCAGCAACAATGCACGTCAACAGTTCTACTGTTGCAGCTGCTGCTTTGCCCCAGTTTTCGACCGACTCACCGCATGCGTGGCTTCCTCGGCATTTAGAAGCTCAAACACGCGCAACAAGCAGCTTTCTGGCAGGTCTGCCCAGTCAGCAGCGTCATCCTTGGACCTTCTGTGACTCCCCCTCATCCTCTTGCTGCTGTTCATGGGCGCTGGGGGCCACCGGGCAACAGTGGAGTCCTCCTCACCCGGTATGGCCTGTGTTTTGATTTGTGCGTCGTGCAGCTGCTCATCTGCTTTCTTGGCCTGGCCTCGAGTTGCAACCATGTTTGCCTTAGAAGTGCTGTGTCAGCAGGCTGCACAACTGGATCCCAAGGCGTCGTGCACCGGTGTCATAGCAACATTAAACCATCAACAAGGCACAGACGTGTCACGAGTTCGGTTCCTTTCAAAAACCCTGACAGCTTTCTGACATACCCTCAAACAGGTGGGCGCAAAATCATGCTCTGTGTGTCTGATCTGACAGCCCTCACGGCACTTGAATCCATCACAACTAAGCAAGGTTACTGCAGACTGCTTTCTTGCAATCTCTGCACAACGGTGTACCCTGCCTGCTGGGTCCCGGCATACTCACGCGTCCTTGCACGAGCACCCTGATTGTTTCTGCCTGACCAAACCTCTATGCTATGGTGGCTGAGGACGTCAATCCCATGTGTCTGGCACAAAGCAGGCTGAGGCGCAGGCGATATGACGACTGCATAGACCTCTGCACAGCAGCGCTGCAGAGCAACCCCGTCGATCAGGTGTGACAGCACCATCAGTGCAGCCTTACAACAAGCACGAAGGGGTGCCTTGATGCTTGCACATCTGCCTGCTGCAGTGATGCATGCAGCCTCCTGGCCAGCCTTGCCTTGCTTTCCCCCTCTGGCTCTCATCACCAGGTCGCCTGGTACCTCAAGTGCCGTGCCATCACACTGAAAGCCTGGATAGATGACACAGAGCTCGAAGAAGAGGCAAGTCAGCAGAGATCATGCCTACAAACCAAACCTGCCCATGTTTGCATGCATGCCGTGCATCTATTTTCCTGTCCTCCCCGCGACAGCCTTCACTTGTGTATGCCACAACTGCAACAGATGCCAGAACAGCAACACATTTTCAGGTGCCAGAACAGCATCTAAAAACACTGCAACAATCTGAACAATTCCATTTGATCCTGCAGGCTATTGGCGATGCCCTCATGGATGAAAACAACGTGGCTCAGGTTGCAAGGCCAGGAACATCTCTGGCACGACCTGCTACAGGCTCAGCAGCTGTGAGTCTCAACAGGCTGCCAGGTGCTGCAGCACTCAGCACTCAAGGTTGGGTATCATGCTGCATGCCAGGGCAGGAGAGTGAGGCACTTCTCGTTGGTGACGAGTTGCAACCAACATGTGCAGCTGTGCATCAGAGCTCTGCTGGACTTGGTACAATTGCCAAACACCCGTAAGGCGCCGCAGCGCATGGGCTGTTTGTACCTTGCCTCAGCACGAACCTATCCTGTAACTGGACGCAGGGCGGCGCATCTCCTGCCATGCGACCCATGTCATCGTCGGGGCGCCCCATCACAGGCTTTGTGAGGCCCAGCACCAGCTCAGCACGCCCAGGGACAGGCAGCAGTGGCAACCCACGCACGGCACTCACAACGGCACTCAAGGCAGCGCGGCCAGGCACTGGGGCAGCCAACAGGCCTGTCACTTCATCGGGCAGGTGCGCATCCCGCAAGGACTCCCAGCAGCGACTACGCCTGCTTTACAGTGCAGCTGTGCGTGTCCTGCTCTCCTCCCCGCCTTGCTGTTGTTTGGTTGTTGTGCGCACCCATTGCTTGGGGAGAATGGTGTTTGGTTTGGTTTGGCAAGCGCTCCAGAGGCAGGTTGTTGGTTCTTTGGTGCACTAGTCTGCTGAAGCACATACGGCTAGCTGTCCTGCACCATGTCGACAGACGTCTGCCTGTGAGGCAACCAGTTGCAGTGCAAGTGCTTGTCCACATGTGGCGTGCACAACACTGCTGCAAGAAGCTGCGCACTCACGAGTCCCCCATCCCCATGCTCTCAGTGGGTGGGTACTGTTCTTCATCGCCTCCACATCTTTACAGGATGGGGTGCTCTTCTCTACCATCCCCATCCTCTGAGATGTGGGTGCTCTCCTGTACGACTTTGAGGCACTTGTGGTGCTACGCGGCTGCTTGATGCAGGTACGTGCGCCTGGGCACAGCCTCCCTGGCATCCTCTGGTGGGGCGGGTGGCCCCTTCATCAAGCCTGACCGGTTGGACATGCGCAAGTATGCGGCAAGACCAAACCTGGCGCGTGTGCTATGTGATTACATCATCTACGTGGTGAGTGTCAGCAGTGTTGAATGTTTCCTACCGTGCTGCTCATGTCGTGATGCACTGGCTTGCAGCACTGCTGCTCTGGCAGAGCGGCTTGGGGAATGTGCATGGCATGTGCTTCCTTTTGCCAGATTCATGGTGGGCACGGCATGTCACACAGCCTGCACATCCGCAACCAAAGCTGCCAACGCCCTCCAGCAATGTAACTTATGGCTGTGCTGCACTGATATGATGATGGGCAGCAGATGGTGTACTGCTGTCACTTTCAGTGACATACACGGCTGTGCTGTGTCATGGTTCTTGCCCACTGAGCGATCTGCTGGCGCTCTGGTGTGCAAAGCTCCCTGTGCAGCTTGCAGCTTACACACTTTGAACCTAGGGTGTTTTGGGTTGATCAGGTGACGCCATTAGTTGTGCTGGCTGCAGGACGGCAACATGAAGAAGGCGTTGGAGCTTGCAGGGCATGCCGTGTCACAGCCCAGCAGCAACGACTGGTGGTGGCAGGAGCGGCTGGGCAAAGCGCACTACCAGCTGGAAAAGCTGCGGGACGCAGACAGGCACTTTGCAGCATCGGCAGACATGCAGGTACAGTAGGCATGTGCGCTTTTTGAGCTGTACTGTACTGTCGGACAACAGGTCGGACAGGGACCTGACATGTGCACTGGGTGGGGACTGCTTGCGCGAACTTCATACATACATCTGGCATGCCGGCATGCCGACCTCATGGTACTGCACTGTACTGTACTGTACCGTAAGCGGCCCAGGCTTCCCAGCGTGTGTCTTGTAGTTCACTGGATTGGCCTGGTGGTGCGCTGTAAGGCACCTAGGTAGGTTTGTGGCTTGATGCACAAGGCACCTGGCTGGGAAAACATGTGATGATGATGACTGTACTGACATGTGTCCCCACCACTGCAGGACATGTTGGTGTTGACCCACCAGCGAGCCAAGGTGGCCCTGCGCATGGACCAGCCCCTGGCAGCGCTGCAGCTGTACAGCAGTGCAGCAGAGAAGCACCCTGGTGACACAGGGCTCCTGCTGGGCCAGGCACGCATACAGGAGGCGGTGGGGCAGCACGCGGATGCACTTGCGCTGTACCAGCAGGTGCGCAAAGTGTTGGTTTTCGCAGCAGCAGCAGCAGCAGCAGTGTCTCAAGAAGAACCGTGTTTGGGAACCATTCACAACAAACGTGTAGGAGCATTACTCATCGACCCCAGGAGTGCGCAGAGTGAGGGTCGAAGCGCTGTGCTCTCCAAGCAAGCAGGGCATGCTGGTGTTCCAAAGGGTATCGGATGTATGGCGTAGAGTGTGGTGCAAAGGCGGCTCAGCCATCACCCTGACTGCACCGCATGTGCTGGAGCGGTGGCGCGCACGCGGACGACTGATAGCAGGGCCGGTGTCAAGCGGCTTTGACAGACGGCACACAGAGAGTGTGCACGGTGCCACTGCGTACACAGTGTATATGCCAAGTGACATGCGCCGTGGTTGCGTCACTGTGTGCTGCCACCCCTGCAGGCCCTTGTGTTGGATGCCAGCTCAGCAGAGGCAGTTGCCTGCTTGGCTGCAGAGCACTTTTACAGCGACCAGCCAGAGCTCGCCATACGATACTACAGGCGGCTTCTGCAGGTGAGGCTTGGGGGATGGGGGTGGGGTGATTTTGGGCACTGAATTGCTGCAATCACTGTGGGTATCCTTACTCTTCGGCTGCTGCCCTAGCCCACTGAGACAGCTGCTTCGTTATCATGCCTGAGAGACTTGGTGGAGTGCTGAAGAGGATGGCTGCGGCCGATGCTTGCCATCACAGATAGGCAAGGACAGGCACATTGACGTGCAAGGGTTGGAGCTAGACAGGCAGGCATAGCAGGAAGTGTCATGGTACTGTGTCTCATGCTTACTGCGGCAGCCCCTGCATGGCATCTGCAGCAGTCATGCCATCAGCAAATCGAGCTTGTGTACCCTTTGGGAGGCATAGAGCAATTGACCACCCTCCTGCACCAGCCTTTTCACTGTTTTCGGCCCCGTGGCCAGCAGAATTCCCCTCCTCTTCAGGGTCGGGGGCTGCAGGACGGGATCTGACGCTGTGCTCCGTTGTGCCCTGCATTCGCAGATGGGTGAGGCCAGTGCAGAGGTGTGGACCAACCTGGGGCTCAGCTGCTTCTATGCTGGCCAGTATGACTTGTGTTTCAGCTGCTTTGAGAAGGGCCTGGCGCAGGCGGATGATGCCTTGCTGCCTGACATATGGTACAACATCGGACAGGCAAGTACTTCACAGCAATGGCTACTAGGGACAAAATTCACTAGGGACAAACATCAGTCACAAAGGACAATCATCAGTCGTGCACATGACTGTGCTGCTCTTGTCAGGGGTGTCCGGACATTGGTGGGTTGCCGCTGCATGACGCTGCATATCCCATAACAGATTGACAGGCAGGTGTGCCGTGGTGGAGTGGCAGAATGTGGGTCTGACGGGTGCCACCCGCATGCCCCTTATGTCCCACCAGGTGGTGGCAGTCTTGTGTTGATTGCAGATGTTGTGCTTCCCATGACATGAGCAGCAGAGCCCAGAAAGTGTCAAGATTGTGCTGCTGCTGCTGCCTGCCAGGTTGCTGTTGGCATAGGTCAGCTGTCCTGGGCTGAGCAGTGCTTCAGGCTGGCTGTTGCCCTGGACCCCAACCACGGCGAGGCGCTCAACAACTTAGGGGTGCTGGAAGCCAAGAAGGGGCAGGTGCAGCAGGTGAGTGTGGTCGGCTAAGCAGGGCAGTGGCTTGTCTGCTTGCGTATGTGTAGTGCATGCAGTAGCTGTGAGGACGTGCAGGTTGATGCTGCATCCTTCACAGCAATCCTCACTTTACTCGGAATGTAGGAATCTGATTTAGGAAGTTTGCCTGAGGTACTGGTTTGTAGCCCTGGAGGCCGTGCTGGCCTTACGCAACAATTATGCATGAATCCAAGTGTAGACAGACCTCAGCACTGGGTCAACTCGATACTGCACCCGTCACAACCGCATGCATGCATGATGTGGTAAGCCGCTGCTGTGGGTGTTGTTTGCTCCTGTGCTGCAGTCTGCTGCGCGCTTCAAGTCTGGCATGGCAGGGTGTGGGCATGTGTTGGAGCTTCACTACAATGCAGCCCTGCTGGCACAGCGGCAAGGGGACCTGCAGGAGTCCCTCAGTCAGGTGGGTTGTGGGTTGTGGGTTGTGTTGGGCCAACAGTGTTGGCCGCCCTGACTTATCGCACCGGCAAACAACCAGGCTGGCTGCCTGGCTAACTTGCTCTTCCGCAAGCCTGTCACGAACACAGCGTGTGTGTGGGAAGCGACTCCAGCTGGTCCGTTGGTCATCAGGGCTTATGGTGGTGTTGTGATTGCTGGGTGTGCCTGTGCTGCTTGCAGGTCAACCAAGCCCTGGAACTGTACGCACAGCACGCAGACAGTCTAGAGTTGAAGAACCAGCTGCGAATGCAGTTGAATGCTGTTTGAGGCACAGCTTGTCACGACTGTTGTTGTTGTATCATGATTGATCAAGCCACAGTTGGCTGGCAAGGTTGGGGAATCGCTTAACTGCTGCAAAAGCCAGGCATGGTGATCACCCCATACAGACGTTCTGTAAGGCCCCTATGCAGACGCATAGAGCGAGTAACCTGAGGTCCCGTCCATACAAAACCCTGCCTGCCGAAGGACATACCCAAGTTCGTTGCCAGAGAGGCGCCAGGTCTGGTTTGCAGCAGCAGTCATCTCCGCCAAATACTAGGTGTAGCGTAGTTGCTGAGACAGCACAAGGGGTCCAGTGTCCCAGTCTAGTGACACTCACCAAAACGATGCGAGCAGTGTGGCTGGTGGCGTTGGTCGCCCTAGGTGAGCGCAAGCGCTTACGATCGTCACAATGTTGTTGCTGATAACCATATATACCATCTGTATTGACATCAACTGATGATCAGACGACTTGCAGGGAGACATGCACAACAGCCTGGACTGAGACGTGAATTATGCAGTCCCCACATACTAACTCAATACTGCTTCTTTGAATGATCGCAGCCCACTTCAGCTATGGAAGTGCCCGGACACAGGTGCGGGAACTCTAGAACAGCTGGCCATGATCGGCAGCGTGCCATCCGGTGATCTGATATGTCTGCTCACGTGTATCTGTGTTGAAAGCTGCATGTGATCCGTCGCATGTGGCACCAGGTTGCGCGCAGCTGCAGCTGTTGGTCGATGTCCATGGCAGACGGTGGAGTGAGTGCGCGCTGCTGGCACATGCAAGGAATGTGCGCATTCTGAACGCACATGAACTCTAGACAAATCCATTGACGAAAGCTGTGTGCACTCTGTGTCGCTCCCATGCAGGTTCCCACCAGGCAGCTGCTGCAGGGGGACCCCTTCACCCAGTTCAATGAACCTGCAGCCCCAACAGCGGCAGGCACAGCTGCTATTCCAGGCGACGCACCTGCAGTGAACACCGCAGGAGTACCAGCAGCAGCTACCAGCGCCACACAAGTGCCTGTGCTGGGCAGCCCCTTCTCGGCATTTGCCCAGCAGCAGGCGATGGCCCAGCAGCAGGCGATGGCCCAGCAGCAGGCAATGGCGCAGCAGCAAGCCTTCGCACAGCAGCAGGCTCTTGCGCAGCAGCAGGCACTCGCTCAGCAGCAGGCCCTGGCGAGGCAGCAGGCAATGGCCGCACAGCAGGCAGGCGCAGCAGCAGCTGTACCTGGTGCCGCAGCAGCAGTACCCGGTGCTGCAGCAGCTCAGCCTGCAGCAGCAGCCTCTCAGGAGCCCATCCTCCTGAAGCCTGAGGCTCCTACTGCTGCTGCAGAGCCTGCCCCTGAGGCTCCAGGGGAGGCTGTTGCTGCCGCAACACCAGCCCCAGAGGCCGACATCCCACCCCCAGCACAGTCTGTTGAGGATGCTGCTGCTGCTGCTGCCACCCCAGAGCCCGAACCTGAGGCTCCAGCCCCCACTCCAGCTCCCACTCCAGCCCCTGCACCCAAAAAGGAGGAGCCTAAGAAAGAGGAGCCCAAGCCAGTCCCTGCCCCTGCCCCAGTGCCCAGCCCCCCTCCCCCAGTGGCTAGCCCCCCTCCCCCAGTGCCTAGCCCCCCACCACCAGCCGCCAGCCCCCCTCCCCCACTGCCCAGTCCTCCTCCTCCCATGCCCAGCCCCCCTCCCCCCATGCCCCCTCCACCATACCCTCCTGGCATGGCGCGCCGTGCTGACCTCACAAACCAGATCCCTGCCAATGCCACCGCACTCAAGGAGACAAAGATCCAGGTGGGCTGTGGCTGGTTGTTGACACAATGTACGCCTTGTTTTATGCCTTGGTTGTGGCCTATGGTTTTGAAACATTTCATGCCATGTTCTGTAAGTGCACTTCTGCTTGCATTGTCTGTTGCAGCTTGCACATGGCTGTCTCATGTGCGTCAAACAGCCTGAAAAGTGAGGCCACCAGTTGGTGTGCAGTGCGGGCACTGGCTCGTTTCCGCATGGCTGCCACCCAATGCCACCACCAGTGACAGTGTTGGGGGTTTTCTACACACCTGCTGCCAATCACGGTGTGAGTGTGTACCATACCATCAGCACCATGGCTGCATTGCTGCCTGCTGTGTTGTGCCGTTGCTGCTGTGCAGCTGCCTGAGGGCGCAGCCAAGAACTTTACATTTGCGTGGGTGTGTGATGCCACGGGTGGCCTATACTTGTCAGTGAACAAGGATCACATGATCACATGCGGCATGGGCACCATCGATCTGTCTCAGACACTCAAAATCCAGGGAGCCAAGCCGGTGAGTGTGTTTCAGAGGGAGGAGAGTCTGGGGGCCTTGTGTAAGGGAGGACAGGGACGCAGGTGTGGGATGAGTCCGCCAACACTCCCCGCTGGCTTTTGGGGTGCGGGTGGGTGGGGGGGGGGCATGTGACGGAAATTTTAGCCGCCATGGCCCCACTTCATAGGGTGTGTGTCAGAGGGAGAGTCTGGGGGCCTGGGGTGGGGAGAGCAAGAGAATGGATACGCTTGCTCCAAAATGCTGTCACGCACTTTACACAAGGGGTATGCGCATTTGCGCATTTGCTGTGCACCTGCTGCTGGCAGCAGGCTGTGCTGAAGGGCTGATTGGGCGCCCAAATCCGGTTTCTACCATGTCCAGACCAAGCTGCAGTGACTTGTTGGCGGTGCAGTGTGAACATATGCCATGCTCTTTTGCTGCCGCTGTCGCTGCCTGCGCGCCCCTCCCCACCCACCAGATCAAGTGCCCCGACATCAAGAAGGCCTGCCCCGGCAACAAGGCCATCACACTCTTCACAAAGTTTGCGAACCCCGCCAGGCAGTTCAAGGCGCAGCAGAAGGCTTTCATCGCCGGCATCGCAAACGCCGCGTCCGTGTCACCCCAGCAGGTGGTGATCACAAACATCAAGTACCTGTACACGATGGACGAAAAGGAGAAGGAAGCAATCACGGACGCTCCTCCTCCCGAGCCCGAGGCAGAGAAACCTGCCGCTGCTGCTCCCGGCAACGGCACCGGCCCGATGCCCGGCGCCATGCCTCCTCCAGCCGGAAACGCCACAAAACCCGATGCTAAGGTTGCAGAGGAGGCTGGGAAGAAGCAGGAGCCAGGGAAGGGACCCGAGGCTGGACCCAAGCCTGCAGGGAACGGCACGGCAGCAGCAGGACCCAAGCCCGAGGAGAAGAAACCTGAACCCCCTAAGCCAGCAGGACCAGGCACCCCTCCACCAGCCAAGTCTGCAGGCCCAGTAAGTGTGTGATTGCTGTGCTGCATTGACATGTCCCCGCTTACGCACTGTGCACGGTGCCCTCTCAGGGAAAAGGGAGTCAGCGGATGCCATATGGCAGCATTGGGGCACAGGCGGCAGAAGAGAGTGTGCCGCAGTTGTTTTCAGTTGGGGTGCCAAGAAGCTGGCACGCTCATGCATAAGCTGAGCAAGGGGGTGAGAAGCGTGTCGGCATCAATCACCTAGGTACCAAGGTTCTTACTTAGAAATTCAACAAATAAGGTTGCTAGAGAGCCACCTAGCTGTCTGTGGTCACTGATGCCTCTGCAGCGGCTTGCAAGGGCTGCAGCCAAACACCCTAATGCTGACAGTCATGTCTCGCTGTTCTGCCGCCGCCGCCCTGCACCCCTGCCTGCCCCCTGCAGGGTGGTGCGCCCATGCGCCGCTTCTTGCGCATGCTGATGCAAGCGGCAGCACCTGCCCCAGCCACCCCCGGTCCCGCATCTGGCCCAGGCCCTGCTGCTGGCCCAGGTGAGTAAGCTGATCATGCAGATGCCAGCTGACCCTTTCCCCCTGGGCTCTTGCGTCAACGTTCTTCATCCCAGTGCTCTGTCACTTCTCCTCTGCAGTCCGTCTGCAGCATACGTGCTTCAATTGCAATGCTGCGCATCCATAATTGCTTAGGACACTCTTTGCCTCTGTCACCCCAGGTCCCAAGGACGGTCCTGGCCCTGCTGCTGGCCCCGGCCCCGGCCCAGGTCCGGCACCAGGCCCAGCTGCCAAGCCCGGCCCAGAGCCCAAGAAACCTGACGCAGCCACCGGTGCAATCGAACCCGAGGGCGAAGCCAGGGCAGCGCCAGCGGGTGACGTCCCTGCAACAGTATCTGAGGAGCCAGCTGCAGCTCCAGCACCTAAAAAGGAGGAGCCCAAACCAGAGAGCCTTGATGCTGCTGCTGTTGTTGAGGAGCTTCCTGGTGGTCCCAAGGCAATGATTGAGGTCACCACTTCTATCCAGCCCTTGACTAAGGAGGAGTCGGACAGTGTGCTGGGCACTACTGGTAGCGAGTACTTCAAGCAGACATTTAGGAAGACACTGGCGTCGACTAATATGACCATGGTGGATGATCTGGTTGTCAAGGTGGCACAGCCTCAGAAGGAGTTCAAGTGGCCACAGGCACCACCCGGCAAGAACAAAAACGACAGTGAGTGACACACGGGCTAGTGGCATCTGTACATCTGGGTTAGTGCAATGCTTGCTGCATCAGCAGTTAGCAGGGGCCATACCGGCGCTTCCAGCAGTGCACATGCCTTGTGTAGTGTGCTCACAGAGTCTTGTACAGGGACAACAGACAGCTGGAGCATCAAACAGATCCTCAAACTGTGCTGACAACTCTGCCTGTGTTGCCCGCACCCTGCTGCTGCTGCTGCTGCCTGGCTATCTCTCCTGCTTCACCACCCCCTGCAGCCGCTGTCATCGAAATCCTGCCAGACACTCCAGAAGAGGAGCTCCCCGGTGTTGTGCCTATCCCCACTATCGATGCTACAAACGAGACAGATGCAGCGGCAAATGCAACAGCACCAGCACCCGCCACGAGCAGTGCAGCAGGCGCGAGCTACAGCCTGGCTTTCACTGTCGCTGCTGTGGTGTTGGGTGCTGCCTTTGCATTGTGAGAGTGACATTTGAGTGCCTGTTTGTTGTTTATGACAATGAGTGAGACAATGAGTGAGACTGGCCAACACACAAAGTGTGACTGCAGGAGTACACTTGTGTGAGTGGTAGTGCCAGCAACCAGCAGCTGTTACAAACTCTTGACCAGCTGCAGCAGCACCGTCCCCCAGCATGTCCAGGGACAGTACCCTGCTGGCAGCAGGGTGAAGCAGGCTTGTGGTTGATTTGACGCTGTGACTAAGCGCAAGCGCGCCTGTCCTGATACAATCGGGTGCAGTTGACGTGCTGTTGACCCATTGCCAAACCCGGCAGTGCAGCAGGATGGCGTTGTTATGCGGCAGGTTGCGTTCGTGCAAGGCGTGTCTGCGCATGAAGTGGGCTGCAGCAGCTGGCTGCAACACTCCATACCCGCACTGCTTTTTCTTGCTGCGCCCCCACATCCTGTGATGTGCGATGCTGTGCACGATAGATGCTGCCACTGGCCTGACACACTTGAAGGCACTGCTTTCAGTTTGTGCAAGTGCGATCACCGGTTCAATGTGTCTGTGCATGTTGTTATGTGCCGCATTGCGGGTGCCTCCCATGACACATAGACAACTGCCAGCCATGTATACAGTGGTGGCTGGCGTTCTATGTGTTCTGCCAAATGCATGAAGAGGGTCGGCGCTGGCTTCTGTTTATGGCCACACCCCTTGCGCTGTTTCTTGAGTATACATGCTATCTGCTTGGGTGTGCTTTCCTGTCATGACTCCACACTGCTGCAAACCTATACCTGTCTTGCAGCAGGGGTCTCTCAGTGGCAGGTGCTTGCAGGAGCTTGCTTGTCAAGCAAACCAATTTTCTGCATATATGGATCGTGTGCGCAGGCATGCGCCATGATATTCTCTTTGTGGGTTGTGCACCCTGTCCATGACATCAGAAAGGGTCACAAGGGTAGCAACTTACAAAGCAGGGACTTGTCCTTTGTAGTATCACAGGGCATGTGTAGGCCTTCAAATCTGTGTTGTCAATAGTGGAGATGCTGACGGTTGTGGAAGACTTGGTTGTGGAAGACAGTTGCATGTTCTGAGGTGACATTGGTTCCCTGAAGCTTCAAACGTCAAAAGCTTCTGTGGAGGTGTGTGGGGGTCTGGAAGACGACCCCACTGCTGCAGACAGCCCGTGACTGCTTTACTGTGTTGGGGGCAGGTGCACCCACGTGGCAAGCCATGCTGGTTATCCTGTTGCGTCCTGTGTCTGCCTGCCGTAACTGCCCACCTCCATTGCACTCTTTGCTTGCCACGCTAAGCCTCAGCCCAGCCGTCTGTAAGTGCGTTGAACGACATGTCGTAGTCATTACACACGCTCAATCCAGTACTCCTGCTGGCTGGATTGCTGGCACTCCCCGCATTGTCTGTACAACCACCGCCATTATGGACCATGCCCTCCTACACTCATCATGACACGCCTCCTTCATGTCACAGTGAGCCAAGGGTTGGGGAGCCCCGAAGCTCGTCTAGCCGCATTTGCACATGCATATGCATCACTAAGCACTTCTTCTCGTTGACAGACACGGCAGCTTCAGCCTCTGCGATCTTATTACAACCGCCGTCATGGACCATGCCCTCCTACACTCATCATGACACGCCTCCTTTATGTCACAGTGAGCCAAGGGTTGGGGGCCCCGAAGCTTGTCTAGCCTCAGCTGCACATGCATATGCATCACTAAGCACTCCTTTTCGTTGACAGACACGGCAGCTTCAGCCTCTGCGATCTTATTACAACCGCCGTTATGGACCATGCCCTCCTACACTCATCATGACACGCCTCCTTTATGTCACAGTGAGCCAAGGGTTGGGGGGCCCCGAAGCTTGTCTAGCCGCATTTGCGCATTCATCACCACCCACTTCCAGGAAATCTTGCTACCTCCCCGGTTCCGGGCACTGTCTCACCCACTTCTTTTCGTTGACAGACACGACAGCTTCAGCCTCTGCGATCTTACTGCAACCACCGCCATTATGGACCATGCCCTCCTACACTCATCATGACACGCCAAACACAAACCGTGCATGGGTCACCCAGAGTATCACCCAACACCTGGCTGCATCACTGCTGACCTGTGCAACTGACTGCAGCTGACACAACTGAAGAGACACATACATGAGTCAGTACAGTAGCTAATGCATCACCTGATAACGCATCATTGCAAGTACTTGGAAGTTGCTGCAAGCTCAGGGCATCTTCCAATCAAGCAGTTGTGGGCGTTGAAGAAGACTGACCACACAAGTGTGTGGAGCTCGTCATGTCAACGTACAAGTGGCAAGTGTTTTTGGCTGTTGTGAACCCTTGGGCAGTCATTGTGATCAGGCTAGGTGGTTTGAACAGGGCCCTGGAAAAGAGGCTTAAAGTTGAGCCGTGTATTGCAAGCTGTTGAACAGCAACAGCCACAAGGTGTGAGGTAAGTGCAGGTACTGCTGATCTCTACTCAGCAATGGATCACGTCCCCAAAAAGGGTGCAGCAACCGCAGGCCTGCGCCCGGCAAAACTCAACTGCACACTAGCATTACGTACTGGTGAACCTTGCTGAAAGGCCGGGTTCAGATGGTCCAACACATGCAAACATACAACTCATGCACAACCTGGGACATGTGCATGTGCCAAACACTGTTGTGAAAGATCACAGCAGAGCAGAACAACTCCACAAAATGTGCATGGCAGTGTTGCTATCCCGTTACGTCACACAGTCACACTGTACATTTTGGTTCAATGCTGCCAACTGCTTCATCATCGAGAACCTCATCCCAGGCAAGGGCTGCAGTGCTGCTTCACTATCTTTGTCATCGCATGTCAGCCAGGACAGCGGCAATTGGCTACTAACCACAACAGCAGTTGCACATAGGGCCCTTGCCAATGGCCCTAGTGCACCACAGCTGCAGCGCATGTGGGGGTCAGCACAATGCCGCTGCCTGATGCCGCATACTCCAGGGCTGCGCCAACGCAGTCACGGTTGCTGAGGCACAGGCATTGGCTCAGGTTGATCGCGCGGTTGTGCCGTTCGTGTGTCCTTGCGAAACTCACAGCTCCTCTGCAGGTGCAAAGCAGCAGAGGCAGCCCAGCAGAGGAGCAAGGCGATCTCTCAAGGACTGCCTGGATACCTCATACATAGCGTCATGTACTACCACAACAGTTTTTGATGGACCTTACTGTACTGCCAAAGTGTACTGGGTACGACATTGGACATGTTTTTGCTGTCATATGCAAATTGCAGAGCGACACCCGTCCACAGACAAGTATTCAGCCAGCAGCTTTTTCCTTTGTATGCCAAACACGCTACAGCCAACAGTGTGCAATCAGACGCACCTGTCTTCACTGCTGCGTCTGTTGCAACAGCAGGCACTATCAGTGCTGGTAGCGCCTCCAGCTTGCCAGCAGCCTCCAATGCCTGCCGCCGTTTCTGCACCAGCTGCTTTGCATGCTCATACAGCTTGATGTCCAGCGCATTCAGGCGCCTGCAGACAGCATGTGCAGACAGCATCGTGCAAACAGCAGGTAGCCATGTACCTTGTCAGTTACTTGGTGTTGTGCTGCGTGCCGGTACTGACGGTACAGACCTGCGCAGAAAAGCGATTGCATGCACACAGAGATACAAACTGCACAGTCACATAGCTTGCATCACATGGGGGCACACCACACACACAAGCACACCAAGCATGCCATGGTATCCTCGGAATGAATCAAAATTGATTTCAGTTCACTTCAGGGGCCATCGATGACTCCCTTTGACCCCAGTGGTCACCCCAGGTCCCACTCTGCCATCACCAGCAGCAGCAGCAGGAGAACCACCCGATGCAAGTTGCTTTGATCCCAAGCCCTAAACCCTGAACCTGTGTGTGTTCACCTGATCTCTGCGAGGGTGTCCTCAGGTATGCTCTTGCGGGCCTCTGGAGTGAACCTGACCTGTCGGCCATCAGGCATTACCAGGTTTGACAGTGCCTTCTGAGTGACCTTCTGGTGCGCATCCTGGATTTTCTTGGCGCAGGTCTGGTATGCAGCACCCAGGGTGGTCCCCTCTGCACAACAGCAAGACACAGAGCGTGGTGAGTGTCAGTCGTGCTCTCCGTGATGGAATAAACAGTGGCCCTGCACCGCTGCACGGAGCCTCCCCCCCCCACGCCTCTACTGTGCTATGGGCTGTCATGTGCGATCCGTACCACACCACACACCCACTTGTACACTTCAGCTACGGGCTCCCTGTGCCCCAACACCCCAGACCCTAAACCCTATTTTGTATGCCTTGCTCACCAACGGTCTTGTCCAGGAGTTTCTGGCCCTCCATCAGCTCAAGGTCGTGCTTCAGCTGCAGGACTGCAGCCTTGGCTTCGCTGACCTTGGCACGCGCTGCTGCAATCTCAGCCTTGGTACCTGTCTTCTTCTGCAACAGCAACAGCGATGGCGAAACAGCAACAGGCAAACACCAGCAGCAGTAGCTTGGGCAGGTCAGAAGGTGCGCACCGCCTACAGCTAGCCAGCATGAAAACGCACTGCCGACATAGCTACCCACCATGGGGTGGAGATCGAGACAATTGAAGCCATGATGTCAATGACCCTGTGGCGGAGTGTGGACCTTCCCTACAGACTCTGCTTCACAGGTGCTGCTGCAAGCTATTAGCGCCAACCGCAGGGTCCCCACATAGCAGCCGGGTCGACTAGCTGGCAGGCTGCACTACGACGTGCCGCCCGTGGGACCCTGTGGTGGGGGTGTCGGCTTGCGCCCTCACAGGGTGGTGCCTGCCAGGTTGCGCCATCCTCTTGCCTGAGCTTTGAGGGGTGGCTTCTGTTGCTTGACTTCGCTCTTGTAACTTGCTCACTCCAAAAAAAATCTTCTATGCCGACATACAGCACTCACCACGAAGAGGTCATATGCCACATCATACAGCTTCTATGCCTCCTCCTCTTTCTCCTTCACGGCCTCCTTCAGTTCCTCTAGGGTCATTGCCTCATTCATTTCAATTTCTACTTCCTCTCAAAGTCAACATACAGCACTCACCACAAATCAGCCAAACTGACCAGCCACACCCAGCTAGCCACCCCCCCCCTTGTGCAGAACACAGCACACTGCCTAGCAGCCCCCTACCCCCACCCCCAGCACTCACCACGAAGAGGTCATATGCCACATCGTACAGCTTCTGTGCCTCCTCCTCCTTCTCCTTCACAGCCTCCTTCAATTCCTCTAGGGTCATTGCCTCATTCATTTCGATTTCAACTTCCTTGGCGGGTGAGCTGGCCTGCTCAGGCTTCATTCCACCAGTAAAGCTCAACAGCTTCACCTGCATACCAGTTACAGTAACATACTGTCAGTATTTGATAACACAGCACACAAAGGGTTTGGCAGGTGAGCTGGCCTGCTCTGGCTTCATGCCACCAGTAAAGCACAGGAGCTTCACCTACATATTACAAACACACAAAGGGTTGCGTCAGTTCACCTACGTATGAACATCCACACATGTTGGTATAACTGTGTAGTTATCAACCCAGAGAGCTCAAGCCAGCCAGCCACGTCTGCCTTGCAGATGAGGAATCCATAGCAGAGAGACTGACGCTCATGAGGTTTGAAGACAAACACAATTGGGGGGGGGGGGCATTCCCACACCTCAGGCATTGCTATCCCGATGTGCCTGTACCCCTGGTTAGGTCATGCCCAAACCTATGGCACAACAGGGTTTGCGGGACTGTCGGCTGTTGAACCCTGGCTGTGGAACAGGCACTCAACACAGCCTCCAGGACCCTCAGGATGCTATGGTCACCTTCTTCACACCAGCAATGAACAGCTCGCCAGGGACATATGCAGGGCCGCTCAGGGGGCGCTCCAGTGTTGCGGCAGCAAGCTCGACACTGCTGTGGAGGTCGTCTGCAAGACCCACGAAGGCGAAGCTCTCTAGGCGCTTGACAGCGGCGTTGTACAACTCATCTGCGGTCAAGGCAGGAGGTACAAACGGGGAAAAAGGCAGCCGGGAGTGTTTGTCAACAGCTCGTCAGGTGTGTGTGTGTGTGTGTGTGTGGGGGGGGGGGGGCACACACACACCCGGGGGGGGGGGGGGGAGGGGGCAGCTGGCGCATGGGGCAGTCTCCCCTTCCTCCAGAAGCCAACACAAGTGATGAGCTGTTGAGCGAAGCAAGCTTTCTGAAGCAGAGGAGGGGCAGCTTGCAGCAGCAGCTTGGTGCGACATGCTGGGGCCTCAGGTGTGGTGACAGGGACAGAGCCACCCCCTGTGGGCGAGAAAGCCATCACTAAGCATATGCAAAGTTGCCCCAGCTGCTCAAGTATGTCCGATCTCAAGGCTGCGAGGGGTGTGCAAGTCTAGCTAGCATGCTGACTATGCACCTGCCAGACCCCACACCTGCCCCAGCTGAAGGGATGGGCAAGGGGAGTGGGAAAGGCTGCAGGCATGAGGGCGCACGTCTACTAGCATATGCTGGACTTCCACACCCCTTTCCTAGCCCGAGGGGCAGTAAGGGGGGCCGGGCAGCTCCCTCGGCCATTCTACATAAGCGCTATCACTATGCGCACAGTTGACAGTAGTACCGGAGGGAGGGTGTGCGTGCTTCCCTGGCTGGTCCACTGAGACAAAAACCTGCCAGCTGGGACTGCTGTGTCATGCAGCAGTGCCCGGCACCCTCCCCCCAACCCTCCCACCCCCCCACCACGGGCACGGGGGGGGGGGGGGGGGGGTGAGACTGCTGGGACTGCTGTATCACTTGGGCTACAAGCCATGCGCACCTGCCACGTCTGCATCGCGCCTGATGCATGTGCGCATCGACTGTGCCTTGGCCCAGCTGCTTGTGTTGGTGAGACCAAGGATCTGCAGCCAGGCAAAACACGTAGACAGACAGACATGAGTTTTCTATCACCCAAGATCTGCAGGCAGGTTAAAGCATGTAGACAGACAGATATACAGCTGCTGGTGTTGGTGAGACCAAGGATCTGCAGCCAGAGCAACAACACTTGCAGTTAATCGCGTGTCAAAGCCGCGCAACCCCTTGCAAGAGAGCCAGGGGCTCATGGGGCAGAGTCAAGATGCGCAGACAGACACAGAGACAAACAGGCAAGCAAACAGAGTAACATGCAGGCAGTTATACAGAGAGACATGTTGTTGACTGAGTAGGTAAGACCCAGCCCAAAATACCTGCAGCGCATATCCTTGGGCTACAGCAGTGCCATCCTATAGTCAAGTGCTCAACCCAAGTCATGGGAGGGCGGAGGCCCAGGTTGTGGGCCAACCCCTGAACCCTAGAGAAAGGTTTGAACCACCCACCTGCAGAAGCGCCCCGTTGTGCAGCAGCGACATTGCCCGGGCATTCTTGACAAAGTCCTGCGCAGAGAAGAAGAATGCATACATGGTTTGTAAACAAGCAGCACAGCATGCATGTGGTGTGTGAAGTACGTGGGCCTTGAGGTACTTGCTGGTGTCATGCACATGGTGTGAACCATGCACTCTATGTAGTCAGTCAACACATCACGTGTTGAGACGGCACTGGTACTGAAATGGCAGTGCAATACCGTTGTACCCGCTGCTTTGGGGTTATGCAGCCTCCCAGGCACCAATGCGTACTTCGTGCAAACACACCAATATGGACTGTACATTTACTGTGTGTGTATCGCAGCAGCAGTTGTTGGCAGCTGTTGACCCACCTTGAGGGGCATGACAACTTTGTTGTTGTAGGGGTCTACTGCAGGCAGCAGGTGCTGCTTCTCCTCTTCTGTCAAGGTGTCCTTCTGCTCATCTGTAATGGTGTGCATGAAGAAACTGCTGCCATCATCATTGAAGATCTCTGCCCAATCGCCTGCAGGCAGCATACACAGGGCAGCAGTGCTTTGTGACAAAAAAAAGACAAAGAGAAAAATGTGTCTGCGTTCATGTCACCCCGGTCCATGCACTGTGGAGAGTATGGCTCAGCGGCGTATACCTCCCCGGGGTTTAGGCCCACAATTATATCGAGGGTTGGGGGTGGACGCGTGTTGGGGTTTGGTTTGGTAGCGGGGTGTTCAGCAGGGGTGAGAAGGGGTGCAAACCCCTCAGTCACCCCCCCCCCTGCTACCACCTCAACCCCCCCCCCCGCGTGTCCATAAGTCCACCTCTCTCGCACAACCCCACGTACCTGAGGACATGATGTCAATGTCATCATCCAGATCCTCTCCCTGCAGCACCATTCAAGCCGCAAAGTCAGCAGATGCACACTGCTTACACTTGCACCCACTGCTGCTGTGTGCTGTGCACAGCACACATCAGCGGTTGGTTTGCAGGACTCACCCTCTTCTGCATGTCCTTTGCAAGGAAGGCGCCCAGCTTTGACCAGGGGAAGACCTTTTCGTAGTGGTGCTGCTTCGACATGGCCTCGAAGGGGTTTTTGGCGGTTGCAGCCTGCAGCTTCTGTGCTGCAACCTCAACTGCCACCTCATAAGCTGACACTATCCGCTCCACTGGGTCACGAAGCTGAGCTGCAACAGCTATCTTAGCATCCAAGCTGTCGATAACACTCAGATCATCAGGCGAAGACAGCACATTGCAGCCCTTCAGCCTCTTGGCAATGTTGCTGGTGATCTGCTCCTCTGTGAATGTCGGGCAGCGCTTCGTTCCGACCACACCAGGCCGAATGAGACAGCTCTCTAGCTGTTCTGCGTATGTCTGAGGTGTCCGCAGCACAAACAACAGGTCCTGTGCGTTGTATGGAGACTGGAGCTGTTGACGGTTGAAATGGTCGTTGAACTCGTTCAGCAAGGATCGGCAGTCCAAGTCTTCCTTTGCTGCTGCAAGACAACCCAGAATGAATGTAGCTAGAAGCAAGAGAGGTATACACACGCGAGCCATGGTTGATGCAGACACTGCGAGGAAGAAGCGTACTGGGGCTGGAGCCTTCAGCGAAGACTCAAAAGGCTCAGACGAGAGGCGTTGATACACAAGATGCAGCATGCTGCGGGCTCTGTCTATCACCTGCGAGCTTGGGCGGGGTTTAAGCAGGGTGTGTATAGTTTGAACTGTCAAGGACGCACAGTCAGTGTGATTGTTATCAGCAGCAGCAGCAGCACGCAGTTCCCAGGGTTCCCATTCTTGAGGCACAGGCGAAGAACGTATGTCTACCAATGGATGTCACTCCCCCAGTACTGCTGCAAACCTGCAGTACGCTGTCTCTTTGTGGCAGGCAGTCAAGGGAGGTTGATCAACGAGCAGAGCAATCTTCTGCACATGCTGCACATGCAGCGTGTGTAGGCATGCACCCCACCGCATCCTGTTGGTGGGATGCAGGATGCGGTTTGAAGCCCTCATGCATATGCACACGTGTACGCATATTGTACCACTTGTACCACTCGCAAGGCTGAGTGAGTACTATAGGATGACATGGGCAGGCTGAAGATGGTAATGACATTCCATGGCAGGCAAACTTCATTGGTTCATCAGTGTACATGGCCTGTTTCGAGCGTTGACAAATCTTTGGTCATTGAGCGAGGGTGTCAACGTCTGCTCAGTTTTTAAAAACAGCAGCATGCTTCAAGTCTACCATCAAGTGAACTCAAAGGTTCAAAATCTTGTCAACAATCACAACATTGGTACAAGCTGAACACTTAGCAGCAGTCTTACCAGCTGCTGCCTGCTGATGCGTCTCCCGGGAGTGGCGCAACATGCCCTGCAGTTGAAGGCCCTTTGGGGGCGCCCTCATGAGCCCTTGGCTCGCTGGCTAGTGCTGAGGTTGGGACCCTGTCCCCAAAATACTGTACTGTACTGTACTGTACTGTACTGTATTGTACTGTACTGTCCAATTACTTGGTGAGTGCTGCCAGTTGCTGCAACCTCAAGGCATCTGCTAACCAGCCACTGGGGCCGTCACCGAGCACCCCTAGTGCCAGGCAGTAGTGCTCCTGCAAGAATTTGCAGTACAGTACAGTACGGGGCAGTACAGTAAAGGGCAGCACAGGCCAGTACAGCACAGTGAATTCACACTTCAAAGTACAGATGCAACAGCCTCCACCCCTCTAGCTTCCAGCACTGTCAAACAGCTCCAGCCCCTTGACGAAGGTGGGTGGCTGGGGCCTTGGGGTGGGGGGACGGGGGGTGGGGGAGGGGGGGTGCTGCATAGTGAACACCTAAAAATTAAAGATGAAAAAGGGAAAAGAAAGTGATCAGCTAGATGGGAACACCCACCTGAAGCAGCCTCCACTCCTCCAGCTCATCCAACAGCTCCAGCCCACAACAGAGGTGGGTGGGTGGGTGGGTGGGTGGGTGTTTGGGGTGGGGGGACAGGGGTGGAGTGGGGGAGCGCTGCATGGGGGACGTTCTACAAGTGGAGTCATAAAAAATGTTGAAAAAGGGTTGGAAGTGATTATTTGAAGGGTACAACCCACCTGCAGCAGTCTGCATGCCTTGAGCTAATCCAACAGCTCCAGCCCCTTGGTGGAGGTGTGTGTGTGGGTTTGTGGGATGGGGGGACGGACGTGGGGTGGGTGGGGTGGGTGGGGGAGCGCTGCAGTGGTACAAATTTCACAGGATAAAACAGGGTGGAAGTCCAAAAATATCCCTCAGCCGGAGTATCTTGACCCACCTGCAGCAGCCTCCACTCCTCCAGCTCATCCAATAGCTCCAGCCCTTCTATCCGCCTCCGCTCAGCCTGCCACGCAGGACGCAACCACCCACACGCCGCTGCTCCCTCCCCAGCAGCACCACTGGCCCCCACACCAGCACCACCGCCAGCAGCAGCAGCAGCACCAGCAGCACCACCGCCAGCAGCACCCCTGGGCCCCACACCAGCACCACCGCCAGCAGCAGCACCAGCACCAGCAGCACCACCGCCAGCAGCACCACTGGGCCCCACACCAGCACCACCGCCAGCAGCAGCACCAGCACCAGCAGCACCACCGCCAGCAGCACCACTGGGCCCCACACCAGCACCACCGCCAGCAGCAGCACCAGCACCAGCAGCACCGCCGCCAGCAGCACCACTGGGCCCCACACCAGCACCACCGCCAGCAGCAGCACCAGCACCAGCAGCACCACCGCCAGCAGCACCACTGGGCCCCACACCAGCACCACCGCCAGCAGCAGCACCAGCAGCACCACCGCCAGCAGCACCACTGGGCCCCACACCAGCACTACCGCCAGCAGCAGCACCAGCACCACCACCGCCAGCAGCACCACTGGGCCCCACACCAGCACCACCGCCAGCAGCACCAGCAGCACCACCACCGCCAGCAGCAGCGGCACCGTTCGGCAACCTGCTGCTGCCCGTGCTGCTGTTGCCAGCTGCGTGATAGATTGCTGCCATGTCTGCAGCTGCTGCAGCGGTCCAGCCTGTTGAGGTCAACCGCTGGACTTGTGAGGCTGGGGTGGGCACTACCAGCACACTTCGCAGGGGACACCCTCGAGCCTGATGCCACAGGCCACATGCGTTGAGAACATTAACAGCACAGCACAGCATAGCAGCACAGGCAGGGCAGAATGGTGGGAAGGATTAGTGCCATGACACTTCGCAGGGGACAGCCCCAAGCCTGATGCCACAGGCCAGACACATGCACACAGTCCACAGCACAGCACAGCACAAGCACGGCAGCACAGGGAAGGGCAGAATGGTGGGGTGGGCACTGCCAAAACACTTTGTATGGGACACCCCCGAGCCTGGTGACACAGGGCAGACACATGCGTAATACACAAAGCACGGCAGCACATCGACATGAAATTTTTGGGGCGATGGAATCAAGATGATGGCGTCTTTGCTTGAGCAACACACTCCAGAGGGTGGTCAAATCTCAGTGAAATGGCACACAGTATGCGCCCAAAAACACCATCTAAAAACCTTGTCACACAGTGTGAACCTCCCCAGCATGAGGTCTGGCCTCACTCGCTGTACACTCACATACCTCCAGATTGGCAATCATTGTGGCCCCAAAGGCATCGCCAGGCCGTGTGCACATGCCAGGGTTTAGGGTTTAAGGGTTCCTAAAGCTTTCCTAAACCTTTCTAAACCCCAAACCCTAAAGCCTAAAGCCAGTGAAGTCAGGTCAAGTCAAACTCGCCACCAGCTCTGTACATACCTCCAAGTTGGCGATCATCGTGGCCCCAAAGGCATCGTCAGGTCGTGTCTGCTCATAGATGGCCACGGCTGCCGGCGCCCCTGCCTCAGCCGCCGCTGCTGCTGCTGTTGCCAGCACTGCTGCTGCCTCTCCAGGCTCCAGGTATATGAGCACACACTCACTCAGGTACAACGTGGGTACACTGCAACACACACCACACATATCTTGGTTAGTATCAACAAGATTGTTCGATGTCACTTAGTGCAAACTCATTGCAACACCCCAACCACACCAACCACACATTCTTCGAACACGTTGGGCTTCTGTCAGCTATGCCAACCCGTAAGTGAAGTGTTATTACTACTTAAAGCCACTCACTGTGGCCTAAACCCTGCCCTGGCCAGGGCAGCTCTGAATTGGTCCACACTGCGTAGGTCAGCAGCCACCAGACTGTACTGCTGCCCTGTGAGCTCCTGGACATGCTGCAGTACAGCAGCAGGAGGCTGCAAGCCGCTGCTGTGGTGACTGCTGCTGCTGCTGCTGCTGGTGCTGGTGACGGGCGCACCGCTCCTGCCCTGCTGCTGCTGCTGCTGCTGCTGCAAGGCTTCACTGGGTCCGACGCAATCACTGCTACTGCATTGCTGGTGCGGGTGCTGCAGCAAATGCTGTGTGGGAGTCAGTTCTTGCCCAAGGCTCCTGTCAGCAGCGCTTGAGTGCTGCTGCTGCTGATGTTGCACAGTAGGTATGCTTGCACCATTGCCATATGGCCGCGCTTCTCCTGCAGCTGCTGCGGCCTGCGGATGTGCCTGCTTGGTCCATGTCAAAGGCGGTTGACTGCTGCTGCTGTCTTGCTGCTGATGCACAAGCCGTGAAAGTGACAGCAGACCCCCTGCACCTCCTGGGACTGCTGCTGCTGCTGATGGGGATTGCTGCTGCTGCTGCTGCTGCTGCTGCTTGACCTGTGGTGGTGGAGGCGGCATGACCTCTTGATCGCCTGCCCCAGCTGCTGCCGCCGCCGCCGCTGCTGCTGCTGGCGCTGGTTGTGTCGCTGTTGGCGCTGCTGCTGATTGGTGTGTGGTGACCGGCACAGGTGCTGTTGCTGCTGTTGTGCCGTCAGGCAGCAAATCAAGCAGCTGTGGAGTGGACAGCAACGTGCGAGCCTTTTTGCTGACAACCTGGACATGTCAGCAGAACACCAAAGCACCCAAGAGTCAGATAGCCTGTGACTGCCTAGTACACCCCACACGCAGCTAACATGCCTTGCTACTATTGTTCAATGCTGGTGAATGGTGTGGCATGAATGCACTGCGCCAACCCCACTGCTTGTGCCCTGTGACAGACGAGTGCCTTTCTGGGTCTTGTCTTTCAAGGCCTTTCCTTCGTGCTTGTGCGTGCGAGCCTTTTTGCTGACAACCTGGACATGTTGCATGATTGCAAGGACAGCAAGAACACACAATGATTACATTAGCCTGAGAAGTTGGTGTCTACTTTGCTCCACAAGCAGTCAACATGCATTGCTACGAGGTTTGATGCTGGTGAATGGTGTTGCAAACCAGTACTGGCTGCACTCCACTGCTGTTGACTTGTGACAGGCAAGTGTGTTTCTGAGTCTTTCCTTTGTGCTTATCAACCCTGTGCGTGCTCAATAAGTGTGTTTGATCAACCGCCCGCATGCTACGACGCTGATTCAGCTGCCCTGCATGCATACTACTAGTGGCATGGCACCCGTCAGGATGACGCACACCAGCATCAGCACAGCCGGCATCAACTGCAACCTCAGCCAACGCACCATCAAACACTTCAGCCAATGCACCCACATCAGTCAATACACCCGTCACTGCAACTGCGGCCAATGCTCCCATCACATCTGCAACTACAGCCAATGCACCCATCACTGCAACTGCGGCCAATGCTCCCGTCACTGCAACGGCGGCCAATGCTCCCATCACATCTGCAACTACAGCCAATGCACCCATCACTGCAACTGCGGCCAATGCTCCCGTCACTGCAACTGCGGCCAATGCTCCCATCACATCTGCAACTACAGCCAATGCACCCATCACTGCAACTGCGGCCAATGCTCCCGTCACTGCAACTGCGGCCAATGCTCCCATCACATCTGCAACCACAGCCAATGCTCCCATCACATCTGCAACTGCGGCCAATGCTCCCGTCACTGCAACTGCGGCCAATGCTCCCGTCACTGCAACTGCGGCCAATGCTCCCATCACTGCAACTGCGGCCAATGCTCCCATCACTGCAACTGCGGCCAATGCTCCCATCACATCTGCAACTACAGCCAATGCACCCATCACTGCAACTGCGGCCAATGCTCCCATCACTGCAACTGCGGCCAATGCTCCCATCACATCTGCAATTACAGCCAATGCACCCATCACACACTTCAGCCACTGCACCCACATCTGCTAATGCACCCATCACACTCACCTCGTGAAAGTCCAGCTCGATGAAGTGAGCAGCAGGTAGCAGCTCCCAATCCTGCTGCCGCAAATTGAACCAACTGCTGTCAGTGCCGGCTCCCAGAGTCACCACCTGACACACCGGCTGCTCCCACCTGCTGCTGCTGCTGCCCTCATTGCTGTTGACGTTCCTGGCAGCGCTGCTAGCGCAGCTGCTGCTGCTGTGTGCAGCAGCAACAGCATGGGTAAGGCTGGCAGTTGCTGCTGTGCAAGCTGTGATAAAGTCGTGCGTCACTTGGCGAAAGACAGCATGGCGAGCCCAGGTGCCTCTGTTGATGATGGGGGGCTTGCGGCTGGGTGCTGATTTGTGCAGCAGTGGCAGGATAGCGTCCTTGAAGTATCCCATGGCAGCACACGACCTGCATACATTGTTGTGTGAGGTATGGTGTGGTCAGGCACAGCAGTCAAACCAGTGTCAACATGCTGCCTGGTACTGCCACCCACTCAAGCTGAATTCAGCTTTGACAAGCCATAAAGGATGAAGATATACGGTTTGAGTCGAAGACTCACAGTTTTGTGGCCTGGGCATCATCGTTTGTTCTGATCACCCCTGTGTCTCCTGCCTGCCTCCTCATGCCGCCTGTACGGCGTCGAGGCAATGCCGGAGGTGCTGGCATGTCTGACATGCCTCTTGAACTTTTGCCGGCTGTAGAAACGACTTGTCTTGATTTCGGATTCGGATTGGGTGATCTGCTCTAGATCAAAGCGTTTCAGTTTGCTATGCAGTCAGGGAAAGCTGTCACAACAAGGGGGCTTGATATAATATTGTATATTGATCCTGATTATTGGAGTCCGTGGGGGGCGGGGTGAACACGTTCAACCCTTAGGTACCTGTCATTGACAATGACAGGCTGTCAACAGGATAACAAGGGACAGGATGCAGCTCATGACTCTCAGCAGCTGCAGCCATTCAACCAGCAACTCGCTGCTACGTAGAAGGTGAGCTGCTGCTGAATTGCTGCGGCGACGGCGCTGCTTCACCTGCTGCTCCACCTGCTGCTGCTCCTGCCTCAGGGATAGTAGGGTCCCCAGGCTCTGCTGCAACAAACCTACCCCTCATGCCATCAGCCCAGGAGCTGCGTATGTGAAACACAGGACCCTCCTGCTGCTGCTGCTGTGATGCACTACCTGCTGCACTGCCACCATCACTACTGCTGCTGCTGCTACCAGCACCAGCCTGCTTCCTTGCTCGCACTGCTGCTTGCACCTCTTCAAAGGATTTCTGCACACAGTCACACGCAACGGCGCAACATGGTCGCGTGTGTGGATCAGCAATGGCCACCAACACGATATCCAAGCAACCCCCAGGTGTTGATCAGCTGACAGCGCAAGGTTGTCAGCACTGTTTGCCGCACCATGCTGCAACTGCTGCAGGGAAACAGATCGACAGCTGACAATGGCACCATGATCCATCTGTACAGGCCCCTGCTGCTGCTGCTGCTGCTGCTGCTGCTGCTGCGGCATAGGAACGAGGCACCTCCACTCACCCCTTTGTTTCGTGCAGCCCACAGCGCTGAATGCGAGTACTCAAATAGCAGCCCACCCCCTACCAGCAGCACAGCTAGGCTGATATGCAAGGTGTGACCAAAGCTGCGTGCCCCGTGCCGCGCTGCTCGCCTCCACCACTCCCAGCCGCCTGCACACAGTAAGCAATTATACTGTCGAAATGTCAAACTAGTCACATTTAGTGTCAGTTGTTGGTGGGCAAAGCATTGCTCAGCTTTGCACAAGGGGGCTCATGGACAAGCCTGGCATGCAATGTGGCCATCCACTATTTGGGTTCAAGTGGTGTGGGGCCAGGCATTCAACTTATGGGTCGATTTGAGCCAACACACTCACTCATTGTGCTGGTGTAACCAGAGCTGCCTGCCTCATAGTGTGACCAGTCTGTATTGACATTGTAGTGGTAGGCCCTACTGCTGCTGCTGCTGCTGCCGCGAGCTGAACTGGAGGCTCCATATTGTGACCGCAACCGCTCTGCAGCAGCAGCAACATACACGCCACATTGAGGTGGGCCTCTGTCAGTATCAGTGCTGCTGTGCCAACAAGCCACTGCTGTGAGTTGCTGCATGGTGTGCAGCGGCTGGATACAGTGCTTTGCCCCAAAGCGGACAGCACGACAGAGTAGGGGTGCACCAGCAATTGCGCCATCTCTGGAATGTACGCCCAGCAATTGCGCCATCTCTGGAATGTACGCCCATCAGTCCTGTCAGTCTCCTCGGATAGTGTTCAGATACTACTGCACAAGCTGCCCAATTACGCTAATGCTGAAGAAACAACAGGGGGACTCACCGTTTGGGTCCGTCAAATAGTCATAGGCTTCCGTAATCGCCTGTGCAGACATGCAGCAGCACACATGACACTCCATGCATGGTCCACCCAGAGCATGCCCTGTGATTGTCGCCAGCCTGGTGACAGTGCAAAACAGGTTTCTCTGCTAGCAAAGCTGCTCTTGAAACACACATATGTCACATACACCTTCAAGCAGCAACCACCAGCTGCAACCACAACAGCTACTAGTTAGCTAATGGCTTCAGTCACTCCCACCTTGAAGCGGTGTGCAGCAGCTGCTGCTTCAGAAGCGCTTGAGTTGATGTGCCTTTAGCAGACAAACGATCAGCTAACAGTCTGTTGCGAACAACCCGACCAGCTACTTCCCATACAGCACATCAGCTGGGCCACACTCACCTGTCAGGATGGCACTGAAGTGCCATGCGCCTGTATGCTGACTTGATGTCTGCCTCTGATGCCCCCTGCTGCAGCCCCAACTCCTTGTATGGGTCCATGACTGCTGAAATGCACGAGGTCTACAAGGTGTTTGTGGATGCGAAAGAGAGGCAGGTTGTAACAGCGAAGGAGGAGGCAGAACAAGCCAAGGATGGTTGTGGCCAGACACAGACGACCTCCAGTTCCCAGCAGTCGGCATTACAGCCGTAGGGTAGTTTACAGAATGCTAATGACGAGGATTCATCATCCGATTTAACGAGGGGTTGGACAGCGGAGAATTGCCAATGTTTGTCATCGCGGCAGTTGTAGCACAACGACCACTTATTTGAAATCACTTGTGTTTGTACCCTTCCCAAAGATAGGTCACACCAGCACACGGATTGTGTTGTACGACGGGGCCCAATAGATGCGCTGCTACTCAGTTGCTGAAGGATCCCTTTTGAGATCACCTGCAGCAATCCACCTGCTGGCAATATTATAACCGACTACGTCCCAATCATCTTGAAATCACTCTATGCGCAAACGACCCAGTGGCGCCAGGCTGGTGAGCACATGCAGTACCTACAGGTCCCTCCACGCTCAGTCGCTGATGTCAGCATGCCTTTCATGTGCAGAGGCACTTGTGTCGCAGCATCAGTACACGTCCTTGCATGTTGCCTCTGTTCAAGTGTACCTATTCAGACAGAACAGCATGTGGACAGCATGGGAACAAATCTGTTTTGGGTGCCCTGGCCCGTCTGTACAGACCAACTCCCGCCCAATCCCACCTCCATCAAGCCCTGCCGTTACATGCTGTAAAGAGAACCCTGCAAATTTCTGTTGAAGCGTTGTGGTCGCTGGTTGTCGACCCCTTGCAGAATGACCATGGCCCTGATCATGGCAGCAGGCATGCCGACCCCTGGAGGGTCCAAGAACCCCCCATGCCTGCATGGCAAGTCCTGCTGCTCATTGTAGCAGCAGTAGCTGGCCTATACCTCGTTCTCGTCCACACAAACCCCAGGGCCCGGGCTGCCAAGGTTATGGTGGGGTACAGCCAACCCAAATGTTACCCGATGGACAATCAGCATGCGGTCAAGCTTTTGGGCCCTGAGAATAAAGCGTATCACAGGCAGATAGCATCGGAATCAGACAGTACGCAGACCCTGTCTGATCTGGGAATGCTGGCCCTGCATGGCTTCAACCAGGAGGAGGCCACCACCTGGTTCAGGGTGAGCAGCAGCAGCGGCAGCAAATGTTACGGCACAATTATTGGCCAAAGCTACGTGGTTTCATGTTGTCTTGGTGTGTGCATGCCTGGCCTGCAGCAGGGTGTCACTTGAGTTCAGCCTGGCATACCCATGCTGTCATAAGGAGCAGCACCAATCTTGCTATTACGCTAGTACTGTCATGCAGACTGCATACGTAGAGTTGGGGATGCCTGCATATGGACACTGTTTGCCTTCAGCTACCTGTGTTAAGTGTGATACTGCGATGCTGCTTTTGTTTTGTGGTGTGTGTCTACCCTACAGGCAGCGCTGCAGTCTGACCCGTCTTGTGCCATGTGCTATTGGGGCCTCGCATATGCACAGGTGTGACCCGGCAGTAGCTGGTGCCAACAGGTTTCAGATGGTGGTGTACAGGGGTGGGGGCCAACCAGTGTCATAGAATGTGCTTGAGTGTACATGCCTGCCGCCTTATTTTTCACACCACTCAGCTGCACTCTGCAGCAGCTGACTCATCTGCATGCCTGGCCACTAGGCATGTCCCTGTTTGGCTTGCACGCCTGATCACAGTGCCTGCAAGAGGCTGCTACCGCTGAACAGCCCTCACCCTTGTCACACACATGTGAAAATTCAAATGTATAGGGAAGCTGGAGTTCCAGTGCTGTACGCAGGGCAGGCACGTGATGTATCGGCCGGTTGCACCCTGTACACATCGCCGGAGCACAAATATTTGCTGTGTCTGTGTGCACGTGTTTGTTGGTGCGCGCAGGGCCCCACCCCAAACAAAACCCCAGGGAAGCTAGGCGACAAGTTCCCCTCTTTCCAACCGACGCACGCAACAGACGCACTGACACACATCCAGTCGGCAGTGCAGCTGAACAGCGCAGCCTTACAGGCAGCCACACACGACCAGAAGCTGCTGTTACGAGAGGAGGGGCTGATACAGGCTTTGGCAGACCGGTTTGCTTCAGGAGCAGCAGCGCTCAAGGCCGACAAGTGGCGGCAGCATGAGATGGTGTATGCAGAGCGGCTCAGACAGCTAGCTGAGCGAGAAAAGGTGCGTGCCTGGGTGGATTTGGTTGTTCCCCAGCTTGGTGAGGGCTGCTGGTGCTGCAGGACTTGCTACCCAGCTGCTGCCACTGTGCAAGCTTTGAAGGGCGTGCCTTGAAAGTGTAGGTGACCACTGGGCTTTCGCCTCGCCCCACTCCCCCTTCTACCCAAAATAGCATGATGATGTTTGTGCTCACAAAGCACATGGGGCCTCCTGCATGAGTGCATGCAAGAATTGTCAGGATCTCTCTCACCAAAGCTATGCTGGATGACATCCTCACCAGGATTGCGCCGTTGTTGTGGCCTGCTGTTGCAGGACGACCCCGACATTCATGCACTTGCGGCAGAGGCATACATGAACCTTTCCCCTTGGTAGGTTCATAGGTGCCATGCAAGACCTGGGCTTGGCAGGCAGCAGACTGCCAATGAGCTGTTTTGCCGTGCTGTGTGCACGCACTCACACACAGGCTGCCCCAGCTGTTTTATGTCGTCTGGTTGCTTGGAACTGCTGCACGTGCTGCCAGGGATCATAACGCGCCCACTTCTTCTGGTGCTGCTGCTGGTGCTGCTGCTGCTGTGTCTCCACACTGCTGCTGCTGCCACCAGGGATTACTACAATGAAACCGGACACTTGCGGCCCACAGCTGTCACAGCAGAGCAGCTGCTGCTTGCTGCCCTGGCGCTAAACCCCCATCACACCCATGCACTGCACCTTCACATACACATCACAGAGGCAGGGTCCCCGGGTGAAGCCCCCAGCCAGCCTACCAACTCCTCGGCTGACAGTTTGAATTCAAATTTGAATTCAAATTCAGCTGTCAGGGGGCTCGGCAGTGCTGAGAGCCTGTTGGCTGTGGCACCTAGGAACGGCCACCTGCTGCACATGTGAGTGACTGAGTCGGCAATCAACATGTGAGTGACTGAGTTTTTTTGGTAAGGATAAGGGGGCGGACCCCCACCGGCTGGCCACACAACAGCCGAAGCTGCCGGGAGCCCAAGGTCTACCCTCACACCGATGGGAGATGCCTGAACACCCTTTTTACTCAGGAGTGACTGAGTTGACAATCAACAGGCTGTTGGCTGGCAGGTAGACTGTGTGAAGGTTGTTGTGACGACACACTTAGTTGTAGAACGGCAATATGGTTGGCAACCGACAGGCGGTTGCTCACTGTGTGGCTGCCATGAACACTGTTTGTAGGTTGCACGTGGGGCTCATGCCTGTATGGTATCATTATCGCTGATGTCATTGCATGACAGTGGCCGATACAAGGGAGAGCCACCCCCTCCACCATGCCGTCCTTCTGCGAGCAAACACAACTCAATCGCCGTATGCTGCCTGCTCGGTCTGTGGTGGTGCACAGGCCCTCACATACTCTCGTGCGTCATGGGCAGTACAAGAAGGCGATCAAATACAGTAACTACCATATGCTGCGTGGGCTGTCTATGGTGGTGTGCAGGCCCTCGCATACTCTTGTGCGTGTTGGGCAGTACAAGAAGGCTGTGCAGGCGAATGAAGCGGCCTACAGGTTTGACATTGCCAGGGGTGCGCAGTGTGTGGTGCCGTACTTGCCTGAGCACAACGTGAACATGTTGATCTATGCTGCCAGGTGAGCAAAAATAGTTGGGGTTGAGGGATTTGGTTTAGGGTTTAGGAGGAACGTTCAAGAGGATGCTGCAGAAGGATGTCGCAGCTTTCTGTTGTTGTGATTGACTCACAGTGCAGTGCATGTGTGTTGTGTGTTGACATGGAGGTTCACCGGGCTACAGCCCTTGCATTGGTGTGATAGCAACAAGGCTTTCCGGTGAGGTCTGCACAAGTGCCGCCCTTCAACTCAAAAAAACGTCTGGGTCTTCCTGTATTCTTGCCTGCTTGCCGCCTAAGCATGCCTGATATGTACCAGATCAAACCCCTGACGTGCCCTGAACCCCTCAACCCTCCTTGCTTGCCTGCGCAGTATGGCTGGCATGTACCAGACAGCGCTGCGCTATTCTGTGGGAGTGCGCAACCTGCGCGAGAGAGTGCCGGACACCTGGGTGGCGCGCGGTAGCGAGTGGGTCAGCCTGCAGCTGCTGATGATGCGGTGAGCACAACAGCGTGTAGTGGCGCTGCTTGTTGTATCAACTCCAATGAGAGCTGTTGTTTGCTGGGCCCTTCCTGTGGCTGCTTACACATTCTAAAACTTGTTTGCTGTTGTCTGTTGCTGACTGTTGCCGGCAATGACGGCAGGCACCTCCTTGCTGGCCGTTACAAATACTGTTAGTAGTGCAGGATTTGGCACAACATGAGTAGTGTGCAGGACTTGGCACGACATTGCAACAGCACACTGCACTTGGAATATAGAAAGCAAGATACGGACCCCCCCCCACACACACAAGGCTTGTGCCCTTACGCCACTGGCTCTTCCACACTGGTAGGCAGTCGCCACCCTGACTTGCCCCGCTTCTTTGTCTTTTCTTTTTTCCATGGCACCGCCATGCATACGGTACATGCATGTGTCCTGTAGGTACGGGGTCTGGGAGGAGATATTGGCGCAGCCACCACCTCCAAAGGATGCCCGGGGTGTGACGGCATACGGTGGGCCTCAGTACGCGTCCGTGGTATATCATGCCAGCCGGCTGCTTGCCCTTGCTGCCAAGGCTCAGGTAGCGCAGCAGCAGCTGCTGGAGCTAGATGATATGACTGCATTCGACCTGGCACAAAAATCAGTGTGAGTGCACGAGGGGAGGAATGGGAAAGGGAAGGGGTGGGTGCTGCCCCTGCCAAGCGGGCGGGATAAGTACTTTAGTACACAGTACTGTGTGTGCTCAGGAGGGAGGGGGATCATGTTGCAGTCAATGGATCGATGGAGAAAGTGATGCCGGTAGCCTGTCTAAGGATGCTTGCCAAAGTAGCGCTGACAGCTGTGCATTGTGACAGATGCCGTCAGTGTGAGAAGGACCAACATGATGTGTGGTGGGCCAAACAGGTACAGCCTGCTCTGCAGTGACACCACACTTTGTCATTGTGTTTGCTGTGGGTCTGGTATTTCAGTGAAAAGCTGGGCCCCCCGACAATTTGTTGGTTGCTGTGGGCTGGGCTAATGTTGTTGCACTGTCGTTTGACATGCAGTGCGATGCGGGAAAAGGAAGTAGCTCACCAACATCAGCTCTTGCAGGTGTGCTGGTGATCCGGCAATACAGCATCACGCCCTAGCTAGCTAGCCGGGCCGCCCTTGTGCATCTCTCTGAGATTCAGCTGAAACGCGTGGACACCCAGTCGAGTACGACCATGCCCTTATGTTGCCAGGGGTGCTGTCAGTGACCCTGTGACCACATCAGCCGTATGATATGACACATGCACAGTGTATACGAGGTCGGGGCTGCTGTGGTAGCTACACCTGTTCTGTGCACTGTATGTGCTCTGTATGAAACACACAAACCCTATTCTGTCCAATGCTGTTGCCCAACAGGCTGCCATCAAGCGGGTACCACTGGAGTCACCTACCCGGCCCGGCCCGCCCCCAGGCATCTATGCATCGGCTTACAACATACTGGCATCTATCATGGGACAGCTGGTGACTGCCAGGTCAGCAGCCGCCCTGCTTCATTCCTGTTTGGAGGTGCTTCGTTTTGTTTTCTGCTGTCCGTTGTTTTGACTGTATTACAAAGTGTCAGCGGTGAATAGGCCTACCTGCTGCTATTGCCCACCTTGAGTTATCTCAGTACAGCATCGACAACAGCCTTACAGTTGTCAGTCATGTTCTATCAGTGTATAGGGTGGGATCACTGCAGCTGGGCGCTTGTTCTGAGCTGCTTTGCTGACAGCATTGCTGATCCGCAAAACCCATATTTACTGGAGCCTCATTACAAACCCCATGAAAACCCAAACCCTAACCCCACCATGACACAGTGTGCCACTGCCAGTGCATTTTGACTCACCAAGGCCTCATGCCTATTCCTTATTTGCAGGTTGTCATTACTGCACAACAATACTGCTGCAGCTGCGGATGCTTTGAGTGAAGCCGTGACATGGGAAGACAGTTTAGGCTACATGGAGCCGCCACGGTAAGCCCAGCACGGACAAGTGTCCAGGGAGCCAGTGCATTTCACTCCCCCGTTCCTTGGGACTTGTTTCCGATGCTTGCACTGTAGTTACTGTACTGTACCGTCAGCGTGCTGGCAGCGCAGTAGGGATTTGCAGGCAGGCTGTTGTACTGCAATGTTCAGCATGGTGCCGCACTGTGTTGTATTGTACTGTGGGGAGCAATTGCCTTCCATGTAAGGGTGGCACGCGCGTCAGTAGAACGTTGGTGGAGTCCAGAGGTTACTTTGCAAGGTTGTGACAGCCAGGCCACACTCACAATGCAGTCATGGAGCTGCAGCACCTACGCTACATCGCGTACTGCGCATGCACAAGTGCATCGATGCATAGTTGACAGATCTGTACCTAGTACCTGGATACAAGCAATGCTCATAGCTGCTACTTGACTGTTGTGTGTAGCCGACCTGCATGACCAGTGACCCTCTGCTGTGATGCTGTGTGCTGATGTGTGCAGCGTGCACCAACCATTGCGGCAGTGCCTCGGTTGGGTGCTGCTGCATGCGGGACGCCTTGATGAGGCTGCAGCGGTGTACAAGCAGGTTAGTACATCCAGCTGCTTGTGAAGCACCTCGCGGGACGGAACTGCTGCAACTTGGGGCATGGTATTGCTAGGCATAGGGCTTGTTTGTGCACTGCAGTACTGAAGTGCTGTTGTGTGTGGCAGGCAACAAAAGCAAGCGACAACAGCCTGTAATGCTTGATCATGTTGAACCCTGCAATGCTGTTGTCTTGCACCTGCAGGACCTGCAGCACCATCCTGGGAATGGCTGGTCACGGCTAGGGCTGTGGCAGGTGGCCAAGGCTGCAGGCAGAGCAGCACAGGAGCTGGAGCATGCAAAGCAGCAGTGGCAGCAAGCATGGGCCGATGCAGATGTCCAAATACGTAGTAGTTGTCCAGCCTTAGCACAGCCTTTCAAAAGCTGATGACAAATGGGATTGTTTGGACTGAGGCACAGGGGTGACGGCACATGATCCTGACCCTGTCTGATATTGCTGTATAGTTCAGTCTTGGGACTTTGACATTCAAAATAACTGAAGGAGCTTAAGACATCCAGCGCCCAATCAATTACAATGCATGTCATGCGCTGCAGTGCCTGTGCGTCTGCATAACGCAGCACACCCACAACTTGAAGGGCAGGGCACATTGGCATGTGTTTGAATGTGTAAACTTCTGCAAAGCACATGGTGTGCAGTTGCAACACGTGCATCACTGCTGTACTCAGGAAGAAGCGGGGCAACAACATGCCTGCACCACATGTGAAGGCCACACTGCCGAAATGCAGTCCTTTCCCCTACATGGGCAAGCATCCAGCACTACCCGCCCACAACATGCCTCACACATATGCAGAACCCTTGGACTCCGGCCAGCCAGCTATCTGCCCAGTACGCCCTCACTCATATGAGCATGAGCGTCATCAGCGGCAACAAAGACTGCTGTTGGATCCGCAGCGGTTGCGCTCGACACAGCACTGGCAGTACCACTACCCAGGTGTTGGCGAGGCCACCACCAGAGCCAGCATGAGTCAACATGTGCTGTGCATACAGCTACTGGTGATTCACGAAGTAGGGTGCATTGCGCACACTGATGCCCACCTGCACAGCACATACACACAGCAGAACAACAAGAACACGAAGTCAAGGGTTTGAACAAACTCACCACATTGATTGATTGGCGCAGTGTTGTGCAGGACCGGTGGTAGCTACTGACTATCACAACTATGCATGGCGCCCAAGTTGGAACCTGGTAACCTGTGTTTCTAGTGCCACCAAAGCTTGTTGAGGGTCACCTGGCAGTGTCACTGGCAGTGCCTCATTGCCTCTATGAATAAGCACCGACGCTGAAACTGAGGTTGAGAGGGGTGTGCATGCCAAGCATGCTGGAACACCGCACCGCCCCCCAAGCCCTTCCCGCCCCTAGGTCACCGCTTCTGCTAGTTGCACTAGCATGCCTCAAGGGCCTTGCCTTGCACTGCTTCCTGCACTTGGGTGCTGCAGGTGAGAACGAAGTGAAGCCAATTTTGCACAGCCATGGACAGCAGAAGCAAGGTGATGTAAAGGGCTGGACCCTGCTCACTCACATCTTTCAGTGCTTCTGCCACATCCTCTGTGAGCAGCACGTGGCGTTTATCATCCTTCTTCCCTGTGCCTGCTGCATAGCCCATCTGCCGCCGCGCTGGCAGAGACAGCTGCTGCTTGCGCTTACACAACCTGCAAGGCACAGCAACCAATCAAAGCAAATATGATAGTGTTGACGGCATCGGCAATCCAATGTGAAACAGACGTGGCTGTTGCACAGCTTTGCTTGCGCTTACACAGCCTGCAAGGCGCAGCAATCAACCAACGAAAATGTTGAGGGCTCGTCGTTACAATGTGAAGTAGGCGTGTACCCTGCACAAACTCTTGCAGCATTTTCACACCCAAACTGTGCACAGCCATCAAACACAGCCTGCTGTGCTGTGCTGTGCCATGCTGGACTGGCCGGCACTGAGCCCAACGGGGAGCAAATTGCTACAGTCATGTGTGCCATGTACATTCTTGTAGTGTGGTCTTGCAGTGTGGTCATGTGGACACCTTTGATGCTCCTGCAAGCCGGTCTAATGCATCTTCATTGAGCTGAATAAGCGATGCAAGCAGTCATTGAGGTGCTGTAAGGAACTTGATACTGGCGTCTGAGGTTTGCGGGTGTCAACAATTCCAGTAGCACCGCCCACTCACTGCATAGCATCGCTCAGCACGGTTGCCAGGAAGCGCTCGCCAGCCAAGGCTATGAACCGTACCCTGCATGTGCACAACAACAACACCAATGATATCTTTCTGTTATTGGCGTGCTCACTCGTACTGTGCACCCCACTTGCACGAGGGGATGCCAAATCCCTACCAACCCTTGCGGCCCAGGTCAGCACCCCCCAACCCATCTCCTGGGTCAATGGACGTTCAAAAACAGGAGCCCAGCGTGCCAATGGTGGAAGCAGCCAAGTCACACAGAGTGTGCAGCTGCTGCACCGTGTGAGTGCTGCAACTGTGTTGTGGTCTGCCAATGCTGCTGGCGATCTTAGCTGCTGCACTTGGCCAGGTGTTGCCAAAGAGCAGGCGCTGTAGTTCCCATCATAGCCTCCTGAAGGCAGTGTGCTAGAGAGCGGTACATGCAAGCAGTTGCAGCTGGCGCACTCACAGCTGCTGATCTTGGCAGTCCTCCCCGCCACGCCTCATGTAATGCTGCACCAGCTCATCTGGGACCTGCAGCAGTTGTGCACAACAGAAGATCCAAGTTGACAGCGGTGTTCTTCTGCACTCACAGCTGCTGCCATGAGCCAAGGACGATCTTCTTACCGTGGGGGTGTACTCGCTCAAGCGTTTTGCAACCTCTACTGTCTTAGGGGGCAACGGCTTCCCGAGCTGCCTGCCATCCATTCTGCTGTGTCGCCAGCAGCAGAAGTGGGGCAGCAGCCCCCAACTGGCTGGCCAAGCTGTACTTGCAGTCCGATGAACTTAGGTACAAGTAAGTACTGCGTCTTGACTCTTTAAGCGCTCTCTGCCCCGTAGGAGGAAGACAGGTGGTGATGCTGATCACCACACTGGCTGTTGCTGAGTGGGTTGCTGGTTGGCTGCCGATTGGCTGATGTCGATGGATGTAGCTTTGGTGAGAAGTTGCATCTGTTCAAGCAAGATCGTGCGTATTAGTTCAAGGCACACGGACGACCACGTGAGTTTCAGCCTTTGAATGGCGATCTGCCAAGGTTTCTGTCAGCCTGTCGACCGGTCGGAGAGTCCAACCCCATTGTTCACAGCGTATCATCGCCATTAAGGTTTGTCCCTCACACTCCATACGCTTCGATCACACGCTCGCTGTTGTGTCACCCTCAGCGCAGTAGCAGTTCTGGGCCCTTGGGGTGGAATGGGTGCTCTGCAGCGACAACAGCACTCTTGAAGCCCACCTGGTAGCATGTGGCGGCATTCAAGCTGCATATGTGGCCTCCTCAGCGGTGGCAGCACAGCACGCAGGAGACAACCCTGGCAGCAGCTGCACCTGTTCAGCACTACAGCTGTCACTTCCAGCAGCAATGGCAGCAGTCCTGGCCTGTTCAGCATCAGCAGACTGCAGTCCCAGGGTGACTTTCCGCGCTGGGCAGAGGATGCTAAGGACAGGTGTGTGTGGCACCATTCCGTCTTGGGTGCTTTCATAATGGTGGTGTCACCACGATGGTGTGTCTTCTTGAGATCATGTGCTTTCTTGGTTTGTCGTCGCCATGAGCCTCATTTGGCTGGGAAATGAATGACAAGCATGGACTTGAACCAATAAAGTAGTGGTAGTTCAGCGACGAGGGCGGTGGGGGCTGGAGGCGGCAACGTGGCAGTCAGAAAGTACCCAGTCCTGCCAGTCCACCCCCCCCCCTTTGCGTCACGAACACAACACACACAGGCACACATAACACATGACAGTAGACATGCACCACACTAGCATCGCCTGGTGTTGCCAACAGTGCCGTGCCAGTTACTGCAGCTGCCTTCATACACCATTGCACATATGTTTGCTGCTGTTTGCCGCCAGGTGTCATGAGCTGGTTCAGGGCATCATGTCAGCGCCTTTTGATGCATCAGCAGTTCGCATGGTGGACGAAATCAGTGACACCGTGAGTGGCCAACTTGTGATTTGTCAACAGAAGTTCTGAGCTATAAGCACCGATAGGGACGGCCTCACCTTTTCTGGCAGCCTGATAGGCTGGTAGGCTGGCCAATGTGCAGTTGTCAGCTCATTTCGAAGTTTTTGCTTGCCAGTTTGCTCAAGCCCACACACCCGAGCCTGCTGCTTACAGTGATGGTGGCAGAGCATGGCAGGCGCAGCAGCACCACTGCATATCTGTTACGGTTTGGTCCAGAAGTACAGTACAGTGCAGGTGACAGTACAGTACAGTACAGTACAGTACAGTACAGTACAGTACAGTACAGTACAGTACAGTACAGTACAGTACGGTACGGTACGGTACGGTACGATACGGTGCAGAACCGTAAAGTCAAGTACACCCATGCTTTTCAAAGCAGCAGACACTGCTGTGCCCCTGTCTGCCATGCAGATCTGCCAGGTGTACGACTCAGCCGAGTGTGTGCGCAACATCCACCCAGACCCAAGTTGGAGGCAGGCAGCCACAGCAGCATGCCAGGTGCGCACTGGCACACCAGCACACAATGCCTGCAGCTGCTGCCCTGATCCTTCCCGCCCCTAGGTCACTGCTGCTGCTACTAGCACTAGCATGCAATCAGCTCAATGCATCCATTACGTAATACTTGTTGCAGGTGGCACTTGAATGCAATCAGCAGCACGTGGTTGTGAGCGTGTGACACCCTCTACTTACTGCTGTGCTCTGAGTTTTTGGCATGCTTCTCCCTCGTCTTCGGTACTGGTGGATTACTCCTCACCTCTCGACATCTTCTTTGGCATTGTGAGGCCGTATGAAGCTGTATGAAACAGACAGACCACCTTTCCTCCATGCTATGTAGTCCCTGAACACCTTATGTTCAGGTGCCTTATCTCTCATCCTCCTCCTTGACATTGTGATTGATTGTTTAAAAAGGCTAAAGCCTTTTTTGTGACTTTTGAAATAGCTTGCGCAAGTTTGAATCAATTTCTCTATTTCGAAAAGCAATTTGTTTTTTTCGCGACTTTTTGAACATAAGGCAATATCTCCCCTGTGCGCTGCAGTCCCTGAGCACCTTCCTAGCTGAGATCAACCACCATGAGGGCCTCTACAACAAGCTACTGGACGTGCAGGCAGCATACGCACGCACAGCAGCAGCAGCAGCAGGGTTGCCCAATGGTACGGACAGCAGCGACCGGCAGCAGCAGCAGCAGCAGCCACACAGAGCTGCAGCAGTTTTGCAGGTGGGAACATGCTGGCTGGCAGGCGGTAAAATGGGTGTGGCCAACATGGGTTCGAGCAAAATGTGGCCCAGTTTCCTGCTACATCCTGTCACTCTCTTCTCCCTCTAGTCCAGGAATGGGGACAATTCACAAGACTTTCACGCCAATTCGCAAAGCCACACCTCAACACCTTACCCTGCCTGCCATGTCCAGTAGTATGACAGACATCAGTGGCCAGCCATATTGATGCTTGCATGAATTTTCAGGCGCCTGTCGCATACATGGCCCTGTTGATGGTCTGTCAGCCTCACAAGCAGTTGTGCTGTATGCACAGGCTGTACCCCACCACCACCACCACCACCGTCACCCCCTGCCCGGCCCCCTTCTCAATGCCCCAGGCTGGCCCCCTCCTGTCCCCGCAGCAGCTGGCACGGCTCTACAAGCAATTGCACTGTATGCACAGGTTTCAAAACACCCCCCACCTACCATCTTGGCACTAACAGCCCCCCCCCCCTGCCCCCCCCCCCCCCTCTCCTCCCTCCGTGCCCCAGGCTGGCCCCCTGCTGTCCCCACAGCAGTTGGCAGAGCCCTACAAGCAATTGCACTGTATGCACAGCTTCTAAAACATCCCCCAACTACCATCTTGAAAAACTTCCCCCTCCCCTTCTCCACACCCTCCTGCTCGATGCCCCAGGCTGGCCCCCTCCTGTCCCCACAGCAGCTGGCACTGCTCTACAGGCAATTGCACTGTACGCACATGTTCTAAAAGACCCCCAACTACCATCTTGAACTAACAGCCCCCCCTCCCCCCCCCCCTCCTCCCTCCGTGCCCCAGGCTGGCCCCCTGCTGTCCCCACAGCAGTTGGCAGACTTCTGTCCTGAAACGCTGGTGGTTGCACACAAGTATGACAGACAGTTGTGGCCAGCCATAGGATGCAGGCAGGAAGTTACAGGTGCCTGTCACATCCGGGGCTGTACTAAATAGCACAGGCTGTAGCCGCACCACCACCACTGTCACCGCCCCCCCCCCTGCCTCTTTCTCCATGCCCTAGGCTGGCCCCCTGCTGTCCCCTCAGCAGCTGTCAGACTTCTGTCCTGAGACGTTGGTGGTTGCACACAAGTACCAGCAGGACTTTGAAAAGTTTGGCATCCACTTGCGGGACGACCAGCAGCGAGCCAAGGTGGCGCAGCTGCTGGCATTGAACCAGCACTTCCCTGCACAGTTCAACGCAACACTGGTGAGCTGTGATGAAAAGCTACAGATCTGTCACTCTTGAGTGAGCGTGAGAGGTGTGTAGGGTGTAGGGTTAGGCTAAACCCTAAACCCTAAACACACAGCATGCAGGATACGCAATTGTGTCAAGTGGGTCAGGCAGCACTATTCGAAGTCTGTTACTGGCTTTCATTTGGTCGCACTTTTCGGGGGGGGGGGGGTAGCAAGTGGATGCATCCATGGATGCAAAACGGTGGCCAATTTCTGGGCGGGGCCTTCCACACAAACAGACTTGCAGCAACCTGAAAATGGAAGTGTTGTTGTCTAGCCAACGCATCTGTTTCATCACGTCATTACCCACTCCCCCCTTTCTTCCCCGTATGCTTGCATGCATCAGGCAGACCCCAGGAAGCTAGGCACTGTGGAAGTACGTCTTGCAGCACTATTCAACAGTCTCCCACTGACCAACCTGGCCGGCACTTTTCCAGGGGGGGGGGTACAAGTGGATGCGTTCACTTCTGGGCGGGGCTCTCCACACAAACGGACCTGCATCTGTTTGTTTGACAATGCAGGTGTTGTTATGCATCCAAGGTATCCAACTGTAACGTTCATCCCCCACACCCCCCTTTCTCCCTCGTATACCTACGTGGCATGCATAAGGCAGACCCCAGGAAGCTTGGCCCATGTAGATACATTCACCCCTGGGCCTCTCCACACATGCGGACTTTCTTCTTTTTGACAACCACAACAATGCAGGTGTTGTTGTGCAGCCAACGCATTTGTTTGTAACGCCGTTCCTTACTCCCCCCTTCCCCCCCATTTGCCTGTGTGTCATGCATCAGGCAGACCCTAGGAAGCTAGGCAGTGTGGAAGTGTCAGGGGGCTCAAGCAGGTGGTGGGGGAGTGGCGGCACCACTGTGCCCCTCGACGCCGGCAACATACACCACTTCCTGGCAACCACTGACAACGAAGACGCACGCAGACAGGTATGCCTGCATTAGCTTGTCATTGGCACGCACCAAGTATGCGTGTATGGGTTTCATTGCGCAATTGCAAAATTTTGGGCTGCGCACTGGTCATTTTGTGTTGGAGTGAACAAGCTGAAAAAGTTGAGCTGCAAGGCAGGGGTGTGTGAGAGCAGTCCGCCACACCTGGGTGAGGCATGCTGTGGCACCCCAAAGGGCAGCCAGCGCCGACCTGCACCAACAATAGTGTGGCCAGCGCCGACCTGCACCAACAATAGTGTAGCCAGCGCCGACCTGCACCAACAATAGTGTAGCCAGCGCCGACCTGCACCAACAATAGTGTAGCCAGCGCCGACCTGCACCAACAATAGTGTAGCCAGCGCCGACCTGCACCAACAATAGTGTAGCCAGCGCCGACCTGCACCAACAATAATAGTGTAGCCAGCGCCGACCTGCACCAACAACAATAGTGTAGCCAGCGCCGACCTGCACCAACAATAATAGTGTAGCCAGCGCCGACCTGCACCAACAACAATAGTGTAGCCAGCGCCGACCTGCACCAACAATAATAGTGTAGCCAGCGCCGACCTGCACCAACAACAATAGTGTAGCCAGCGCCGACCTGCACCAACAATAGTGTAGCCAGCGCCAACCTGCACCAACAATAGTGTAGCCAGCGCCGACCTGCACCAACAACAGTGTAGCCAGCGCCGACCTGCACCAACAACAATAGTGTAGCCAGCGCCGACCTGCACCAACAATAGTGTAGCCAGCGCCGACCTGCACCAAGAATAGTGTAGCCAGCGCCGACCTGCACCAACAATAGTGTAGCCAGCGCCGACCTGCACCAACAACAATAGTGTAGCCAGCGCCGACCTGCACCAACAATAATAGTGTAGCCAGCGCCGACCTGCACCAACAATAGTGTAGCCAGCGCCGACCTGCACCAACAATAATAGTGTAGCCAGCGCCGACCTGCACCAACAATAGTGTAGCCAGCGCCGACCTGCACCAACAATAATAGTGTAGCCAGCGCCGACCTGCACCAACAATAGTGTAGCCAGCGCCGACCTGCACCAACAAGGACACCTCACATCTGGTGCTGAAGTGGGCCGCATCCCTCCTGCTGTTGTGTGGCCGGGGGGAAGGGGGGGGGAGTGATACAAGCAGTTTGTTAGCAGTTTGTTAGGGCAGTCCTCTCAACACTTGATGAACAGTTGGCAATCAACAGCATTACAGGTAATGCGCCTGCTGTGATGTTGCCGCTGTTGCTGTCAGGTGTACATAGCAGGCGCCCAGAGCCCCGCAGCCAACCTGGCATTGCTGCCTTTCACACTTGGCAACACTCTCGACTCTGGATGAACTGTTTGCCATGCAAAGCAATCTATCCAGTGTGCCTGCTGTGATGTTGCCGCTGTTGCTGTCAGGTGTACATGGCAGGCGCCCAGGGCCCTGCAGCCAACCTGGCATTGCTGGATCACATGCTGGCCGCTCGCCATCAGCTGGGCACACTGCTGGGCTTCCAATCATATGCAGCATTCAAGGCAGCGGACGGCACATTGGCAGGTAATCAGCATTGAACATCTATAGGTGTCCTTATAAACATGGCTATGTTTCTAAGCAGCACTGAACATCTATGTTTTGAACACACCTGCTTGTTGGTGTGTCACTGACAGCTGGGCTGGCAGTTGTGGTGGATTTGGGAACTCCACAACGGTTACTTGCACAAAAACAGACACCTTGGCTCAGCCTTGACCTGCAGTGTGTGATGGCATCTACATGATGTGGCAGGCTTTACCGTGGTGTCCAATGCAGTTGCTCGTTCACTCACCCACTCACTCACTCACTCACTCACTCACTCACTCACTCACTCACTCACTCACTCACTCACTCACTCACTCACCGGTGCTGTCACCCTCCTGCAGGCACCCCTGATGCTGCAGGTGCCTTCCTGGTAGCTCTAGCTGAGGGCTGCAGGGACCAGGCAGACGAGGAGGTAGCAGCATTGACCAGAATAAAGCGCAAACACACAGGCAACACAGGTACGCCATGCTGTCTGCCGTGCTGTCTGTGGCATTTGTGAGGGGGCAGGGGGTGTTACATGTTAGTTAGTCACCTAGACGAGGAGGTGGCAGCACTCACCAGGTTGAAGCGCAAACACACAGGCAACACAGGTACGCCATGCTGTCTGCCATGTTGTCTGTGGCAGTTGTGAGGGGGGGGGGGGGGGAGGGGAGGGGAGTGGAGGGGAGGGGGTGTTACATGGTAGCTCTAGCTGAGGGCTGCAGGGACCAGGCAGACGAGGAGGTGGCAGTTTTGACCAGGCTCAAACGCAAACACACAGGAAACACAGGTACGTCATGTTGTTTGGCGTGCATGGCAGCACTGCACTTGCCAAGCTGAAACGCCAACGCACGGGCAACAGATGACGTCATGCTGTCTGCGGTTCATGGTAACATTGACTAGGTTCAAGCGCAAACACACATGCAACACAGGTACGTCATGCTGTCTGACCGAGCTGTTTGTGGCGGTCCCGGGGGGGGGGGGTACATGTAAGTCACCTTTCACACTGGTCATACTGTTTGCCTTGCAGCGGGAGAGATCTTTCAGGCAGTGCCTCGGTGTCTGCCATTGGGGCCAGAGGAACGTGGTGGTCCTCATGTCTGACATGCTTTTGGAAACAGAACATGTTGTGCATGATGCATCTATCACAATGTGGACACCAGCAACGAATCTGCTGCTCTTCTGGGTAGCTGCCGGCTGCTGCTTCTTGGACCTCTCCACCCTCCTTTGTCTCCATTGAGGGTTCTGTCACTGCCCCTGCTGCCACCATCACCCCTGCTGCCACCATCACCCCTGCTGCCACATCTGCCACTGCTGCTTCTGCTTCTGTCCCCACCATCAACACAGCTGCCGTCCTGCAACCCTGGGACCAAGAGTTTTATACCCGTCAGCTCTCAACCAGCAAACCACATGTGAAGGCCTCAACAGCAGCAGCACCCTACCTTCAACTCGGCTCCATTCTTCAGGGCCTCTCAGAGCTGCTGCAGCAACTGCTGGGCCTGCAGCTGAAGCTACAGCCCTTGCAGCCTGGAGAAGGCTGGGCCCCTGGGGTGTTGAAGCTTGCAGTCAACTGCCGTGAGCTAGGGTCGCTGGGTGTGCTGTACCTGGACCTACTGACGCGGCCGGGGAAGCCGGGGGCGAGTGGAATCTTGTACCCCCTGCGCTGTGGGCGCCAGCTGCCAGGTATGTGGCTGTGATCTCCAACAGCAGGCCGCTGTTTTGTGTTTTGACAAGGATTTGGTTGGGTGTAAGATGTGTCTGTATGTTTGTGCCTGCTAGCCACAGCGCCTGCAAGCAGGGGAGGGCTGGGCCCCTGGGGTCTTGAAGCTTTCGGTGACGTTCCAGGTCCTGGGGTCGCTGGGTGTGCTGTACCTGGACCTACTGACGCGGCCGGGGAAGCCGGGGGCGAGTGGAATCTTGTACCCCCTGCGCTGTGGGCGCCAGCTGCCAGGTATGTGGCTGTGATCTCCAACAGCAGGCCGCTGTTTTGTGTTTTGACAAGGATTTGGTTGGGTGTGAGATGTGTATGTCTGTATGTTTGTGCCTGCTAGCCACAGCGCCTGCAAGCAGGGGAGGGCTGGGCCCCTGGGGTCTTGAAGCTTTCGGTGACGTTCCAGGTCCTGGGGTCGCTGGGTGTGCTGTACCTGGACCTACTGACGCGGCCGGGGAAGCCGGGGGCGAGTGGAATCTTGTTCCCCCTGCGCTGTGGGCGCCAGCTGCCAGGTATGTGGCTGTGATCTCCAACAGCAGGCCGCTGTTTTGTGTTTTGACAAGGATTTGGTTGGGTGTGAGATGTGTATGTCTGTATGTTTGTGCCTGCTAGCCACAGCGCCTGCAAGCAGGGGAGGGCTGGGCCCCTGGGGTCTTGAAGCTTTCGGTGACGTTCCAGGTCCTGGGGTCGCTGGGTGTGCTGTACCTGGACCTACTGACGCGGCCGGGGAAGCCGGGGGCGAGTGGAATCTTGTACCCCCTGCGCTGTGGGCGCCAGCTGCCAGGTATGTGGCTGTGATCTCCAACAGCAGGCCGCTGTTTTGTGTTTTGACAAGGATTTGGTTGGGTGTGAGATGTGTATGTCTGTATGTTTGTGCCTGCTAGCCACAGCGCCTGCAAGCAGGGGAGGGCTGGGCCCCTGGGGTCTTGAAGCTCTCGGTGACGTTCCAGGACCTGGGGTCGCTGGGGGTACTGTATTTGAATCTGATGACGTGGCCGGGGAAGCCGGGGGTGAGTGGCATCTTGTACCCACTGCGCTGCGGGCGCCAGCTGCCAGGTACGCTGGGCTGTTGCCCATTACTACAAGCAAGATGACTTTTCAGGCAAGCGGACTCTCCGGGAGTTGGGTTGTGGTTTTCCCTAACTTTTGTGTAATGAGGATCCGCTGCAGCCATGGAAGGGAGAACTGGGCCCCTGGGGTGTTGAGCTTTCAGGGCCGTGCCAGAATTCAAAAAAAAAAACAAAAAACAAAAAATAAAAGATAACAGATAATAAAGAAAAGAAAATAAATCAAAAAAGTAAATAAGGGCCCTCAGGACCTGGGGCCACTGAGTGAGCTGCCGGGTATGCCTTGATGACAGGCACTGACAGCGACGGTGCTGGATTTCAGCAACCGTGCACCTGTAAATTGGGAGTGGAAGTGTCACATTGTGGAATGCTATACTTGAGATTATTTCACCCGCGGAACTATTCAGTCGCGGTGAAATGGTATCAATTTCATATGAGTTCAGGTGAAATTGAACTCATATGAAATTGATATCATTTCACCGCGGCTGGGAAGTTCCCAACCACTACAGTATAGTATCTCCGTCAATTTGACAGATGCATCAGGTATGTGCCTCCTGTCAGCTGCCAGCACTGCCACCTAGCCACTGCACCACCCAAAGCCACAGTTGCGGTCTGCTCTGCACACTGCAGGTGCCTGCAGACCATCCCGTGCTTGTTTGAAGCTGCCTGCCACTCATTGAGTCATTGATGGATGCCTCAAAGCTTTCTTTTTGAACCCATCCACAACATGCATCGCTGCCAAATGTCTGCTGTGCCTGCATCAGATGGCAGCTACCAGCAGCCTATCCGGTGCCTTTTTGGACCTGCCTGGTACTCAATGGATGCCTTCAAGCTTGTCAGTGGAGGATTAAACATACGCGATGCTGCCAATGCTCTTTTCTTTGCCTCCTATTGTCTCATTTGCCTGTGTCCTTATTCAGATGGCAGCTACCAGCAGCCCATTTTGTGCCTAGTGGGCAACCTGAGTGCATCAAGTGGCACCAGCAGCAGCGATGCCACGCGCCTGCTGCTGACATGGCGGGAGTTCAGGACGCTGCTGCACGAGATGGGCCATGCGGTGCATAGCCTGGTGTCACGCACCCGCTATCAACATGTCTGGGGTACGAGGTGAGACCTGCACACGGCGGCCCGTACTGGGCTGCTTGTGTAGCGCTGAATGTGTACGGGTACACTATTGCACAAGATGGGCCATGCGGTGCATAGCCTGATGTCACGCACCCGATACCAACATGTCTGGGGTACCAGGTAAGGGCATGCACAGACAGCACAGCACACACCACATCACAGTCAGCAGCTTTTCCACAGGCAGCCAGTTGTGCAGCTTGACTCCTTGTGAGTGTACTGTGTGGTGCACTCCTTGTGAGTGTACTGTTGGGTACTGGCCTGCATGTCCTGTACTGTGTTGCCCATACTGCTCCGTTACGGTGTGTTCTGTGCCGCACCAATTCACATCACACTGTTATTTTCTGCTCCTTCCTCGAATTCATCACACTATCACACTGCTGCCTTCAGGTGTTCTCAAGACCTTGTGGAGGTTCCGTCACACCTTTGGGAGCATTTTGCAGCCTCGCCCCAGTCCCTGGCGCTCTTGGCTCGCCACAAGGGCAGCAGGATGGCAATGCCTCCCAAGCTGGCTGATGTGCTGTGCAGCAGCTGGTCAAGCTTTAGCTCTGTCACGCCAGCGCTGGAGCTACAGCAGCAGGTAGGGTTAGTCATAGGGTTAGTCATAAACCCAACTCAAAACCCTAACCCCACCCGTAACTGCTGCTTTTGTAGCTGTAAGGCTTTACAAGCTCATGATGGCAGCTGCAGGTGTGTGACATATCCACATTTGTTTTTGCATGTGTGGCTGTGAAGCCTCAAGGGATCATGCTGAGCCGTGCTGAGCTCAACGGTTTAACTGCACACTAGTGGCAGGGTCGGACAAAATGGTTTGGAGAGCAACCCCAACCAATCAACCCTCAGTCGATCGACCTGTTCAACATGACTTGACAAAACACACACATGAAAGTACAGCAGTACTGTCAGTGCGCCGATGATTACTGCCGTGTGCTGCTCCTCCTGTCTGCGTGTCCCTGCTACAGACGCTGCTATCCCTCGTCGACCTGCATTGCCACGGCCCCCAGCTACCCGCTGCCCTAGGCGGCAGCAGCACGATGTGGCATGCAGCCGCCCAGCAGCACTCCAGCCTGCCACCCCCTGCAGACACCTGCCCACAGGCCCGCTTCAGCCATTTGACCATCTACGGGGCTTGCTACTACAGCTACCTGTACGCGCGCTGCATTTCTGAGGCGCTTTGGAACACCCACTTGGCTGCTGACCCCCTGAACCCTGCTGCTGGTAGGTGCTAGACCTGGGCCAGAGTTGCTTGCTGCTGCTGCTGCTGGTGTGTTACATGGCAAAGTCAGCAGTAAGCCCTTTGGTCATGTCACTTTGGTACAATGTCACTCAACAAGTAACTTTGCTTCGGATTGAAGCCACTGACATGCCTGAGCTGTTCTCTGCTGCTGTTGCTGCTGCTGCTGCTGCTATTGCTGCTGCAGGACGACTGCTGCGGCAGAAGCTGCTCGAGCCGGGTGGTTCCATTGAGCCCCATGACCTCCTCACAGCCGCATTTGGTGGTCAGGAGGCAAGCAGCAAGGTGCTGATCCCACAGCAGCCATCAGGGTGGTCACCAAACCCTGCCAGCCTCTTGCAGAGCTTGAGCCAAGCTGCTGCTGGTGGCAGCAGCAGCAGCAGTAGTCACCCTGCCAGTGTGTTGGCAACAGGGTGATGATGCAGCAACAGGGGTTTGGTTGTGCTCCATCAGCCAGCCTCTTGCACAGCTTGAGCCACGCTGCTGCTGGTGACAGCAGCGGCAGCAGCAGTAGCCACCCTTCCAAGGTATTGGCGATAGCATGATGCTGCAGTAGACTCGTGTTGATTGTCAGCCAGCCTCCCGATTGCCGCTCTGCGGCATACCGAGGGTCATCCAGATCCATGGAAATCTAGCTGCTGTTGGCAACAGGGTGAGATGGTGCAGCTGCTTGGTGAGGTTTGTGGTCAGATTTCGTTTGCCTGCGGCTCTGCGGAAAGAGTCATCCAACTCTATGGAACCTAGCTGCTGGTGGCAGCAGCAGCAGCAGCAGCCACCCTGCCAAGGTGTTAGCAACAGGATGAAGGTGCAGCATACTGTTTTTTGTTGTCAGCCAGCCTGCCGCACAGCGGCAGAGTCGCACAAATACTGTTACTGTTACTGTTACATGGTTCAGGCTGAGCCTGAACACCCCGTAAATACATGGAATCTAGCTGCTGCTGGCACCAGCGGCAACAGCCGCCACTCTGCCAAGGTCCTTGGGACCGGCTGACAGTGTAGCCTCGCTTTGTTTGTGGTCCGAGTTGGGCAGCCCGCTGAAGAGCTAAGACCAGCTGCCAAAGCACAAGTCCATGCAGTGAAGCGAATGGCAGCAGTGGCCGCTGCAGCCGCCACCCTGCCAAGGTCCTTGTGATCGGCTGATGATGCAGCTTGGCTTTGTAGTGTATGTGGTTGCCTGCACCAGCCTGGCTGGTTTTGTTGTGCTTGTACTGAGGAGGTGCTTGCAACCGGCTGAGGCAGCACCCTGGTGTTGTGTGTGTTGATGCCCAGGGTATGCTCAATGTGCTGTTGTACTGAGTGCAGCCAATTGCGACCGTAGTGTACTGCAAAGCATGTTGTTGGTCGATTGCCCGTCCAAATATGTGGACCTGTGTTGTGAGACAGTGCCCGGAACCGGGGAGGTAGCAAGATTTCCTGTGGAGACACCTGGACCTGTGTTGTGTGTTGACACAAGCTGACACTGAGTGTCTACATCACACTGAGTTGATTCCAGTTTGATGCTGGTTTCACTCAGCCCTACACACTGATTGTTTAGCAGTTGTGCTAGCTTTCAACCCCAAAAAGCATGTCAGCACTGCATCAGTGATTCTGCTGATGTGACATGCACTCCCTCCTGCCCTTCCTCAACCTGTCTCCTGAGCAAACAACCACCGACAGGCTCAGCTTCACCTTTCCCATCCATTTCTGTGTGGTGTTTCTGGGTGAAAGCTTGAGCCTTTTCTGGGTGAAAGCTTGATGCCACGTGTGCGCTGACTGAATAGTTGCCAAGCTTGCCAATTCTTGGTTCGGCAGTAGCCACACACGATACAAAACAGGCACTACAATTCTACAAAAGCCATCAGCGTGAGCGAAGCCACTTGCAAGCATGCCCCAAGCAGATGATGTTACAGTTGAGGCCTGCTGTATGGAGGTTGCCAACAGAGTGCCAAAGCGGCCCACAGGACCTCACAACATGCCCACCCGCCACCACAACAACACCCGCAAAAAAAACCTTCAATTGCAAATGCAGATAACACCCGGAAAAACCTTCGACCAAGTACACATCATTCTTGCAAGGCTACAAAAGGGCAGCTAAAAGCCTGGCTGCCAAACCGCCACCCCTACCTGTCTTCGATTCACCCCAAAAATGCTGGCAGACACTTTGTGCAGGTGAAGAAGACTGCACGGCTGATTGCAGCAAAGCTGTCCACACCAGCTCCGGTCTCCCTGCCACTGTACATGTACAAGGGTGGCAGTGGCAGTGCACCCCCTGGACCCCATCCGACACTCTGCACACCTAGCAAGCCGATTGCCAGCAACACCATTCCAACTTGCCCTGCCTTCAGTGATCCTGCCGCCCTTCCTACAGGAACCCCAGCACCAAATTTGCCTTGCTGAGCTGACCTGCAAAGCTGTGATTGGCTGAAGTTGACTCTAGTTGACCGCCAACTGCAACACACCCCACATGTGAATGCGATTCAGTGTGAGGTCAAACCAACTCAAGAACACCTGCCCGCACGCACACACACAGCAACAACTTTTGCAAAGCCCTCCCGCTTGACAATCTCCATGCTCTGCGTGCGACAATATCCACTTCCCCGCAACTGCTCAAATGAAGTGTGACCCAACCTCCCCAGCAAAAAGTGTGACCACAACTGCCAACACCCGCCTCTCACTCAAACAGCACCTCCACCTCACACATAAGATCCTCAGAGTGCTGTGGCACCTCAAACTCCAACCGGCAAGTATACTCATCCCAGCTGAAGTTGTGGGGGGTGAGGTTTAGCAGCACAGCCCGGGGTTTGGCCGAAGAGTACGCCAAAAAACGCCCACATCCCCGGACCTGCATTGCTGCCACAGCCGCCGGGCCGTCGGCGGCTGCTGCTGCCACTGCTGCTGCTGTCTGCTGGTGACCTGGCAGCATTGAGTAGCTCTGCACAGATCCACCCCCGTTAAACATCTCCACTAGCCCAAGGGGTGCAAAGCTGATGCCGGCCTGCTGCTGCAGCGGGCTGATCCATACAAGATCAGACCCCGCCTTACCCAACTGTACTGCCACACCCTCTGACGCACTACACACCCGCAACTCCTCCGTACCGTAGCGATACACCGCAAACTGCTGCTGCCGCTGCTGCTGCTGCTCGTCCACAGGGGTACCGTTGCTGCTGCCCGCCTCCGCCGCTGCTGCTGTTGTGTCCACCCCCGCTGCAGCAGCAGCACCCACCCAGCGGCTTTCGCCGCTGCCATTGCTGCTGCCGGCACCTGCTGCTGCTGCTGCTAGGGCCCGGAAGGGTTCGATGTCACTGGGGCGGACGGTGGTGTCCAGCGTGACTCCCCGTTTGTCGTGAATGTGGAACTTGCGGCGGTTGCGGTCCCATGAGGAGCCCTGCAGGTTGAAGCAGCCCACGATGCCTACCACTGCGTTGCTGTTCCACACCTGTGTAGCAAATGGCAGCGAAAAGATGCAGGGGGGGGGAGGAGGTGCAGGCGGAGACAAGGGTTGGCTTCCATGTGTGTAGCGGGGACACATGTGCAGGGGGTGGGGCAAGGGATAACGTGTGTGGAGGAGCCTCCACCCGGGGTGGCCAGACATATGCAAGGGAACAAAGTGCTGGCCGGTGTGTGAATGGCGATACAAGCGATTTGCTGCTTGATATGCAGGGCAAGTAGCAGGGTGAGCAAGGCCAAGAGCCTCGTTGGCTCCCTAGGGGTGTTCAATCACGGCTTGAACCATGCAACAGACACAGTATGAGATGGCGATGCATGTGCAGGGGCAACACGGTTGGCTGCTGTATGTGTAGGGCAAGGGGCGGGGCAAGGAAGGCTTGGGCCGTGCTGCACATATCAAGGGTTCTGCTTCAGTCATGATTCATGCCTCTTACCTTGGGCATTGTCCCCTTATCCCAAAATACATCACTCAACAGGCAGTCCCACATGGGCAGGGGGAGCAAGCCCTTGGCTGTAGTGCATTCTGCTAGCCTAGCCTAGCCTAGCCTAGCCCAGCCCAGCCCAGCCCAGCCCAGTCCAGCCCAGCCCAGCCCAGCCCAGCCCAGCCCAGCCCAGCCCAGCCCAGCCCAGCCCAGCCCAGCTTGAGTGATGATACATAAATGCCTCCTACCTTCAGCATGGTCTTGTTGTCCCGCAGCACATCACTGAACAGGCAGTCTCGCGTGGGTCGGCCAGGCAGCTGTGCCCGCAGGACATACCCGTCTGGCAGCACCAGCCGCCGCAGCAGAGTGAAGTCGTGCTGGCCAGGCTTGTCACTGACATACACAGCGCCACCAGACACAGCGCGAGCCATGCCATGCAGCATGCCTACAAGCAGCAGGAGGAACAAAGTAGATTAGATATGCGGGATGTGCTGACTGGAACATGTCCCAGTCTGGCTGCACCACCACCTGCTGTTGGCTCTGCTGCAAACAGCTCTGCTCCCCCACCTGCCCACACAGGAACAACGACACAACTTCTGACGCAATCCCCCCCCCCCGCACACGAAACACACAGCCCTGCTCACCTGCAGGATGTGCTGACTGGAACATGTCCCAGTCCGGCTGCACCAGGGCCCCCATGTACAGGCTGTTGAATGCACATGCTCCAATGTGGGGTGTGGAGGAGGCAGGGTCACGAGGGTAGTAGTCGTCACTCACACGCGCCACAGCTGTACGCGAAAACCTGCAGCAGCACCCAGCAGCAGCAGCAGCAGCAGCAGTGCAGTGAGTTGGCAGATTGCACAAGGAAAGAACTCCTGCCAAAAGCACACCATCATGATGCTTGCATGCTCTTGCACGTCCTGCAGCCACTACACCCCACAACGAGCAACCATTTGAGTTGGACGCACTGCTAAGGTGCCACATAACCAGCCCCATAACAGCACCCCCACATCCTGAAAGATCCCCCACACCTGTAGAAGTTCTCGCTGGAGTGGCACATGCAGTTGATGGCGTGGTTGCCTGGGAAGTGTCGTGCAATGCTCTCCTCAAGCGCCATCTGGAAGCGCCGTGCAGCACCAGGGCCTGAACCCAGACAGCTGCCAACCAATCCAGCACCAGCCTGGGTGATAGACACGTGAGGACAGATAGATGGATTGGACACAGCACAGCACGGCGCATGACGGGACAGCACATGACGGGACAGCATGAATCACACAAACTGCATTACAAACATAGATAGTGAAAATTTTTGGAGCAGCTGCCAAGCAGGCCAGCATCGGTTTACACACAAAAAGACGTTGCAAAACACTGGCGCACGATCTAACTGAAAATTCCACAGATGCCCACCTGTGATGTCAACACCTGTGATGTCAACACCAAAGCATCTTGCGATCATATGCGGCACAGCACAGCATAACATGCATATCGCAGCACAGCAGCGACCCCCTGCCCCAGCAGCAGCAGTCAAACACACCTGGCAGTCCACCTTCACTCCATCAACAGCTGAGCCAGCCAGATATGAGTGCATGCTGTTGTACAGCGCCCGGGGGTCGTCAGACACACCAACACCTGCAAGGAAACCGCAGCAAAGTCAAGACAGGCAACTCAACTGAGCAACTCAGGTGGTGAGGCATCACAGAAAAGCAACACACAAAGCCTTGCAGTAGCATTACTTACCACCCAAACGCATTGATGCTGCTGACCCCCCATTTAGAATGCCAGGACAGCAGCGCTCTTCAGCTTCAAAGTCTTGTAACCGTCGTTTGTACCGACGACACACACGACTCAAAACTGGGGACGACTCAGGGAGAGCTCTGAAACATCTCCCTCTTCGCGATGAAGTTCCACGTTTGGCGCAGCCAAGCCCGTGCAACCCGCAAGGGAGCCAGGGCTCATCAGGGTTTTGTACTGCCACATTGTGTGTCATTGCACTGGTTTTCTTCTTCCTCCTTCCAGCAACATAATTTGTCGTGGAATACTCACCTGCCAGCACAGCAGGGCTCCACAGCAGGCTTCGCTCCTCCTCAGCAATGCTGGCATTGGGCTGCACCCTAAAGCACCTTTTTTCCTGGTTTTGGTAGTGCCACACCATGTGCCAGTCCCTAATATCTATCCTTATTCCTGTGTCCTTATTCCTGTCAAATCCTTACAAATTACCAAATTACCTGCCAGCACAGCAGGGCTCCACAGCAGGCTTGGCTCCACCTCAGCAATGCTGTCAGTGGGCTTAGGGTACACCAGGCGGCCAGTCTGACCCGCAGGGCCCAGGGCAGGGGCACCAGGCATCACACCACCCCAGTAGGCAGGCAGGCCATGCCAGCAGTACACGTGGTTCACACCAAACCTAGGAGACAGGAGTGGGTGAGTGAGTGAGTGGGTGAGTGAGTGAGTGAGTGGTTGTGCAAGCCAACTTGCTGGCCCGAGATCGGCAGCAGCACGATGCCGCTTCACCAGGCAGGCAGGCCGGGGTGAGAAAGTCATGGGGTTGTGGTGTACACCATTCGGGCTAAGGGCAGGGCACCAGGCATGACGCCGCCCCAGTAGGCAGGCACACCATGCCAGCAGTGTACGTGGTTCACCCCAAACCTAGGAGACAGGAGTGGGTGAGTGAGTGAATGTGAGTGAGAAGTTGTTTCACGGGATTGTTTGCATGGCGACTCTCTTCAGCCATGCAATCGCAGCCCCCCCCCTCTGCGCTGCGCCCAGACCCCCTTATTGCGCCCCCACCGACTCTCACTGGTATGACGCCACCACCCCTGCACGTCTGCGTCCTCTCAGTCCTCCCCAAGCCTAACACCCAGCCTGCTAGATATGTGCGGATTTTGATGCCTCACACACTCCTTCCAAATGCAGCTGCCGGGGGTCCCCACCGTCCCTCCCCCCCACCCCCACACAAACAGCAGTTCTGCAGCCCAACCCCCCCCCTCGCCCACCAAAACCCCCATCCTCCAAAAGCAAGCTCACTTCTGCTTGATGTGTGTGACCACCCCCCGCAGGTCTGCTGCTGTTGCCTCCCAGTCCTCCTCAGGCCCAGCGTCCAGCCTGCTGAACTTTGCGTTGGCCTCAACGCTCGTCAGCCGCGCGTGAAGTCAGACGCAGAAGCAAAAAACGTCAGCATGGCACCACGCAGCAGGCCCTGCACCGGGGGGAGGGGAAGAGGGGGAACAGGGGGCAGGGCAACAAGATGCGATTAGTTCTGACCAAGAGGCAAAGAAGGTGAACTTATCGCCATGCAGCAGGCCCTGCAGACAACAGCAGCGTGCAGATTGGTTTGACTTTGATCAACTTTAGTTTCATCAGTACACTCGTCCGGCGGCGCGTGAAGTCAGACGCAGAGGCGAGCATCGCACCACGCAGCAGGCCCTGCACAGGGGGAGCGGTTGAAGAAGGGGAAAGCGAGGCCAACATGATGCGGTCTGCCTTGCCCCCTGCTCACGTTTGTCAGCCGTGCCCAGGCCTTGACCCTGAGACTCCCTGGTGCTGCCGGCTCAATCACCCACTGATGAAACAGGAGGAGGGCAGCAGTGGCCACCCCCACCCACCCACCCACCCCTTACCCGTCTGTGCCTCGTGCCCACCACACCACACCCTGCCCTACAGGCTGCTGGTGCCCCCCCCCCCCCCACACACCACACCACCTCCCTCCCTGCCTTGCCCCCTGCTCACGTTTGTCAGCCGTGCCCAGGCCTTGACCCTGAGACTGCCTGGTGCTGCAGGCTCAATCACCCATTGGTAGAACAACAGGAAGGCAGCAGTGGCCACCCCCACCAGGGCACCAGCAGCCTTCTGTGCCCAGCGGATCAGGATGAACTGCTGCCGGGGGGGGGCCAGCCTTGACCAATGCGTCAACGATCGCGTCTTCAGCCTCTTCGATGGCAGCTGCAAAATGGTAAGTGAGAAAGGTAGCCACGAATAATGGGGAGTAAGTGGGAAGCGTGTTGGTGTATGTGTGTGGAAGGGGGGGGGGGTGAAGTGGGGTGATCCAGACGCACTGCACATCAGGATGAAGTGCTGCTGGGGGTTGGCGCCAGTCTTGCCCAGCACGCCATCAATGGCAAGCGATACAAAACACCGTCACTCGCCCCCTGGTCTTTCTACACACAGCACCGACCCACCGTTCAGCCTGTCCTGTGCTTCATGCGCAGCAGCCTTCAGCCGCTCCTCTGCAGCAGCAGCAGCCTTTTTGGGATTGTGCAGCACCTCCTCCAGGGCCGACACTGACACATCATACTTGTCAGCAAGCGACTTAAGGTCCACGCCATACTTGCTGAACAGCCCCTGGCTGCCGCTGCTGCTGCCCGCCGCCTCTGGCCCCTGCTTCTGCAGGAGCGGCTGCGTTTCCTGCGGCGCAGGAGGTCCAGGGTTCAATTCCTTGCGGTGGCGCCGCTGGTGCAGGTTTTCGGCACGGTCCTCGGCCCAGTCCGGGACCGACTCGACCTCGTCGTCGAGCACGACGCTCAGCTGCTGCGCCTTCCGCACCCGCTCCTCCTCCTCCTGCTTCTGCCTAGCGAGCCTGCTGCTCCTACTGCCTCTGTACCGGCTGCCGCTGCTGCTCCCGCCCTTGCTGCCCTCACCCTCGAGGGGCCCGGTCCCCGCCGCACCCCCGTCTGCCGCGTCCCTGCTGCGTCGAGCCTCGAGTTCGGACTCCTTGGCAGCAATGGCTGCATCTGCTGCTGCATCCCAGCTAGCGGCTGGGGTGCGTGGTGGTGTGAGATGACGCCCGTGTTGGCGACTGTGGGGAACAGGTTGCGCACTTCCTGCTGCATTTGGCCTGACGCCTCTGCCAACAGCTTGGCGCTGGCATCATAGTAGGTGTCCTGTTTGGAGCGCAAGAGGGGTGGGAGGGGGGGCGGCCAGGACGGTGCAGTGAACGTACAACACCAATATAGCTGTGCATGGGGGATGCTGGTAGAGGATGGGACCCAGCAGCTGGAGCTGCTACATGGTACGCTGATGGTGATGGCACAATGTGGCACTGTTGCCGGAAAGCAACAGCAGACGTGCCTCTGACCCTCGCTAATTGCCGCTCCACGCGCCTAGATAGCTCAACTGACACCAGCTCTACTTGTGGACATCTCTGCTAAAGGTCCAGAGGTCGTCTCTGCAACTAGATGCATGCGTGATGCACACTTCCCTGCATGCATGTGCAAGCAGCTGAGAACGCGCACGGGGTGAGGTGAGGCCCAACCTGTGTTTCCAACAGCATCTCGCGTGTTGAATCAGATATATGTTCACAGTTCTCTAAAAGCCAGTGCAGCCAAATGCACGCACAAGTAAATAGGAGGGCCCACCTGTGTTTCCAGCAGCATCTCGCGTGTTGTGTCAAACACCTCACCCGCGCGCCCCGACTCTGGCAGCTTCTCAGCCAGCTGAGCAGTGGGGGCCTTGCCATAGGGAGGGTCCACGTCAGTCAACTGCACACATACACAACACGACACCCATTAGCCCATTCCCCCAATGTCATCACACAGCCACCCAGTGCAACATGCGCATGACTGCCATGCTGTATGCTAATTCTCCCCAACAGTCACTAGTGCCAAGAGTCACTAGTCACTAGTGCAAAAACAGGAAAAAGCTTGCTGGTTGGACGAGGAATCATCCAGAGGCTGGTGGGAAGAGTCATCAAGAGGCTGGGTCACACAAGAGTCATTCTGTGGCTGGGTGAACCAGAACACCATCCACAGGCCAGGGGGCGTGCTGACTGACCTGCCAGCCGTCATCGATGATGAGCAGGCGGGGCACGACGCCGCCTGCGTGCAGGCTGCCTAGGCCCTCCACCAGGCCTCGCGCTGACACAGTGGAATAGAACGCGTCCCACGTGCACCTGGGGCATGGCGTAAGGGGTGTGTGAGTGAGTTGAGTGAATGCTCCAGGAAGGGGGGGGACACACATGCACAGGGTCAGAGCAACGGAGAGACAGAGACCAGATGAGGAGCTCTTCATAATGCAGCACAGTACGCACCCCACTGATTCATATCCAATGAGGTGGAGATGACAAAAGTTATGCAGAGACTGCTGGCTGACATCCGAGACACCTTCTTACTACTCCGCCCCCTCTACTCCCCAGCTCCTTCCAAGCAGCTCCTGCCAAGCTGCTTCTCTCAAGCTGCTCATACCAAGCCTGGTGCCTCAGCAAAAGACTGAGCCATGTTTGTACTGGTGACTGTAGCTGTGTGCCGCACTCACCAGCCGAAGCCATCCAGGCTGCTGGGCAGCTGCTTGATGCTGCGCGGAGCTGCACCACCAGACAGGGCCGCTGCTGCTGCAACGCCAGCATCTACCAGATGGAACGGGTCCGAGCCACACGCCACAAGCAACGCACCTGGGGGGCAGCAGGGGGCGGCAACAGCGTGGACGGGTGAATGGCGTGCAGGCAGGCAGGTGTCAGCAAGTGGGGAGGCTGGGTACTTTATGTGTGCATCCGTAGATGTGTAAGGGTGGAGTGGGACAAGCCTTGAAGGGGAGAGGCAAAGGGGCGATGGTAGACACTAGCGTCCTGTCCCCTAGCAAGGCGAGACATCAGCCCAAAGAGTGCCATGCCATTGGGAATATGCAGTTGGGGATAACTGCTCATCCACACAACTTATGGAGCAAGAAGAGCAGGTACCGTTCGTTTGTCGAGTCACTGCTGGGCATCTCTAGAGCCACTAGGTCGCCTTGGGAGCACTCACTGTCGCATGCCTCTCCTTTGGTGTTGTCGTCCCCGCTCTCCACACGCATGCACAGGCTCCTTTGACGGTCTGTCCAGCTCCTGCACAAGCACCAACAAAACAAAGATGTGTCAGCTGTCAATGATTCAAACGTCAACTGACTATCCGATGGCTCAAAGTAACAGATTTTATTTCCTAAGAAGCATTTTGAGGACCGGCATGCGCACCATTGCTCGTTGCGTGCGCAGAGAGTCAGTCCAGATCAGATTGCTTGCGAAACTGGAGCACCCAAAACCGCACGCTGTTGTCCATGTAACGGTGACAAACGTTTTTGAAAAAACCTGCCCGATATCGTGTCTCGTCAGAGATTACGTTGGGCGCAACAGGACAGCAACAGCAGCAGAACAGCACCTGCCTGCACTGCAGTGCAGATGCAAGAAGACGGAGGCTTTGCCAAGCGCCAGCGCCTGAGCGGCTTTCACATGCAGATGGACAGGTGATACACAACTACATGTCAAGCTCTCCGTTACTACAGTGCAACTTCTGACCACCCTTGTCCCTTCCAACAGTGAAGCAGATGGCTTGGTGGAGCTTATGGCTACACGAGGAGGCAGGGTACGTTGTTAGTCCATACACCTCTACCACCACAGCAACTGCTCAAAACCATGTGACGTGCCAGCAGCAGCGACTGTGGCAACAGCCCGGCAAGCGTGCAGGGCTGGGGGGCAGGACTGCAGCAGACACCTGACAAGCCCAAACTGGCTGCAGCACGTCCCATGCTGACCCCCATGCATACCCTTCCCTTCTGCAATATTCCCTTGCAACAATTTCTCCTGCAATATAGATCCAGGAGCTGGAGGAGGAGCTTGCAGCTGTGCAGCAGCAGTGTGAGGCGCAGGCGCAGGACCTTGATCACAAGGACACAGAGCTAGCAGCCCTCAAAGCTCAGCTGACCTCCTGGCGCTCCGTGAAAGATGCAGAGGCAGCCAGCCTGGCAGCCAGCAACAAGCAGCTCACTCAGCAGCTGTCGCAGGAGATCGCCCGCAGCAAGACGCTTGACGGCCAGATGGCACGTGTGCAGACACAACTGGTAGGTCGCAGGTTGCAGACACAACACCTCGAACACACTTGGTGCCACCACACGATCTCCTAAACCCCATGTACTGCAGGCCCACTGCAAGGCTGTGCATGCAGTCAGCCAGGATGTACATGCCCCATATCACTATCCCCTATACACACTCATGCTCTGCCGCCACTGCTGATCCCACAAAGATATAATTGGTTGTGCCGCTCGCTGTGCAGGACCAGTCAAAGCAAGAGGCAGAGCGGCTGCAGCATCAGCTAACAGAGGCCCAGCGCAATGCAGCAGCAGCAGCCGCATCGGCAGATGCCACCATGCGCGACCTCCAACAGCAAGTAGCCACAGCACAGAGACAGCAACGGGAGTTGGAAACAGTGCAGAAGCAAGCCATGCTGGCGAAGCAGCAGCAGTGCAACGACCTGCAGCAGGAGCGTGACGATGCACAGCAGCAGCTGAGCAGCACGCAGCAGCAGCTTCTAGCAGCCCGCGCGCAACTGGTCGACGCAGAGATACTGGCGAGGACAGCAAACCAGCGCGCCATGCAGGCAGAGAGCCAGGCAGCTGCACTCTCAGGTGCGCAGCTGTCCACTCAAAACACGGTGTAACCGCATCTTCGACATGCGCGCGCGCCCCCACAGCACAAGACAGTCAGCACTGGCAAAGTTGCAGCACAAGCACAGCCTACAAGCTACGCATGCTGCGCCTTGCCATTCCTTGATACTAAGTGTGTGCATGTGAATGTCTTGTGTCTCTGCTTCTATTTTGTGCTGATTGCAGGTGCTGAGGGTCAGGTGATGCTGCGTATGCTGCAGGAGCAGGTCCAACAGCAACAGCAGCAGCTCGCAGCAGCGCAGGAGGCAGTAGCCACAGCTGCCCAAGTACCTGTCCTGCAGGCTGCGCTGACAGCAGCACGTGCAGAGGCCAGCAGCAGCAGGGAGCAGCTGGCAGAGCTGCAGCAGTGTAAGCAGCAGCTGGAGCAGATGCAGGGCGAGCTCAGCCTGTTCAAAACAGCCTTCAAGGTGGGCAGGGGCTGCCTGCTGGGGGTTTGGGGTTTGGGGGTTATGCCGAGAGCACCAATGAGGGCAGTGCAGCAGTAGCATTCACATACTACCTTTGGCACCTACAAGCCCACGATGGGGTCTCTCACCCCAATGCTGCCCCTAACAGGGCCCGACACACCACCTGCCCACCCACCCTGCCTTGCCGAACCATGCTGCAGACCACCTTTGGCATCGACTACCCCAGCCCCCAGGCCCTGTCAGCCCTCAAGGCCAAGCAGGACCAACTGGAGAAGCAGCGGCACGACACACAGGTCAGCCATGTGACAGGTGCAGGAAAAACTTGAGGGTGTGTGCGGCTTTGACGCACTCTGTGTGCTTTAGGCGGCGTGACCCATTACCTCAACGCAAGCAACCACCCCCCAGGCGGTAACTGCAGGCTATGTGACTGCTGTGCTGATGCGCTGTCGTGCACTGTGGCATGCCGTGCCGTGCTGCACTGTCCCCATGCAGAATGAGCTCCTAGCCCTGCAGCAGGAGGCCAGCAGCCTGCGCAGGCAGCTGCAGGCTGCAGACACGCAGCACGCAGCCCTTCAGGCAGAGCACAGCGCAGCACACCTCAACCTGCAGCAGGCCAACATGTCCCTCTCACTCTTGGAGTCTGAGTGCAGCAGCCTCAAACGCTTGGTCACTCTTCTGGAATCCGAGCTGCAGCAGGATGAAGTCACCCGTCAGCACGGTCAGCAGGAAGCAGCAGCAGCCGCCGCCAGCAATGATGACCCAATGGCAGTTGATCAGCAGCAGCAGGGGGCAGCGGCGGCTGCCGGTGGCAGCAGTGGCAGCAGTGCGGCAGCAGTGGCGGCCGCCAAGCTGGCAGCAGTGCAGGAGTTGGTGGACCAACTGCAGGTCTCCCAGCAGCAGTTGCAGGGGCAGCTGAAGGCAGCAGTGGCAGCAGAGGCGGCGGCCAAGTCGGCAGCAGTGGCAGCAAAAGGGGAGGCGCAGGAGGTTGCCAGGGAGGCTGAGGAGCTGGCGGTGCGCTGCCAAGCTCTGGAGGTGAGTACAGTACAGGACTTGGGGACAGAGTCCCGACCTGGACACTAGCCAGCGACCAAGAGGCTGATGAGGGTGCTCAGAGGGCCAACTGATGTACCCCAGTCTCTCACGTCAAGTGTGAGGGTGGTCGAAACGAAACGCCAAGCCAGCCTTCTGTACCAGACCTTTGTGGCACCTGCTGCAAGTTGCACGATGCAGCAGCAATGTGGTGAGGCCGGTTCTTCAGTGCTGCTGCAGTAGTCAACAGATGCCTGCATGACCAACCCACCATCGCCACACACCCCACCCTCCCACCCCCTCGCCCACCTCTCCAACCACCCCCCCTCAGGCCCAGCTGGCAGGTGGCGAGTACGACCCCACCTCCACCAAGGTGCTGCACTTCGTGTCCAACCCGTCAGCCGAGGTGGCGCGGCTAAAGCAGGCTGCAGAGCTGGACAGGCTCACAGCAGAGAACGAGGAGCTGCGCGCGGCACTCAAGCGGGCAGCGGCAAATCAAGGTAGGCTGAGGAGGCTGAGCAGGCACCCAAGAGGAGACCCTCTGCTCAACTGGTGATGCAGCACACTGTCACAGAATGAGTGGCTTGCTGTGCCTACAAGCTGCTATACACCTTACATGTTGATGTTTGGCAACACCATATGCAAGGCGCCAAGGACAGTCTACCAATCAACTCTCGCTATGCTTTGATTGGGGCAGTACGCCCAGCGCTATCACATAAGTCACTTCTGCCCAACTTGCTTCTTCTTCACATCACACAGGTCCCACAGCACCAGCCAGCGCCAGCACAGCTGCAGCAGCAGCAGCTGCAGCAGGGGGTGGCGATGACGCGTTGCTGACTGCCGCCCTGTCTGCTGCTGAGGCCAAGCTGCTGGCACGGAAGCTGGCGGCTGCTGAGAAGCAGATCAACGCGCTCAAGGAGGTGTTCAACAAACGCGTGAAGGCCTTCAGGGACAGCGTCAGGTGTGTTGGGGGTCTGCTGTGGCAATGTAGGGTCTGTACTGACAGTGTGGAGAATTCGCTGCAGAGTGTTGGCCCTGTCTATGTAGCCAAGTCGCTGTGCAGGCACTTCCTGTGCAACTAAGGCCATGTGTGACAAGAAACAGTGTCAGTTGTGCTGGGGTGAAGGGCTGACCCGTCCAGTAGACAGCTTTTATGGCAGCGGCCGCAGAGCACAAGTAGTGCCATTGTCTATGGTATATTTTCAAGGACGAAATCGGTTCTCGCCTGTGCTGCGATTTCGTGTGGTGTGCAGGACGTTGTTTGGCTACCGGCTGGAGATGGTGAGCGACCCCTGGCCAGATGTGGCGCACGCCCCCACAACCTACACACTGGCGTCCACTTACGGCCCCAAGCAGGACACCCTCATGTTCAGGTGGGGAGGCACAGCAACTCTGCTACACCACACTTAGGCAACGCGTGGCGGCTCATACTGTACCTAGGTAGGGGTGATGGCAATATCCCCATTGGCATTTCATCCTATGCACACCCCACCACCCCAACCCCTGGTACATTGGATGGCCACGCCAGAACCGCATGACCCCTGCGGGCAATGGTGATGGTGGTGGAGACGACAACCTGCCCCAGCATCATGTCTCTCACACATTTACCACACTGCTGTTGCTGCAGGTACCACCCGGAGCGTCAGCCGCAGTACAGCCTGATCAAAACACCCCTCAGTCAGCGGCTGGAGCAGGACGTGCGGGTGTTCATTGGGAACTTCAACAGCATCCCCGCCTTCACTGCGAACTACACGATGACACTCTTCCAGCAGTCCACAGCAGGGGCCTGAGCGTGCATGCATTTGGGCATGTAGCATGTAGCATATATATGTAGCATTGATAGCTAGCCACGTATAGATGTGTGTTGAATTTGCGTCGTTGTCGGTGGTGACAAGGTTTAGACAGACGTCTTGGGAGGCCAGCAATGAGCAGAACTACATGGCAGGCGGGTGTATGTAGCAGATGAGGGTTAATGTTTTGCAGCACAAACAGCTGTAACAAAGCTTGTGTATGTGTCGTAGTTGACTCTACTAGTACTCGTATGGCACCAGCGTATGGCACCAGCTAACACTACTGCCCCTTATGTATCTCTGTGGTAGCCTGAATAAACTTTTTGCCTATAGCTGTCCATATCCCACACCAAACCACGGGACATCACTGACTATTGCCGCCACATACTGCAAGCTCTGTATAAGACACCCCACCCTCCAGAACCAGGAAGCCTCCAAAACCCCGAATCAACCTGCAGGGTCAGCACCGTTCCTTACCAGACCACTAAACCCTCCTGCCCAAACTCTTGCCCTGACCCTCTCCCTGCACTCACTTGTTTGGCCGGCACGTGGCCCTAAAATCGCCGTCAATCAGCGGCAGCACCACTGCATAGCGCCCTCCGCTGCTGCTGCCGTCAGTGCTGCTGCTGCTGGCGCTGCCGCTGGCTGCTGCCTGCTGGCCGTCCTCCTCGAGCTGCAGCAGCAGGAACTGTGTCTCTGGCGGCAGCGTGTGCAGGCTGCTGCCCCACTCGGGCGTCATCCACCACAGCTTGTTGCGCGCACACGCCAGGTAGCGCTTGAACTTGAGCTGCAGCACGATGACAACAACACGTGGTAGGACGAGTTGACATGTTTGGGTTCAACCCCAAAAAACCCCAAGTTGAGCCCTTGAAAACATGACAGACAGCCCAAAAACTGAGAAGACAGACAGCCAGAAAGGCAGAGACAACCAGTGGCACACATGCGCAAAACACAATTGCGGACTTCAGCATAGCATACCTCAACACCCACCACCACAACATTCATACGCCTCCTTGACGCTTGCAAGCAGACCCCGCCCGTCTGACTTTGACGTCCCATGCATGCCTTGCCCCAGCCTCGATCCCTGCCCAATACACCAGCACCCCATGCTTGCTGACTGCAGCCCACCAAACCAATCAACCATGACCCCCGACACCCCCCCCCCCTCACACACCCCAAAACCTCAAGTTACCCCCCCCCCCTGCTCACTCGTCCGACCGTGAGATCCCAAGCATGCGATGCCCCATACTTGCTGACTGCAGCATTGAGGGACACATTGAGGTGCAGCCCCTCCAACATCAGGTTGCCGCCCTCACAATACCCCGCCTCCTCCCACCACCACAACCAATTGCGACAACTCACTCAACCAACACCCACCCCAAACCTCCCAGCCCCCACGCCCCCACCCCCTTGCTCACCCGTCCGACTGTGACATCCCAAGCATGCGTTGCTCCAGCTTCACTCCTAGACCCAAACACCAACGCCCCATACTTGCTGACTGCTGCATTGAGGGCCACATTGGGGTGCAGCCCCTCCAACAGCACATTGCCCTGCCCATCACAGATCACATCCCCTTGCACTGACAGGGGGATGGTGCTAGGGTGGTCTAAACTGGGGCCTGCACCTGCTGCTGCTGGGGCCAGCTGCGGTGGAACGTATGGCGGATCCATACTGCTGAACGATTGCTGCTGCTGCAATTGCTGCTGTGGGATGAGAGCCTGGCTCTGCTGCTGCGTCCACTGCTGAGGCGAGCTGGGCAGCGGGCTCCCTGGGTGTTTGAATGAGGTTTGAATGGGTTTGAAAAGAGACGGGCAGAGTGGCGGTAAGTGCGATGAAGGAGGGGTTGAGGGGAGGGACAGGCTGATGTAACCTTGGCATGATTCAGCAGCTGCTGTACTGCAGGATCTGAGGTAGATCAATGACAGATATGGAAAGATCACATTTGTTCCCAATGCTGAGAAGGCATAAGTAACACTGCCCTGCAAGTGCAAGTCCGATAGCCTGACAGAGCAGCTGAGCCCCACTGCCTGTGTGAGCGCAGTGACACAGAGGTGCAGTGCTCTGCATAAGGCCACACGCTATGCTTACGTGATTCCACGTCCACTGCCCTACGTGCTGCTGTAATGGTAGCCAGCCTAGGGCAAGGCCTCAGCCTCCTAGGTGTCAAGGGGGCAATCTGCCGAGGCCTGCTGTAGGACAGAACCAAGCGGCAGAGACACCAGCCACAGCAACAGGGGTGTGAAGGCTGGATATGTAAAGCAGTATATTCGTGCCGAAAGTAACAAACCTGCATGCATGCCGAAATCAACAGATAGCTGCACAGGCAGAAGCTCTGCAGGAGCCATGGAGCCACTACTGTCAATGAGCAAATCACAGCAAACGCCACCCCTAGCCACCTACGTCAACACCCCAGCAGTCCTGCACTGATTGCGGCAAAAAACCGCACTCCTGAAAGGTGTCCTGCCAGTCCTGAGCCTGCTGCTGCTGACCAGTGTCTGCATTGAGCAGAGGGCCGCAGCAGTTTGGGTATCGTAATGATGAATTCAGTAAGCTTCCGAAAAGACAAAATCGGTAGACGTTCCAACTCTTCTCTTTTTCTCTGACGTGACGTAGTGCTTGTGTGGCGTGAAACACAGTCCGAAGGAGAGACAAGCGCAAGCAATAAAATCCATTTGCTAATGTCTGTGATGTCAACGACTCAAGCACGCGATGGTTATGCTTCTGACTCGGAAATAACGCCACAACAATGACCAGCCTGCAAGCAGATGCAAAATGAGGACGATCACCGTATTATTACCCCACATACTGGTGACACCAACGGCACTGTGATGGGAGGCACCAGGCATCATGCAAGATGTCCCACAGCGCCCCAGTCCCGCCCCAGTTCCCCCCCCCCCCCCCCCACACACACACACACACATGCGCACTCACACCCCACTATCCCGGTTGGCCCACGTTGCACTCCAACAAACAAGACACTCACCACCTGGAACTCAGAAGCCAACACAGGTTGGTTCGCAACACAGGTTGCTGCTCACCAAGGCTTGTCCAGCAGCCATGTCCCAGCCTAGACTGGTCTGATCAGGCCTTATGACGCCCCTTCACTGGCATAACCTGTACTCTAGTATGACGCATGTCAAAGCCCGTCCCATTTCGCGTGTGGACCTTTGCATCCCCAGCAAAGCCCCAGCACTGTTCGCACTGCTTGCAACCAAGTGGTCGGCACCAGCTGCAGGGGCCTGTCTTATCAGGCGTAGTGAGACACGTAGTCATGCTTGACAGTGGTCCGGCACCCCTTGTTGAACACTTTGGCGTGCAACACACTACATTGATAAAGGGGTTTGTTCGCGGCAATATGCTGGGGGTTGAATTATGATGCAAGCAAGTCGGTGTGCAGCAGCAGCAGCAGCAGCAGCAGCAGCAGTAGGCCTGCTACAGGAACCCCTCCCTCTGCAGGGCTTGACTCTGTACCTGATTCAGACTGACGCGTGGCATGATCCATACGGCACTGAGCGTCCTACTTCATGATGTCGGTGATTGGCTGGCGTGAGCCCCTGAATTTCAGCTTCATAGCTACAGGCCTATGACTGATTGGTGATTGGTGTGGACCTCAGCTTCAACAGCTTCAAGCGGTCGTGCCAGCCTTGCAAGCTTGGTGGGTGTGCGCTGTGTTCAAACGCAGAAAACACACGCACAGGCACATGGATGACTGATGTCCATCGAAGGGGAGTTACATCAGTCGTCTGGATCAGAAAATGCTCAGCAAAGGGGTGGTGTGTGCTGAGCGCTGAAAGCCTCCATTTTCAGCAATTCCCCCCAATGCACTGCTCAAGAACATAATCACCCTGCCCAGCACTGTCCAGAAGTGTGGGCCCAGAGTGGGTTCAGGAGAAAGCTGCAGGACAGCTGTGCCTTTCATGCCCACTTCGACTTCGACTCCGAAGTTTCATGCCCATCCATGAACATGAAACGTGACGGGTCAGCGTGTGCTCTTAACTCTTGATGCCACGTAGAAATAAACACAAACCTATCGATCCTTGCAATGGCGCACATTGGCTGTGCAGCAACTTTTTCGCACGGTATGACACCGTCCGCAGTTGCCTTGGCTCTGCTTAGCTCAGAGAGCAAGCATCTGGACCCAATATTTGCTTCGTAACACAGTTTTTCCTGTGTTCAAACGAACTGCGTTCAATTCACTGCAAGGAGGCACTACACTGACAACATTCGTGCTCGAATCAGCAGGTACGCATGCTTCGATAGCTCTCAGGAGCTGATATCAAAGTTTCATGAGTGACGACTGTTGCTGTCGTTGCAAGCAGCAGTCGTGCTGCTGATGTTGTTGTTGAATTGTGCATGTGACACCCAGCAGCAGCAGGATACTGCTTTGGTTCCTTTCAAGCAGCATTCTAAATTCTTTGTTTGTTTCATTGACCCCCATGCAGCCTGCAACACAGCGCTCCTACCCTCCAATGGCAGCAACAGCCTGGCCCCCAGGTCTCCCTCTTGTAGCCACACAACAGAGGTCCCAGCTACCAACAGCTACAGCATCAAGGGAGAGTTCGCAGGTTCCGAAGTGCTGCTGACCGGAGCATCAGGCTACATCGGCAGCGTGGTGCTGGAGCAGCTGCTGCGCACCACTGATGTGGGCCGGGTGCACCTGCTGCTGCGGCCACGGAAGGGCCAGAGCATCCAGGACAGGGCACACAAGCTGCTGCAGGGAGCTCTCTTCCACAAGGTGGGTGGCACTGCGGTGCTGCAACAATCCAACAATGAAATGTCAGCTGGCAGCATTGGCTGCAGCAGCAGTGAAGGCTGTTGCAGCTCCTCACACATACCTCACCCCTTTCAGCACTAGCACTATCTGCTGAGGAAGCAGCAGCAAAGCCAGCTGTTGGCTGGCTGTCTCTGCACTGTCTGCTTCTGTTCCCACTGCATGTATATGCATCCCTCCCCTGCTGCTGGCTTCCTTGCTGCTTCTGCGCAGGTTCGTGAGGATACTTCCCTGCTGTCTAAGGTCGTTGTTGTTGGTGGCGACATCAGCCTGCCAGGCCTGGGCCTGAGCCCCTCAGACAGGGCGGCACTCAGCAGCAGCGTCAACTTCATCATACACTGCGCAGCAGACATACGGCTGGAGGCAGACATACAGGTCAGTGACAGGGGGACTCCGGGAAAGGGGGTGAGAGGGAATGTCGTACACCAGTGGACGCTGCTTACACATGGCTTTCCTGTGGAGGGAGATATCTCTTCAATGGCAGCAGCCAGGGCACATGCCACCCGTGCCACTGTCATGAGTCATGACGCATATAAAGGGACGCAGCAAGTGGGTATACACATAGGTAATCACTGTGACTGTAGCTTCTTATTGCTGTATCATGCTACTAATTGCATGCATGCACAGTTCAAACCCACATCAGGATCATGCACCAAGCAAAACACCAACACCGCTCACCACACGTCTTGTGGCCTAGCAGTCCGTGAGCCAACCACCGAGCACTCACAGCCCAGTGTTGACAGGAGTTTTTATTGTTGTTGCTGCTGCTGCTGCTGCTGCTGCTGCTGCTGCTGCTGCTGCTGCTGCAGGAGACCCTGACCAGCAACTACGAGGGCACGCGCACGGTGCTTGAGCTGGCCGCGTCAGCGCAGCGCCTGCGCGGCCTGGTGCATGTCAGCAGCGCCTTTGTCAACATGAACATGCCGCGCGGCTCCATCATAGACGAGGCGGTCTACCCACTGCGCCTGGGCAGACAGGTGGTGGACGTGGAGCAGATAGCAAAGGTGGGAGCAGGGTGTCGAGGGTGGGTGGTGGGTAAATGATAGCAAGGGCTGTGGTGCTGAGATAGCTTTGGGCACGTAGTTTACGTGAAGCAGGTCGCTCAGGTGGGGTCAGAGGGGTGGTCAGTCTGTAGCAGCGGGTGTGCTCCTAACAGGGCTCTGGGAGGGGTACATGCTTGACGTGGTTTCTGTGGTGTGCATACGCAGACCGCAGTTTCAGTGCCCTGTGTTAGGGGCTTTGACTACTGCCTATGGTGCCTCAAAAGTCATGCTGTGGTGAAATGTAGCATGTTATGTACTGTTGACAAGTGGAGAAGCTGGGGAAGGTGACCTGCAGAGTGCAGCCAAATAAATGGACCTGTTGCATGTGTGAACATGCTGCTGCCAATTGCCCTGTGTCACCACACAGGAGTTGATGTCAATTTCAGGTGCCGAAGCAAACCAGCGGGCGGAGACATACACACAGCTGTGGAACTTTGCAAACACATATGCACTGGGCAAGCACATGAGTGAGCAGCTGGTGGCTCGATACCAGGCACAGCTGCAGCTGCCAATCGCAGTGGTGCGGCCTAGTCTGGTGTCTGCGATTGCTGGCAAACCCTACCCAGGTGTGTGCCTCAGTTGGTGACAGCTAGGCTTTGGGGCTTGGCTTTGGCAGCAGCAAGAGGTGCAGTTTCAAATCCCATGATGGTGCCCTTTCATGCCTCCACAGCCAGCAGCTGACGTAGGGTGTCATCAACATCTCGACAGCCACCATCTGCAACGCGCTTTTCAGCTTGGCTTACAAACTTGAAAGCTCATCCCTGAAAAGGTGTGAATGAGCTGCCTGCAACCTGGCGGCATAGCAGCATCACTGCAGCTGCTGCTGCAGGGTCATCAGCCTCCCCCCCTCCCTTTCCAGGTGCCGACAGATGCGGCTTGACACCACCCTCCCTGTCACCCTCCCGCCCTTGTGCAGGGTATGTCGGCAACTGGGCTGGCCTCATCGGTGCTTCTGCAGCAATGGCAGTTGGGATGTATGACAAACTCAGCAGCGTGTCTCTGCAGCCTACCAGTGTTTGGGACGTGGTTCCCGCAGACATGGTCGCAGCAAACATCCTGGCAGCCGCTGCTGCTGTGAGCGCAGGGGCAGCTGCTGCAATCAGCCACGTAGCACGTTCAGGTGTCGTGAAGGGCAGTGAAGACGATGCTCGTGTTGTTCTGGGCTACACGCATCCCCTGTCGGCATCTGAGCGTGTCCGCTGCAAGCAGCCGCTCGGCAGCAGCGAGATCGGCACATTTGCGGTCAAGGTCGCGGCCAAGTGCGAGCCAGACGTCACATCAGACGCTGAGACCGTGACAGAAGGCGCCAGCGACCTGATCCCCGCGCAGTGCGTGTTTGACGACAGTGACCTCAACGTCGGGACGAACCCCAGCGAGAGCGGCAGTGACAGCCCTTCCTGGCTCTCACTCGTCTCATATCGCGCACAGAACCCCCTGTTCAGCTGCAGCATCCCCGGCAGCCCTCGCGACCTCACCAGCGCAGGTACTGCGTCAGCAGCACACAGTTTGGCTGGCACACAGCAGCTGCGCCAGCGCCTGCCGCTGCTGATTGTGCATGCCGCCACCAGCAGCACCTACCCCCTCACACTGATGGAGGGCTGGAACTACCTGCTGCCCTTCATGGAGGCACACCCGCCACCATTCAGGTATGAACAAGAATTCCCTCAACTGGGGCAGATTGGTTGGTGGCCTTGCACGCTGACGCAGCAGCAAGCACAGCTGACAGCCACCTCTGCTGCCATGCAGTGAACCTAAAATTGCACAGGAGCACTCCCTGCCCCAACAGTTTGGCGGAGAGTCCCTTGCAAAGCATGCGCGCCTCAGCCTGACAGAGTCGAGGTGGCAATGAAGAGTGCTTACTGGCTCTTCCAAAAACACAAACAACATTCATTGCACCTACTTGACAACAATCGAAACAAGGACTGCACGGACCGGGCTCCTTCACAAACCCAGGAGGCCACCCTTGACTCCTGCCGTTACTGCGTTCTGCCTCTGCTGCCGCAACACACCCGCACTGCTCTAGGCTGACCTACGGCAAGCTGCCTCGCATGCCCGCCGACTTCAAGCCAAACCTCCTAAGTGTTGAGCTCGCCCGGCACTTTCTCAGCTGGAAGGTCTGGGCTGTTAGCAAGCTGCTGCGGCTGCTGGGGCACCAGAAGGCAGTCCGCAAGCTGCAGGCTGGCCTCGAGGCCTTCAGTGTGCAGAACAACCCCAAGAATGACACGCAGCTGGTGTTTTCAAGCAGGGCTTTGCTTGCTTTGGAGGCTGCATTGGACCCTTCAGAGGCTGGGGAGTATCTGCTGGTTTGGAGGCCGGTGACACAGCGCCTGGAGGGAGCACCAGGCCTGGGTAACTCGGCAGCGTCACTCCAGGACAGCAGCACTGCTGCTGGCACTGCTGCCAGCAGTGGGGGTGAGGGAGGAGCAGCAGGAGGGTTTGAGAAGGCAGGAGGGGCACGTGCTGGAGGTGCTTTGGCTCCTGTGGGAGGTGACCTGACTTGGAAGCGGTACCTGCACACACAGATGGCTGGGGTGTACAGTGTTGTGTTCGGTGTGGAGCTGCCGCAGCAGCAGCCGGCAGCAGTGGCAGCAGTGGCAGCAGTGCAGGGCAAGGCGGCAGCAGCAGCAGGCGAGCAATGCATTGTGCATGACTTCAAACGGATTAAGTGAAGGCCCCCAGCAGCCCCACCTTCCTGGACGCCCCCGGACACCCCTGGACCCCATTTCAGTGTCAGACTGAGTGCTACTGCTGTGTGCTGTGCTGTGTGCTGAGTGCTAATGCTGTGTGCTGAGTGCTAATGCTGTGAGATGCAACACTGGTGTAAGCCAGCACATGACTGCACTTCATGTGGGCGTGGGTGTAGAACGCATGTCTGTGTTGAGTACGTTTTGATTTCCTGGGGATGGGGTGGGGTTGAGGAAAGGGCAGGGGTGAGCAGCAGTGGATCCAACACTCACGGTGACCCTTTCTGTGCATGTCAGTGATGGACTCTGAGCACAAGCTCATGTTGCCCGGCAGATTGAGGCCCAAGGTCACTGCTGGGGGCTGGAAGGACAGCTCTGTGAGCTGAAACTTTGCGGCTGGCACGTATTCTGCACTTGATTGCAGATACTGTGTGTTTGAGTGTGGGCTTGCAGTTGTCACGGGAAGAGTGTCTAGGGCAGGTCACCTACGGTTGTAGAGGCAGCAGAGTGGACGCATCGCTCAGTGAAGAGGTTGGGACAGCAGCTGCTTTGTCAGGCTGGAGAGTGTGTATGAGGGAAAGAGTAGACGCATGAGGCTAGACAAATGAGACAGTCACAGCAGCAGAAGCATAGGTAGTGTGCGCATGCGTGGTCTGCAGCTGCCAGTTCCGTGGCAGTATGGAGTGTACTTTGATTGCTATGGCGGGTTATGCAGCATGGCGGCTAAATAATCATGCATGACATTGGGCGTGTGCCCTCAGTTTGGCTCACAGCATACTATGTGCTACTCCCCCGCTCCCCTTGAAACAGCCTGTAGCCCCCCTGAGGCTGCGCATTACCAGGGATAGCTATTGCATGCGCATGCAGGCATGTGCACACAAATTGCCCGCACACTTGTGATCAACAGGTACGTATGGCTAACCTTACGCATGCGGTGCTGGAACCAATGTTATCTGTTCAGTTGTGTCATGGCAGCGTTTGAGTAGGCGGTGTGGGCAGCATCCAGTCTGGTCAGTGCACCTGTCATATAGGGCAACAGGATTGCCGGCCTGCTGCAGCTGTACACCAAGTGTTGTTGTGGTTGAGCTGTGTCTGCATTGAGTAAAGAAGTTGTGGGTCCCGACAGGTTTGCTGTGCTGCTCCTGGCAGCACCCCTCCACTGCCTGTACAGGCAGTGCAGTGACTCTATTTCTGACATGTGGGGTGACTCTGCTTCTACTACTACTGTAACACACCAAGTCTTTCGACAACTTACACAGGCAAGTTGAGGTATGCTAACGAACGATTTTTGTTTAAGGAGGTTCACAGCAGTAGTGGAAACAGCTATTCAGGATTAGATCACACCAGCAACCAATCATGATTACATCACATCGCTGGTTCGCACCCAAACACCCAAAACCAGTAAGCGGCGGCCACACAGCACAAGGTTGGCCGCTGTACTAGACAAAAGCGAGCGCGCAGAGGGCCCAAACACCCCACAGCGCGGTGTACCACCACACCTGCACACCATACCAATATGAAGGACTAAATCCCCCCCACACCTAATTCAAACAAACACTAATAGGGTTGCCCCAGTGCCAACCAAGCAAGGCATTAGAGCGGCCAGCGCCCCCTGAGAAGAAACCAACGCTCAGACCTTGTGTGATGCGCACACACTCCAGGGTGACAACAGCAACTATGGTACAGAATGAGGCAGACAAACATATACACATCATAGCCAAGACCCTAGAAGCACAACAGCACCGCCACATAGAAAAGGCTCCCCTGCTTGCCAGACCCCGCTCCTGAACGCGCCGCCGACTGCTGCTGCTGGGGGTTGGAAAAAATGTTCTGCATTCCGTGCACGCTCTAGTGGCGCCAAAGCCACAGCGAGGCGCCACAACATGCATGTTTTGGGGGGGATTGCAGCATGCTGGGTCGCGCAGGGTGTTGCACCCGTTGACCGTGATGACGGTGTTTTGACGGTCAGCGGCGTGATGGACAACCCGTGAAAGTCACTGTCGATTTGAGAGCTGTAAATGCGTAGATGCAAGTTGGGATGGCAGACACTGTCAGCAGCACACGTCTTCCTAAAGTGCTGTCGCCGACGGTTGCGGTCAACGCACTGTCCACGTCGGACTACGTGCGTGTCCGTGCGTGCAGTGGATAGATATCACACCTCCTCCAAATCAAGGGGCCGTTTGGCCGGGCTCGAAGGAGTTGGTCCAACAATGCGTATGATGACATAATGCCGGCATGGCAGTGGTGTGGTCTTCGCCCATGCCCCTTCTTCAGCCCTCACTACTCCACGACAGTGGCCTTGTGCAGCAGTACTTTCAACCTCCTCAGCAGCAGTTAGCAACATTCAAAGGGTGTGTGCAGGAGCAACCCAGTGGGGTGGGCTTCGTCCACCCCCCTTCCCCCTGCAATCACCATCCAACCTCAGTGGCCTAGTGCAGCAGTACTTGTCAACTCCTTAGCAGCATTTCACAACACAAGGGGGGGGGTGCAGGGGGAACCCAGTGGGGTGGGCTTCGCCCACCCCCCTTCCCCCTGCAATCACCATCCAACCTTAGTGGCCTAGTGCAGCAGTACTTGTCAACTCCTTAGCAGCATTTCACAGCACAAGGGGGGGGGGGTGCAGGGGGAACCCAGTGGGGTGGGCTTCGCCCACCCCCCTTCCCCCTGCAGTAATAAAGTCATAAAGTCCACAAGCCCACGCAAGGTAGGTCATGTCCTTATGACCCTATGTCAACAATTCACCCCACTCCATCACCCTCCGACCATTGTCATCATAACCTGTCCATGAACGGGCGATGCATCCACCCTTGTTCCATCCCACCGGTCCATTCCCATTCCATCCTTGTCAGCCACCTCAATCACACCCTCCAGAACCCGCATGGAACCCAATCAAGGCCATGCGATGTACCCGTCCTTCATTCAACACCCCATCATAGCCACCAGTCCCGACTTGATACTTCAACACCGGCAAACTCAACCTGGTCCCACCTCAACCATTACCCCATAACCCTGATAACATACCCCAGAATCGCCACTAAGTGCGATATGAGTCCGATGTATAGTCCCTCACAGGCCTGCCGTGCTGATTGCAACGGCTATCTCGCCATCCTCTTGAACAGTGAAGATGGACCCCCACTTGTTCCAGAAAGAGGCAAGGGACAGCACAGGTGAGGGACCTCGTAGCCATGCCAGAGGCACCCCTAAACCCACCCGAACATCCACCCCCACCCGCCGCCAATCCCGCCTCATCTGCTGCTGCAGCTGTGAACGGAACCGACTTGCAACAGCCTTGGCCGTGAATCGCCCGCTGCCTGATGCACCTGCAGCAGCCCCCTGGCTGCTCACACTACTGCTCTGTGAGTCACCAGTGCTGCTGCTGCTGCTGATGGTGGGGGTAGTGCTGTCAGTGCTGTCCTGACTACTGACACCCTGACTGGTACCGTAGCAACTGCTGCGTACCACCCATATGGACTCCAGCAGCAGTAGTCGCATGTGTGTCCACATCTGCTGCTTTGCCAGCGGCGGGGCCCACACGCTGTCATCATCAAGCAGCAGCACCCGGCTGCTGCTGATTGGTACGACTGCTCCCGGCTGCACCATTTGCCACAGCTGTGCAAACCATTGCCATGCTGCAGCCGCCACCGAACACTCCACAAAAAGGTGCGTGAGAGTCTCGAGCTGCGGCTGCTGCTGGCACTGCTGTGCAGGGCAGACGAACTGCGCAGGGTTGGCTGTGTGCAGGGCAGACGAACTGCGCAGGGTCGGCTGTGGTGTATAGAGGACACTGGGCGCACAGTCAGGCCCTGGATGCCCTTCGGGTTGCTTCTCACGGAGCTGTCTGCACGGCCCTGCAATGGTGTCCCCTGCACAAGGGGTGCCGTGGGGTGGGTGTCACAACAGGTTGCCCCATCCTCCCGCTGGATCTTTTTATGGAGTGAACCACCGGTTGCTTGGTCCCGCCCAATGTAACTGATCACTTTCAAAAAAAAAAACTGCGCAGGGTCCATCCTGCCTGAAGACAGCATGCGCCTTGCACCCACCTTCACCCCTGCATTCTGCAAGCGCCAACCAAACGCCCGCAGTGACCGCGGCAGCCTTTTGTGCCCTGCCCTCCTGTAAGCAGCCACCCACTTGTAATTGCTGCTATCTACAGGCCCAATGTGTTGCGACACCGGGTCCTGCAGGTCATCATGTGCGGGGCTGCTAATCTGCAGCTGCTGCTGCATTTGCTGCTGTCGCTGCATGGTAACCACTGCTGCTGCTGCTGCAGCGCGCTGCCGTGGAAGCTCTCGCTCCCGTGGGGGGTCCATCCACGGCGCATGGTATGCTGCCATGAGGGCAGCATCACTGAAGCGCTGCTGACCGCTGCTGCTCCCTTGGCTGCCGCCGATTGCACTACCCTGCTGCATCTCCAGAAAAGACCGCTTAAGAGCCACCTCCATCTCCTGTAGGCCCTCCTGGGGCGCCTCAGCGCCCTGGCGGTTGCGCCACAATCGTGGGCGCATGCCTACCCCCGGAACCCATCCCTCCCTAAGGTGCTGACCACAGTGATGCTGCAACAGCCGCTGTGTTGCCACCTTCGGCTTAAACTGCAGCACCCCCACAGCAATCCCCAGCCCCCACACACTAGGGTCCACGTTGATGTCGGTCCATGGTCCCACCAGGAACACCGATGATCTGTGCGGCCGTTGTGGCTGCTGTGGCTGCTGGGCTCCTTGCTGCGATTGCTGTTGCTGTGTTGCCTGTGTTGCCCCCGCTTCCTGCTCTCCCTGCTGGGACTGCTGCTGCCGTTGTTGCTGTTGCAGCAGTGGCAAGGAGGGATGCAGCACCTGCGACACATCCACCACACAGCAAGACACCCACTGGAGGTTCTGAGGGGCTGGCAGGCCCGCATCAGATGCCTCCAGCCTGCCATCCTCCTGCACCCTAAAACCCCTGAACCCCCATCCCCTTCCTGCTGCACCCACTGCTGCTGCAGGTCGGTCCGCCAAGGACCGGCGCTGCCCTCCTGCAGCGTGTGCTGCCACGGCGGCGGCAGCACCACACCGTCCTGTGCCGGCTGCCCTGTCAGCAGCTGCTGCACCTGGCCCAATGTGGTGCCCACCCCCCTGTTCAGGCTTGAAGGCAGGCTGCCCGCTGCAGGCGGCATGACACCGTCCAAGCTGCTGCCCACGCTGTGATTGCCCACTAACAGCTCCAGCCGCAACTGCTGGCAGCTCATAGCATCATGCGAGACATGCCTGTGGATGCCAACCCGCTGAAAGGCCTCTACGTACGCTGCGTGGCGCTGCTGCAGCCTACGTTCCCTGACTGCTGTCTGCAGCGGCGCCTTCGACTGCTGCACTAACACCGCCTCCCCAAGGCCGGGCAGTGCACGGCGCAGGTTCGCCCTCATGAATGGCTTCCATGCTGCCCGCCTGGGATGCAGCAGCGCTGCTGCTGTGCGTGCCTGCATAGCTGCTGCATGCGCCCTGACATCAACCTGTCCTGACCCTCCCATGGCGACTGGCAAGCTGGCCACCGCTGCAGGAGGGCTCTCATTCCACTGTTTGATGTGCGCCTCCCGCGCACAGCCCTGCCCCGTGACAAAGGCTGTGAGGCGGCGGTGGATCCTGGACATGAGGTCAGCTGGCACCGCCACAAACTGCGCGTGGTATGTGAGGCAAGACTCCATGACCTGCCGTGCCACTGCACAGCGCCCCACATACGTAAGGTCCTGCCTCGCCCACTGCCGCACCCGCCACGAGATGGTCTGCAATCGCTGCGTGTACAACGCTGCCGCATGTGGTTCCGCCCCTGATGCTGATAGCAGAATACCAAGGTGCCTGATGGGGTGCTGTGCTGTGTCAGGGAATGGGATGCCGGTGCCTGGGTCAACCCCCACAAACGGCTGCTGCACACCCACCTCCATCCCCTGACACTTGCCCACGTTCAGCTTTGCACCGCTGGCAGCACAGAACGGCTCCACAACCCTCTGTATCAACACCCCCACCCCCTGCCTGCTGGCTGCATGCAGAGTGGTGTCATCCGCATGCTGCATGCAGCAGGGTGCTGCCGACCCATCCGGCATCCTGATACTGTCTACCTCCCCTGCTGCCTGAAGAGCCCTACACCTGGCTGCCAGGGGCTGCGCTGCTATGACGTACAGCAGCGGGCTGAGTGGGCTACCCTGCGCACACCCTGAAGGGATGTCAAACAGCCGGCTCAAAAAAAAAAAAAAAAAACAGCCGGCTGACGTGGCCGCTGGTGAAGACAATGCGGCCCTGCGTGCCTGCCAGCAGCAGCTGCACCCATCTGATGGTGCCAGCTGGGAACTGCATGGCAGACATGCACTGAAACAGCCACCCCCTGTCCAACCTATCGTAGGCCTTCTCAAAATCCAGGAACGAGATGCAGCCTGGCTGCTGCTGTGCCTGGAGGTAGTCGATTTCCAGTGCTGCTTTGGCCTCATCAAGGGTGATTGTGCCGTCCCCGTTTGGCCCCAGACACTGCTCCTGCTGCTGCGCTGCATCTGTGGGGTGACAGGAAAAGAGGCCGTCCGCCGCTGAGTCATAAAAGTCAGCCAGCCTGTCCCCAGCTGCCGCCACCCCATCCCTGGTGTTGGTGGAGATGGTGCTGCCGTCCGCCGCAGCCACAGCGCTGATGTACTGTGGCTCTGGCAGCTCCTTGCCCAACCGGTACCCCAAAAGCTGGGTCTGCCATCCCCAAACAGCTCCCATAGCACCTCCCCTGCCTCCCCCTGCTGCTGCCGCTGCTGCACCCCATAGTTAGTGAGGCGCTGCTCTGCCTTTAGGATGTTGTCCTGCGTCCGTGCTGACCCTTCCGCCCGATGCTGTTGGTACGCAGTGGCCACATTCCTACGCAACCGCCGCAACTCAGCTTCCCGCTGTAGCTTCAGCTGTTGCTGTATGAGCTTGACTGCTGCTGGTGCATGCTGCCTCACTAACTGCTCATACTCCGCTGCGGGATCCTGTCGCGGCTGTTGCTGTTGCTGCTGCTCGAGTGCCGCCTCTAGGCTGTCCTTCATTGCTGCAACAAACGCTGGATCCCCCAGAGCTGAGTTGGGGAAGCGCCAGCTCCTCTTCCGAGAAGGGGCATTGCTGGTGACTGCAGCTTGACCACCACAGGGCGGTGATCTGCTGGGTACCGCTTTTGTTGCGTTGCGGACTTGACCCAGCCGGCATCGACCAGGTCCGCAGACAGGAATACGTAGTCAATCCTGCCTGCAGACGTGGCCAAGTGTGCCGCTGCCGGTGCGATGTGGGGCTGGCTGCCATCCCCGCTGCTACTGCCTGCTATGGCGGCACCGACCCCCCCAGCCCTTGCTGCATTGCTGCCAAAGCTGTAGTGGGTGGGTTGGTGGGCTTGAGGATTATGGTGGCGCCACGCGTCCACCAACCCCTCCCTCTGGTTCACCCGCTGCAGCTGCACTGCGCCCACCATCCGACTTGAATGCCTTGCCTGGGTCCCTGCAACTGGCTGCACGTCTGCCTTAGACAAGCAGCAGTTGAAATCCCCTCCCACAATCAAGCTGGATCCCAGTGCGCCTGCATCCAAACCCTCCTGATAAGCCCCATCGAACCAGGCCTGACGCCCCGTATGGTCATCAGGAGCGTACACGGCCAATGCTGCCAGATGCTGTTCCATGGGGTGGTCCAGACTACCCTCAGCACCCGGCCAGCCCCATCTACATGTTCCACCACCGGCTCCGTCCCAGCCTTGACTACTCTGTCCGACAGCAGCACTGCAACCCAGCTGCAACACGTTCCCCTGGTGCACGGGGCTTGCTGTGCGAGTAGCAGAAGCCCCGCCAAGGACTGCCTGGCCCCGCGCCCTGCTGCGCCCACTTCTGCATCTGCCTTTCTGTCCTGCTGTGGGTCTCAGAAAGGAGTGCAACATCAATGGCCTGCTGCTGCATCTCAGCAAAGAAGGACCTTCGCTTATCTGCTGCAGCAAGCCCGTTGACGTTATCCGCCATCACGCTGAAGGGCCGGAGGCCGTGGGCTCCCGTGCGCGGCATTACGGGACGTGCCCACCACGTGGGCAAGGACGCTGGGGTGGGGTGCTGAGCTGGGTTGATGCTGCTGTTGCTGCTGCTGCTGGCTTCCGTTTTCGCTGCTGCTGCTTCAAGGACAAGGATGCAAACGCGTTCACATCCGGGGAGAAGACAGGGTCACGGTCACTACGCTGCCGACCAGAGCGTCGCAGTGTCTCTGATGGGTCTGCAGCATTGGCTGCAGCACTTGGCGCTGCTGCTGTTGATGGTGCTGCTGCCTCTGCTGCAGCGCCCACCCCATCAGCACCCCGAATGATTCAGTGTGCGGCGCGTAGCGTCGGGTTGATGTCTTTTTTTTTCGGGTTGATGTCGGCGGGTGCCGCGTGATGGTGCGCAGCGGTGGTGGTCCGCAAAAATCGTCTGGTTGGCTCTGATGAAAGACAAAAATAGTATTTTCAAGCGTACCAACATGCACCCCAATTGATTCAGTGTGCGGCGCGTAGCTTCGGGTTGATGTCGGCGGGTGCTGCGTGATGGTGCGCAGCGGTGGTAGTGCGCAAACATCATCTGGTTGGCTTGGTCGAAAGAAAAAAAAGTGTTTTCAAGCGTACCAACATGCACCCCAATTGATTCAGTGTGCGGCGCGTAGCGGCGGGTTGATGTCGGCGGATGCCGCGTGATGGTGCGCAGCGGTGGTGGTACGCAAAAATCATCTGTTGGCTCTGATGAAAGGCAAAAAAAGTGTCTTCAAGCGGACCAACATGCACCCCAATTGATTCAGTGTGCGGCGCGTAGCGTCGGGTTGATGTCTTTTTTTCTGATGTCTTTTTGTTATGGGTTGATGTCGGCGGGTGCCGCGTGATGGTGCGCAGCGGGGTGGTCCGCAAAAAACATCTGGTTGGCTCTGATGAAAGAAAAAATAGTGTCTTCAAGCGTATCAACATGCACCCCAATTGATTCAGTGTGCGGCGCGTTGCGTCGGGTTGATGTCGGCGGGTTCCGTGTGATGGTGCACAGTGGTGGTGGTCCGCAAAAATCATCTGGTTGGCTCTGAATAGGAATAGGAATAGGACACTACGCACGGGCTTTTGGCTTCACACTCGGCGTATATTTCAGGCTCGTGGGTCCGACTTGGATCACCACCACTTCAGGGGCAGCCTAGGCGCCACGATTGGACGATTCAGCAGGCGTATACGGATCATCCTGCAAGCTGAGTGCGGAGCCCGTTCTCGCATCTGCCCACCTGCAACCCCATTCGCGCCTCCTACCGGGATCATAGCTTGCTAGGCTTCCCCGTACCAGTTTAAGCGCTTCCCCACCATTTCTGCGATTGGCACAACGGTTCCCCGTTGCCACTGGTACCCAATCGTGAGTGGAGCCTGCCAGCCTACCGGCATTTGGCAGTTGACTCTGTTTCATCACCAAGGTTCGAACGTGTGCCCAAACGTGTCTGGATCATGAGCCTAGCCTTTTAACGTCTGTGCTAAGGACGGTTGGCTCTGATGAAAGACAAAATAGTGTTTTCAAGCGTACCAACATGCACCCCAATCGATTCAGTGTGCGGCGCGAAGCGTCGGGTTGATGTCGGCGGGTGCTGCGTGATGGTGCGCAGCGGTGGTGGTGCGCAAAACTCATCTGGTTGGCTCTGATGAAAGACAAAAATAGTGTTTTCAAGCGTACCAACATGCACCCCAATCGATTCAGTGTGCGGCGCGTAGCGTCGGGTTGATGTCGGCGGGTGCCGCGTGATGGTGCGCAGCGGTGGTGGTGCGCAATTATCATCTGGTTGGCTCGGATGAAAGACAAAAATAGTGTTTTCAAGCGTACCAACATGCACCCCAATCGATTCAGTGTGCGGCGCGTAGCGTCGGGTTGATGTCGGCGGGTGCTGCGTGATGGTGCGCAGCGGTGGTGGTGCGCAATTATCATCTGGTTGGCTCTGATGAAAGAAAAAATAGTGTTTTCAAGCGTACCAACATGCACCCCAATCGATTCAGTGTGCGGCGCGTAGCGTCGGGTTGATGTCGGCGGGTGCTGCGTGATGGTGCGTCTGGTTGGCTCTGATGAAAGAAAAAAATAGTGTTTTCAAGCGTACCAACATGCACCCCAATCGATTCAGTGTGCGGTGCGTAGCGTCGGGTTGATGTCGGCGGGTGCTGCGTGATGGTGCGCAGCGGTGGTAGTGCGCAATTATCATCTGGTTGGCTCGGTCGAAAGAAAAAAACAGTGTCTTCAAGCGTACCAACATGCACCCCAATTGAGTCAGTGTGCGGCGCGTAGCGTCGGGTTGATGTCGGCGGGTGCCGCGTGATGGTGCGCAGCGGTGGTGGTCCGCAAAAATCATCTGGTTGGCTCTGATGAAAGACAAAAATAGTATTTTCAAGCGTACCAACATGCACCCCAATTGATTCAGTGTGCGGCGCGTAGCGTCGGGTTGATGTCGGCGGGTGCTGCGTGATGGTGCGCAGCGGTGGTAGTGCGCAATCATCATCTGGTGGCTTGGTCGAAAGAAAAAAAAGTGTCTTCAAGCGTACCAACATGCACCCCAATTGATTCAGTGTGCGGCGCGTACGGCTGGGGTGGCAGTGCTGCTGTCGTCGAGGATTGTGAAGCCGGACACAGAGCGGTAGTAGAGTACACATACGGGGCGGGCAGGGTGCTTAGGGTGGCATGGACAACCCCATGGGGTCAGCAGATGGCGGCAGTGGCTGTGTACGCTCCTGTTGACCATACAGAGCGCGCAGCCTGGTTTGAGGGTCCGTTGCAGGAGGCTTTGGAGTCTGGCGCACTGGGATCTAGCATGATGGTGGGAGGGGACTTTAACTGCGCCATGCAGGAGGTGGATGTGCAGCCAGCTGCAGGGATGCGCCCCCGGCAGTCTAGCCGCATGGTGGGCGCCGTGCAGCTGCAGCAGGTCACCTCAAGGTCAGGGTTGGTGGATGCCTGGCGTCACCATAATCCGCACGCCAGGCAGCCCACCCATTACAGCTACAACCCCAGCACAGCCAGCGGCAACGGCGGAGGCAGCAGGCAGGGAGGTGGGGGGCAAGCAGCGGCGCATGCAGCCACCTCTGCCGGCAGGATTGACTATGTCTTCCTGTCAGCAGACCTGGTGGATGCTGGATGGCTGCAGAAGGCCCCACAGCACAGGCGGTACCCTGCGGACCACCGCCCTGTGGTGGTCAAACTGCAACCGCCCAACATGCCGCTGCTGGGGCAGAGCAGGTGGCGGTTCCCCAACGCAGCAATGGCAGACCCTGTGTTTGTCACAGCACTGCAGGACAGCCTTGACGCAGCCATACAGCAGCAGCAGCAGCAGCGGGTGGGGGGAGTTAATCCGGCAGCAGAGTTGGCGCAGCTCCAGGAGCACGCAACTGCTGCTACATTGATCATACAGAAGCGGCTGAAGCTGCAGCGCCAGGCAGAGCTGCGGCGGCTGCGCCTAGCCGTGGCAACAGCACACTCACGGCATCGGGCGAAGGCAGAGCTCAGACGCAGGAGAACATCCTGGCAGCTGAGGAGCAGCTGACTGACTTCGAGGTCCAACAGCGCCGGCAACAGGGGGAGGCAGGGGATGTGATCTGGGAGCTATATGGGGACGGGAAGCCCAGCTTCTGGGGCTACCGCGTGGGCAAGGAGCTGCCGGAGCCGCAGCACATCAGTGCAGTAGCTGCGGCGGACGGCAGCACCATCTCCACCAACACCAGGGCGGGGGGTGGCGGCTGCAGGGGACACGTTAGCCGACTTCTTTGACCCGGCGGCTGGCGGCCTGTTCTCCTGTCACCCCACAGATGCAGCGCAGCAGCAGGAGCTGCTTGCAGGCATCGATAAGAAGCTCACAACGGAGCAGCAGCAGCAGTGTCTGGGGCCAAACGGGGACGGCACTATCACTCTCGAGGAGGCCAAAGCAGCATTAGACAGCTTGCCCAGGGGGAAGGTGCCGGGCAGTGATGGGCTCACATATGAGTTTTACAGCACCTTCTGGTCGCAGATGGGCCCACCCTTTGTGGCAGCGTGCAACCACCTGTTCTCTCAGGAGGCTGCACAGCTGTCGCCTGAGCAGCGCCTGGGGCTGATCACCTCCTGTTCAAGGGCGGGGGAAGCCTAGGGAGCAGACAGCCAGCTACCGGCCCATCACCCTGCTCAACTGAGACGTGAAGATCCTGGCAAAGGTGGTGGTGCTGCGGGTGGGGCCTGTACTTGACAGCATAATAGACAGCGGGCAGACAGCGTTTGTCCCAGGAAGGGATATAGCAGACAACGTGCTGCTACACCTGGAGGAAATCGACTACCTCCAGGCACAGCAGCAGCCAGGCTGTATCTCCTTCCTGGACTTTGAAAAAGCCTACGACGGTTGGACAGGGGGTGGCTGTTTCAGTGCATGTCCGCCATGCAGTTCCCAGCTGGCATCCTCAGATGGGTGCAGCTGCTGCTGGCAGGCACGCAGGGCCGCATTGTCTTCAACGGCGGCCACCTCAGCCGGCTGTTTGACATCCCCTCGGGGTGCGCGCAGGGCAGCCCCCTCAGCCCGCTGTTATACGTCATAGCAGCGCAGCCATTGGCAGCCAGGTGTAGGGCTCTTCAGGCAGCAGGGGAAGTAGACAGCATCAGGATGCCAGACGGGTCGGTTGCACCCTGCTGCATGCAGCATGCGGATGACACCACTCTGCATGCAGCCAGCAGGGAGGGTGTACGGGTGCTGTTGCAGAGGGCAGTGGAGCCGTTCTGCGCTGCCAGCGGTGCCAAGCTGAACGTTGGCAAATGTCAGGGGATGGAGGTGGGTGTGCAGCAGCCGTTCGTGGGTGTCGACCCAGGCACCGGCATCCCATTCCCTGACACAGCGCAGCACCCCATCAGGCATCTGGGGATTCTCCTGTCAGCAGCAGGGGCGGAACAGCATGCAGCGGCATTGTACACGCAGCGGTTGCAGACCATATCGTGGCGGGTGCGGCAATGGGCGCGGCAGGACCTCACGTATGTGGGGCGCTGTGCGGTGGCACGGCAGGTCATGGCCTCCTGCCTCACCTACCACGCGCAGTTTGTGGCGGTGCCAGCCGACCTCATGGCCAGGATTCACCGTCGCATGACAGCCTTTGTGATGGGACAGGGCTGCGCTCGGGAGGCTCACATCAAGCAGTGGAACGAGAGCCCTCCTGCAGCTGTGGCCAGCTTGTAAGTCGCCATGGGAGGGTCAGGACAGGTGGATGCCAGGGCGCATGCAGCAGCGATGCAGGCACGCACAGCAGCAGCGCTGCTGCATCCCGTCGGGCTGCCTGGAAGCCATTCATGAGGGCTAACCTGCGCCATGCGCTGCCAGGCCTAGGGGAGGCGGTGCTGGTGCAGCAGTCCAAGGCGCCGCTGCAGGCAGCAGTCAGGGAAGGTAGGCTTCGGCAGCGCCACGCAGCATATGTGGAGGCCTTCCAGCGGGTGGGCATCCACAGGCACGTTCAGCATGATGTTATGAGCTTTCAGCAGCTGCGGCTAGAGTTGCTGGTGGGAAATCACAGTGTGGGCAGCAGCACAGACGGGGTCATGCTGTCTGCAGCAGGTAGCCTGCCTCCACTTCTCAACAGGGTGCAGGTACCACACTGGGTCAGGTGCAGCAGCTGCTGACAGGGCAGCCGGCACGGGGCGGAGTGGTGATGCCGCCGTCGTGGCAGCACACGCTGCAGGAGGGCAGCGCAGGCCCTTGGCAGACAGACATGCAGCAGCAGTGGGTGCAGCAGGAAGGGGATGGGGGGGTCAGGGTTTTTAGGGTGCAGCAGGATGGCAGGCTGGATGATCTCCCGCGGGCATGCCAGCCCCTCAGAACCTTCAGTGGGTGCCTTGCTGTGTGGTGGACGTGTCGCAGGTGCTGCACCCCTCCTTCCCACTGCTGCAACAGCAGCAGCGGCAGCAACAGTCCCAGAAGAGGAGCAGGATGCAGGGGTGTCCCAGCCAACACAGCAGCAGCAACAGCCGCCGCAGGAAGCATCCCGGCAGCCGCAGCGACAACAGCACCCACCAAGATCGTCAGTGTTCCTGTGGGTGCATGGGGAGCCATCAAGGTTGACCCTAGTGTGTGGGGCTGGGGATCGCTGTAGGGTGCTGCAGTTCAAGCCCAGGTGGCAACACAGCGGCTGCTGCAGCACCATTGTGCGCAGCACCACAGGGAGGGATGGGTGCCGGGAGTGTGTGCGCCCGCGCTGTGGCGCAACCGCCTGGGCGCTGAGGCGCTGCAGGAGGCCCTGCCGGAGCTGAAGCAGCACAGAAGCGCTCCTTCCAGCAAATGCAGCAGGGCGGCACATCGGGTGGCAGCCAAGGGGATAGCAGCGGTAGACAGCGCTTCAGCGATGCAGCCCTCATGGCAGCATACCATGCGCCGTGGATGGACCCACCACGGGAGCGAGACCTCCCACGGCAGCGCGCTGCTGGCAGCAGCAGCAGTGGTTACGATGCAGAGGCAGCAGCAGCTGCAGCAGCAGCTGCAGATCAGCAGCCCTGCGCATGACGACCTGCAGGACCCGATAACGCAAGCCATGGGGCCTGTGGACAGTAGCAGCTACCAGTGGGTGGCCGCTTACAGGAGGACAGGGCACAAACGGCTGCCGCGGTCGCTGCGGGCGTTTGGGTGGCGTTGTTGCATGCAGGGGTGAAGGTGGGTGCAAGGCGCATGCTGTCCTCAGGCAGGACGGACCCAGCGCAACTCATCTGCCCTGCACAGCAGTGCCAGCAGCAGCCGCAGCTGGAGACCCTCACGCACTTGTTTGTGGAGTGCCCTGTGGCAGCTGCAGCATGGCAGTGGTTTGCACAGCTCTGGCAACTGGGACAGTGTCTGGGCCCCGCCGCTGGCGCAGCAGCAGCTGTGGACATACATGCGGCTACTGTTGTTGGAGTCCATCTGGCTGGTGCGCAGCAGTTGCTACAGCACCAGCCAGCCTGTCAGCAGTCAGGGCAGTGCTGACATCACCACTACCAGCAGCAGCACCACCAGCACCAGTAGCAGCAACGGACGGCCAACAGGGTAGCAGTGGGGGCAGTCAGGGCCCCGCTGCAGCAGCATCCAGCAGCGGGCGGTTCACGGCTAAGGCTGTCGCGTGCCGGTTCCGCTTGCAGGTGCAGCAGCAGATGAGGCGAGATTGGCGACGGGTGGGGGTGGATGTCGGCTGGGCTCGGGGGTGCCACTGGCATGGCTGCGAGGCCCGTCGCCTGTGCTATCCCTTGACTCATTCTGGCGCAGATGGGGCTCCATCTTCACTGTCGAGGAGGACGGGGAGTGGCCGTGCAATCAGCACAGCAGGGATGTGAGGGGTGGTGCACTGCACCGCGTTGGTGGGGACAACAGTTGTGTTGGGGTGGAAGGGTGTGTGACTCCTGATGGGACTTACTGGGCGCATGCCGCACGATTGTGATGGGGTGTGCAGGGCTGATAGGGGGACAATCTGCGTGGTCACAGGTGTCCAGGTTTGATTGATGGGAGTATGTGAGGGGATTGGGATGGGCAGGCACGCCTGGGTGTTGGAGTCTCATGCCAGGCTGGGAGGAACTGGGACTGTGCAGTGTGTATAGGTTGAGAAGCAGCCGGGGAGTGTGTGTTTCTTGCAGAATGCGCGCAGTGTGGAGCCCGCCCCTGTGAGTGCACATGTGTAGGATGTGGTGCTAGGACTGTCTTGGTGGTGTGTCTTGCGAGCGCACGTGTACTTCATGCTGTGTTTGCAAGGTCAAATAGTAGTTGGGTGCTGATTGTGCACAGTGTGAGACTTGGGGGCATATGGGGTATGTGGTTTGTGTCGGTGTCGCGTATGTGTCGGTGGTGTGCTCTTGCGTGAGAGTTGATCTTGTTCACAGTGTGGAGATTGACCCTAGTGCATAGTCCGTGTTGTCAGGTGCCCCATACGCGAGGGTGGATACCCTTCAAATACGGCGCCTTGCCATGTATGCATGTGTACGTGTTGGTGGTCTGCTGCTGTGTGTGAGAGTTAATCTTGTGTGGCATGCACGTGTACCAACTCCAGTGCATGCAAGGTTACACATGAGCGTTGCTTGTTGTAGGGCTAGTGTTGCATTGATTGTGTGTGTTGGCTCGAGTGCACGCTCGCCAGCTAGCATGCTGTAGGGATTTGGTGTGGCACGGTGGACTGTTTGTGCCCGATTAGCTGTGGGCATGTGCGTGCATACAGACTTGTGCGTGTGTGTCTGTCTGACGTTAATGCTGACTTCTGGCTTTTTGTGTGGCAATGAGTAGCTGTCATTTACCTGTGTGTCTCTAATGGCTTTCATGATTTGTGCTGGTGTGTGTTGTATCTTGGCTCTGTAGGGTTGCAGCATGTGAGTGTCTTAGCACCTCTTTTGACATGTGGATGGTGAGTCATTAGACCGGTCCATGGGCCTTGCCATATTGGGGCAACATGGACTGTGACCTGCCGCAGTTGGTCTACGGACGGCTGTGGTGTATAGAGGACACTGGGCGCACGGTCAGGCCCTGGATGCCCTTTGGGGCTGCTTCTCACGGAGCTGTCTGCACGGCCCTGCAATGGTGTCCCCTGCATAAGGGTGCCGTGGGGTGGGTGTCACAACAGGTTGCCCCATCCTCCCGCTGGATCTTTTTATGGAGTGAACACCGGTTGCTTGATCCCGCCAATGTAACTGATCACTTCCAAAAAAAAAAAAAACAGCTATCAGCTTGAGTCTCTGTCTCACCTCTTTGTGCAGTGCCCTGTCGCGGTGGCGTGTGGGCTTGGTTTGCAGGTGTGTGGCAAAGGGTGCAGCCGGGAGCGGCAGTGGACTTCAGCAGCGTTCGCATCCTGCTGTTGGATGACAGCACAGTGTGGCAGCCTCCACAAGCGCTGCAGCAGCTTTGGACATACCTGCGGCTGCTGTTGCTGGAGTCCTTCTGGGTGGTTCGGTGTGCCTGCGAGGGCCGCCCATACAGCAGTGTTGCAGTCATCCACAGGTTCAGGGCAGCATTGCAGCAGCAGCTCTCACAGGACTGGCTTAGGTCTCAGGGGGACATTCGCCTCAACTCTGGGGTGCCTCTGTCCTGGCTACGGGGCCGCAACCCGTGCTGTCGCCAGAGCGGTTTGATGCTAAGTGGCAACAGCAGGGAGTGTTGTACACAGTGGCTGCAGGCATGGGCCCCCGCCTTGCGTTCTAGAGGGAGGGTGGCCATACGGGGGCTGGGGTGTTCAGGAGCGGGGTTGGGCAAGCAGGGGAGCCTTTTTTGTGTGGAATTTGTTGTGCTTCTCGGGTCTTGGCTACGTGTATGCTTTACTCTGTATCATAGTTGTTGTTGTGCCGCTGGAGTGTGTGCGCATCACACACGGTGTAAGCGTTTGGGTTGCTCTTCTGGGGGCGGCTGGCCGCTCTGGTGCCTTACTTGGTTGGCACTGGGGCAACAATGTCAGTGTTTTTGTTGGCTTAGGTGTGGGGCGGATTTAGCCCTCATATTGGAGAGGTGTGCAGGTGTGGTGGTGCATCACGCCGGGGGTACAGCGGCCAGCCCTGTGCTGTGTGGCCGCCGCTTGTTTGTTTTAGGGTGTTTCTTCAGCCCCTCTGTGGGCGGGCTGGCTCTGTGGCGACGCATCGGTGGTGCTTTCTCTCGGCTCTGTGCTGACTCGCTTGCGTTAGTGTTGCTCGCATTCTTTGTCCCTTTGCCGTTGCTTTTCTCTAGTCATCTTGCGGGTGCATGGTCGGGTCCTGGTGTCTGCTTTTTGGCAGGCTGCACTGCGAAGTGCCGCCCGTGAGACCATGTGGTGGGGGTGTCGGCTTGCGCCCTCACAGGGTGGTGCCTGCCAGGTTGCGCCATCCTCTTGCCTGAGCTTTGAGGGGTGGCTTCTGTTGCTTGACTTCGCTCTTGTAACTTGCTCACTCCAAAAAAAAAAACATGCACCCCATTGATTCAGTGTGTGGCGCAGCGGTGGTGGTGAGCAAAAATCATCTGGTTGGCTCTGATGAAAGATAAAAATAGTGTCTTCAAGCGTACCAACATACACCCCAATTGAGTCACTGTGCGGCGCGTAGCGTCGGGTTGATGTCGGCGGGTGCCGCGTGATGGTGCGCAGCGGTGGTGGTGAGCAAAAATCATCTGGTTGGCTCTGATGAAAGATAAAAATAGTGTCTTCAAGCGTACCAACATGCACCCCAATTGAGTCAGTGTGCGGCGCGTAGCGGCGGGTTGATGTCGGCGGGTGCCGCGTGATGGTGCGCAGCGGTGGTGGTACGCAAAAATCATCTGGTTGGCTCTGATGAAAGGCAAAAAAAATGTCTTCAAGCGTACCAACATGCACCCCAATTGAGTCAGTGTGCGGCGCGTAGCGTCGGGTTGATGTTGGCGGGTGCCGCGTGATGGTGCCCAGCGGTGGTGGTCCGCAAAAATCATCTGGTTGGCTCTGATGAAAGGCAAAAATAGTGTCGTGTGGTGTCACTTTGCTTTATAGAGTTTCTGCAGTACCGCCTGCGCGACAGCCGGCAGTGACTATCGTAGACAATTTGCGGGTGCGTGGTGGAGCCCTGGTATCTGCTTTCAGCAGGCTGCGCTGCAATGCGCCGCTCATTTGACCATGTGGTGAGGGTGGTGGTCTGCCCCTTCACAGGGTGGCGCCGGTCAGGTTGTGCCATCCTCTTGCCAGAGCCCTTGAGGGGTAGCTTCTGTTGCTTGACTCCGCTCTTGTAACTTGCTCACCCTGAAAAAAAAAATAGTGTCTTCAAGCGGACCGACATGCACCCCAATTGAGTCAGTGTGCGGCGCATAGCGTCGGGTTGATGTTGGCGGGTGCCGCGTGATGGTGCGCAGCGGTGGTAGTGCGCAAAAATCATCTGGTTGGCTCGATCGAAAGAAAACGAAAGTGTCTTCAAGCGTACCAACATGCACCCCAATTGATTCAGTTTGGGGTGAATAAAAAAAAATTGATTCAGTGTGCGGCGCGTAGCGGCGGGTTGATGTCGGCGGGTGCCGCGTGATGGTGCGCAGCGGTGGTGGCACCCAAAATTCATCTGGTTGGCTCTGATGAAAGGCAAAAATAGTGTCTTCAAGCGTACCAACATGCACCCCAATTGAGTCAGTGTGCGGCGCGTAGCGTCGGGTTTATGTTGGCGGGTGCCGCGTGATGGTGCGCAGCGGTGGTGGTCCGCAAAAATCATCTGGTTGGCTCTGATGAAAGACAAAAATAGTGTTTTCAAGCTTACTAACATGCAACCCAATCGATTCAGTGTGCGGCGCGTAGCGGCGGGTTGATGTCGGCGGGTGATGCGTGATGGTGCGCAGCGGTGGTAGTGTGCAAAAATCATCTTGTTGGCTCTGACGAAAGATAAAAATAGTTGGGATCCTCCCGCTGGATCTTTTTATGGAGTGAACCACCGGTTGCTTGGTCCCGCCCAATGTAACTGATCACTTCCAAAAAAAAAATAGTATCTTCAAGCGTACCAACATACACCCCAATTGAGTCACTGTGCGGCGCGTAGCGTCGGGTTGATGTCGGCGGGTGCCACGTGATGGTGCGCAGCGGTGGTGGTCCGCAAAAATCATCTGGTTCCATAAAAAAATCATCTGGTTGGCTCTGATGAAACACAAAAATAGTGTTTTCAAGCGTACCAACATGCACCCCAATTGAGTCAGTGTGCGGCGCGTAGCGTCGGGTTGATGTTGGCGGGTGCCGCGTGATGGTGCGCAGCGGTGGTGGTCCGCAAAAATCATCTGGTTGGCTATGATGAAAGACAAAAATAGTGTTTTCAAGCTTACTAACATGCAACCCAATCGATTCAGTGTGCGGCGCGTAGCGGCGGGTTGATGTCGGCGGGTGATGCGTGATGGTGCGCAGCGGTGGTAGTGTGCAAAAATCATCTTGTTGGCTCTGACGAAAGATAAAAATAGTTGGGATCCTCCCGCTGGATCTTTTTATGGAGTGAACCACCGGTTGCTTGGTCCCGCCCAATGTAACTGATCACTTCAAAAAAAAATAGTATCTTCAAGCGTACCAACATACACCCCAATCGATTCAGTGTGCGGCGCGTAGCGTCGGGTTGATGTCGGCGGGTGCCACGTGATGGTGCGCAGCGGTGGTGGTCCGCAAAAATCATCTGGTTCCAAATAAAAAAAAATAATCTGGTTGGCTCTGATGAAAGGCAAAAATAGTGTCTTCAAGCTGACCAACATGCACCCCAATTGAGTCAGTGTGCGGCGCGTAGCGTCGGGTTGATGTTGGCGGGTGCCGCGTGATGGTGCGCAGCGGTGGTGGTCCGCAAAAATCATCTGGTTGGCTCTGATGAAAGACAAAAATAGAGTTTTCAAGCTTACTAACATGCAACCCAATCGATTCAGTGTGCGGCGCGTAGCGGCGGGTTGATGTCGGCGGGTGATGCGTGATGGTGCGCAGCGGTGGTAGTGTGCAAAAATCATCTGGTTGGCTCTGACGAAAGATAAAAATAGTTGGGATCCTCCCGCTGGATCTTTTTATGGAGTGAACCACCGGTTGCTTGGTCCCGCCCAATGTAACTGATCACTTCCAAAAAAAAAATAGTATCTTCAAGCGTACCAACATACACCCCAATTGAGTCACTATGCGGCGCGTAGCGTCGGGTTGATGTCGGCGGGTGCCACGTGATGGTGCGCAGCGGTGGTGGTCCGCAAAAATCATCTGGTTCCAAAAAAAAAATCATCTGGTTGGCTCTGATGAAACACAAAAATAGCTGGGCCAGGCTGGGGGGGTGCAACACCAGCAACAGCAGCAGGGACAGGTTGGGGAGGGAGGGCTGCTGCAGCCGCCGCCAACGCAGGCAGGCATGCTGCAGCAAGGGCAAGGTGGGGGTGGGGCAACACCCCAGCCGCAGCTGCGCAGCCAGGGTGGCGGTGGGGAAACACATCAGCTACTGCCACAGCAGCAGCAGCAGCTCCAGCAGCAATTGCAGGCTCCAGCTCCGAGCCCGGACAGCTACCAGCTCGAGTCTCTGTCCCACCTCTTTGTGCAGTGCCCGGTGGCAGTGGCCGTATGGGCGTGGTTTGCGCCGCATCCTATTGCTGGATGACAGCTCGGTGTGGCAGCCACCAGCGCAGCTGCGCCAGTTGTGGACTTACCTACGCCTGCTGCTGCTTGTGTCCTTCTGGGTGGTTCGATGTGCCAGTGAGGGCCGCCCGTACAGCAGTGCGGCTGTCACCCATAGGTTTAGGGCAGCACTGCAGCAGCAGCTCTCGCAGGACTGGCTCAGGACACAAGGGGACATCCGCCTGAACTCTGGGGTGCCTTCGGGGCCGCAACCCTGAGCTGCTGCCGGAGCGGTTCGCCGCCAAATGGCAGCAGCCGGGGGTGTTGTACGCAGTGGGGGATGGCACCGGGCCCCGCCTTGTGCTGCCAGGGGATGCTTGATGGGCCTCTTCTGGGAGTGGGGGTCCTTGGACGGGACATTTTGGGCCCACCAAAACATACATTGTGCCGCCTTGCGCGGCGTTCCGTTCCAGGCGAGTTTAGCCGTGTGGTGTCACTTTGCTTTTGTATAGTTTCTGCAGTACCGCCTGCGCGACAGCCGGCAGTGACTATCGTAGACAATTTGCGGGTGCGTGGTGGAGCCCTGGTATCTGCTTTCAGCAGGCTGCGCTGCAATGCGCCGCTCATTTGACCATGTGGTGAGGGTGGTGGTCTGCCCCTTCACAGGGTGGCGCCGGTCAGGTTGCGCCATCCTCTTGCCAGAGCCCTTGAGGGGTAGCTTCTGTTGCTTGACTCCGCTCTTGTAACTTGCTCACCCTGAAAAAAAAATAGTGTCTTCAAGCGGACCGACATGCACCCCAATTGAGTCAGTGTGCGGCGCATAGCGTCGGGTTGATGTTGGCGGGTGCCGCGTGATGGTGCGCAGCGGTGGTAGTGCGCAAAAATCATCTGGTTGGCTCGATCGAAAGAAAACGAAAGTGTCTTCAAGCGTACCAACATGCACCCCAATTGATTCAGTTTGGGGTGAATAAAAAAAAATTGATTCAGTGTGCGGCGCGTAGCGGCGGGTTGATGTCGGCGGGTGCCGCGTGATGGTGCGCAGCGGTGGTGGCACCCAAAATTCATCTGGTTGGCTCTGATGAAAGGCAAAAATAGTGTCTTCAAGCGTACCAACATGCACCCCAATTGAGTCAGTGTGCGGCGCGTAGCGTCGGGTTTATGTTGGCGGGTGCCGCGTGATGGTGCGCAGCGGTGGTGGTCCGCAAAAATCATCTGGTTGGCTCTGATGAAAGACAAAAATAGTGTTTTCAAGCTTACTAACATGCAACCCAATCGATTCAGTGTGCGGCGCGTAGCGGCGGGTTGATGTCGGCGGGTGATGCGTGATGGTGCGCAGCGGTGGTAGTGTGCAAAAATCATCTGGTTGGCTCTGACGAAAGATAAAAAAGTTGGGATCCTCCCGCTGGATCTTTTTATGGAGTGAACCACCGGTTGCTTGGTCCCGCCCAATGTAACTGATCACTTCCAAAAAAAAATAGTATCTTCAAGCGTACCAACATACACCCCAATTGAGTCACTGTGCGGCGCGTAGCGTCGGGTTGATGTCGGCGGGTGCCACGTGATGGTGCGCAGCGGTGGTGGTCCGCAAAAATCATCTGGTTCCAAATAAAAAAAAATAATCTGGTTGGCTCTGATGAAAGGCAAAAATAGTGTCTTCAAGCTGACCAACATGCACCCCAATTGAGTCAGTGTGCGGCGCGTAGCGTCGGGTTGATGTTGGCGGGTGCCGCGTGATGGTGCGCAGCGGTGGTGGTCCGCAAAAATCATCTGGTTGGCTATGATGAAAGACAAAAATAGTGTTTTCAAGCTTACTAACATGCAACCCAATCGATTCAGTGTGCGGCGCGTAGCGGCGGGTTGATGTCGGCGGGTGATGCGTGATGGTGCGCAGCGGTGGTAGTGTGCAAAAATCATCTTGTTCGCTCTGACGAAAGATAAAAATAGTTGGGATCCTCCCGCTGGATCTTTTTATGGAGTGAACCACCGGTTGCTTGGTCCCGCCCAATGTAACTGATCACTTCAAAAAAAAAATAGTATCTTCAAGCGTACCAACATACACCCCAATCGATTCAGTGTGCGGCGCGTAGCGGCGGGTTGATGTCGGCGGGTGCCACGTGATGGTGCGCAGCGGTGGTGGTCCGCAAAAATCATCTGGTTCCAAATAAAAAAAAATAATCTGGTTGGCTCTGATGAAAGGCAAAAATAGTGTCTTCAAGCTGACCAACATGCACCCCAATTGAGTCAGTGTGCGGCGTGTAGCGTCGGGTTGATGTTGGCGGGTGCCGCGTAATGGTGCGCAGCGGTGGTGGTCCGCAAAAATCATCTGGTTGGCTCTGATGAAAGACAAAAATAGTGTTTTCAAGCTTACTAACATGCAACCCAATCGATTCAGTGTGCGGCGCGTAGCGGCGGGTTGATGTCGGCGGGTGATGCGTGATGGTGCGCAGCGGTGGTAGTGTGCAAAAATCATCTGGTTTGCTCTGACGAAAGATAAAAATAGTTGGGATCCTCCCGCTGGATCTTTTATGGAGTGAACCACCGGTTGCTTGGTCCCGCCCAATGTAACTGATCACTTCCAAAAAAAATAGTATCTTCAAGCGTACCAACATACACCCCAATTGAGTCACTATGCGGCGCGTAGCGTCGGGTTGATGTCGGCGGGTGCCACGTGATGGTGCGCAGCGGTGGTGGTCCGCAAAAATCATCTGGTTCCAAAAAAAAATCATCTGGTTGGCTCTGATGAAACACAAAAATAGCTGGGCCAGGCTGGGGGGGTGCAACACCAGCAACAGCAGCAGGGACAGGTTGGGGAGGGAGGGCTGCTGCAGCCGCCGCCAACGCAGGCAGGCATGCTGCAGCAAGGGCAAGGTGGGGGTGGGGCAACACCCCAGCCGCAGCTGCGCAGCCAGGGTGGCGGTGGGGAAACACATCAGCTACTGCCACAGCAGCAGCAGCAGCTCCAGCAGCAATTGCAGGCTCCAGCTCCGAGCCCGGACAGCTACCAGCTCGAGTCTCTGTCCCACCTCTTTGTGCAGTGCCCGGTGGCAGTGGCCGTATGGGCGTGGTTTGCGCCGCATCCTATTGCTGGATGACAGCTCGGTGTGGCAGCCACCAGCGCAGCTGCGCCAGTTGTGGACTTACCTACGCCTGCTGCTGCTTGTGTCCTTCTGGGTGGTTCGATGTGCCAGTGAGGGCCGCCCGTACAGCAGTGCGGCTGTCACCCAATAGGTTTAGGGCAGCACTGCAGCAGCAGCTCTCGCAGGACTGGCTCAGGACACAAGGGGACATCCGCCTGAACTCTGGGGTGCCTTCGGGGCCGCAACCCTGAGCTGCTGCCGGAGCGGTTCGCCGCCAAATGGCAGCAGCCGGGGGTGTTGTACGCAGTGGGGGATGGCACCGGGCCCCGCCTTGTGCTGCCAGGGGATGCTTGATGGGCCTCTTCTGGGAGTGGGGGTCCTTGGACGGGACATTTTGGGCCCACCAAAACATACATTGTGCCGCCTTGCGCGGCGTTCCGTTCCAGGCGAGTTTAGCCGTGTGGTGTCACTTTGCTTTTGTATAGTTTCTGCAGTACCGCCTGCGCGACAGCCGGCAGTGACTATCGTAGACAATTTGCGGGTGCGTGGTGGAGCCCTGGTGTCTGCTTTCAGCAGGCTGCGCTGCAATGCGCCGCTCATTTGACCATGTGGTGAGGGTGGTGGTTTGCTCCTTCACAGGGTGGCGCCGGTCAGGTTGCGCCATCCTCTTGCCAGAGCCCTTGAGGGGTAGCTTCTGTTGCTTGACTCCGCTCTTGTAACTTGCTCACCCTGAAAAAAAAATTGATTCAGTGTGCGGCGCGTAGCGGCGGGTTGATGTCGGCGGGTGCCGCGTGATGGTGCGCAGCGGTGGTGGTCCGCAAAATCATCTGGTTGGCTCTGATGAAAGGCAAAAAAAGTGTCTTCAAGCGTACCAACATGCAACCCAATTGAGTCAGTGTGCGGCGCGTAGCGTCGGGTTGATGTCGGCGGGCGCCGCGTGATGGTGCGCTGCGGTGGTGGTACGAAAAATCATTCAGTGTGCGGCGCGTAGCGTCTGGTAATAATATTTTTTTTGGGAGTGAGCAAGTTACAAGAGCGAAGTCAAGCAACAGAAGCCACCCCTCAAAGCTCAGGCCAGAGGATGGCACAACCTGGCAGGCACCACCCTGTGAGGGCGCAAGCCGACCCGACGTCGCAGTGCAGCCTGCCAAAAAGCAGACACCAGGACCCGACCATGCACCCGCAAAATGACTAAAGAAAAGCAACGGCAAAGGGACAAAGCATGCGAGCAACATTAACGCAATCGAGTCAACGCAGAGCCGAAAGAAAGCACCACCGATGCGTCACCACACTCCCACACCTCACCGGTGTGCAGAGCCAGCCCCCCGACAGAGGGGCTGAAGAAACACCCTAAAGACAACAAGCGGCGGCCACACAGCACATGGCTGGCCGCTGTACTAGACAAAAGCCAGCGCGCAGAGGGCCCAAACACCCCCGGCGTGGTGCACCACCACACCTGCGCACCCCTCCAATATGCAGGGCCAAACCCGCCCCACACCTAAGCCAACAAAACACTAACAGCGTTGCCCCCGCTCCAACCAAGCAAGGCACTAGAGCGGCCAGCCGCCCACAGAGAACAACCCAAACGCTTAAACCCTGTGTGATGCGCACACACTCCAGAGGCACAACAACACATATGATACAGAGTAAGGCACACACGTAGCCAAGACCCGAGAAGCACAACAAATTCCACACAGAAAAGGCTCCCATGCTTGCCCAACCCCGCTCCTGAACACCCCAGCCCCCGTATGTTCCCCCTCCCTCTACAACGCAAGGCGGGGCCCATGCCTGCAGCCACTGTGTACAACACTCCCTGCTGTTGCCACTTAGCATCAAACCGCTCTGGCGACAGCACGGGGTTGCGGCCCCGTAGCCAGGACAGAGGCACCCCAGAGTTGAGGCGAATGTCCCCCTGAGACCTAAGCCAGTCCTGTGAGAGCTGCTGCTGCAATGCTGCCCTGAACCTGTGGATGACTGCAACACTGCTGTATGGGCGGCCCTCGCTGGCACACCGAAACACCCAGAAGGACTCCAGCAACAGCAGCCGCAGGTATGTCCAAAGCTGCTGCAGCGCTTGTGGAGGCTGCCACACCGCGACAGGGCACTGCACAAGCTGTGACTGCTGCTGCTGCTGGTGTTGCTGCGCGCCTTCGTTCGCAGCCTGTCCCGGCTGTGGCTGCGGCTGTTGGTGCGGCTGCCCATCCCCACCCTGCCCCTGCTGCTGCTGCTGTTGCAGCTGTGATCCCCCAGTCCCGCCCTGCCCCTGTTGCTGTTGCTGCTGAGACTGCAGTGCTCCCGCCTGGCTTGGCTGCTGCTGCTGCTGCTGGGACCCCAGCCGGCACTGCTGTTGTGGACAGCAGCATTGCAGCAGCTCCTGTCTCTATCCCCCACCCTGACGGCGGCCTGAAGCATCTGCCATCCAAACACCCGCAGCGGCCGTGGCAGGCGCTTGTCAGCGGCCCGACGGTACGCTTTGCCCCACGCTGAGTCGGCCGCTGTAGCGGGCTGCAAGCCCCTGGCCAAGGGGTCCTCCATATCATCCACGGCTGGGGTGGCTACATGCTGTAGGTCTGGGCTGTCGTGCATCCACGTAGCATCATATGCGGCCATCTGGTCAGCAGTTGTGATGCGGTGGCGGCTGCTGCTGCTGCTGCTGTTACCTGGGCTGAAGCCACTCTGCAGCATCTCTGCAAAGCTGCGCTTGTGCTTCGCTTCCAGCTGTTGCAAACCTGTGCTGGGCGCCAGGTTGCCTTCGCTGTCCCGCCACAGCCGAGGTCGCACCCCCCTGTCCAGCACCCACCCAGGCTGCGACCTGCACTTGAGCTGCACCAGCCTGCGTGTGACGTCCCTAACTGAATACTGCACAACCCCCGTGTCCGGCCCAAAGCCCCACACATTTTTTTTTGGAAGTGATCAGTTACATTGGGCGGGACCAAGCAACCGGTGGTTCACTCCATAAAAAGATCCAGTGGGAGGATGGGGCAACCTGTTGTGACACCCACCCCACGGCAGCCCCAAAGGGCATCCAGGGCCTGACCGTGCGCCCAGATTCCAATCTACACCACAGCAATCCGTGGATCTGCTGTGGGCTACCACAACCCATAATTTGTCACAAGGTGACAATGCTCATGGGCTGGCCTAAACTTACTCCAACACTCTACACACATCATCAAGCAATCAAGCCATTAACAGTGTACGATAACAACCGCCTAATGGAGGGTCGTGCAATCATCACGGTACCCTTGCACAAACAACTATCAGATGTCATCACATATACCATTGAAATGTCAATGAGGATCCACACCCACATGTCCTATGGCGTTAAGAGACCAAGGGGGTGTCTCTGTATCTTTATCTTTTATCTTTTATGTCAATGGGATCCACATCCATACACACACAACACACACATGTATGCACAAGTACAACACTTGCTTACTAGTCAATGGTCCTACATAGAAACAGATTTCACACACAAACATACGCACATCACACAAGTTGCATTCCAATGCACACCCAAGACTGAGCAGAACGCCTTAGTGCATGCCCCTATGGCATGCCTACATGACAACATCAAACACACACACACCCACATACACGCGTGTCCAAGCAGGTGTGCATGTCTATAGGTCAACTTCACATCCAAATGCAAGCACTACTACAACGGCAAAGAGGCTACTACTCCATGCATCCAATCAATCAATCAATCACATTGGGGTCGTGGGCCGCCCAGCGGAGCGAACACCACGCAACAAGGAGCGAACACCTCACCCTGCGGCACGTCAGGCGCTGTGTTGAGGCAGCGGAGGCTGCCATCTGGCTGCACCTGATACCACTGCTCCCGGTCCTCCATCCCTGCCACACCCACCTGTCCCTAAGTCCACTTCCCACTGTGACTGCTGCTGCAGCAGCGGCTGCCGTTGCTGCTGCTGCTGCGGCTGCTGATCGGCAGGCGGCTGGAGAGCCTGCTGCCATGCCGTCGGCAGCACGAGGCCATCCACCGCTGGCTGAAAGGACAAGCCTCGCTCTGCCACCTGCCCAAGAGTTGCGTCTGCCGAGCGAGGCTGCACACTGCTGGGCAGGTCGCGGGCAGAGCTGAACAGCACACCTGTGACGGCGCTGGCCACGCTGTGATTCCCCACTACTGGCTCTAGTTTGATCTGATCTTTTTTTTTTTTTTTGATCTGATCCACCGTCATGTCGCCGTGGGCGACGCGCCTGTGCAGCCCGAGCGACTGGAACGCGGCGACGTGCGCTGCGTGCCTTGGGTTGAAGCGCCGCCGCATTGCTGCTGCTCCCTGCCCCGAGGAGTGCTGCTGTAGCAACACCCGCACCCCACCCCTGCACGCTCCAAGTTGGCCCGCATGAACTGCTTCCATGCTTGCTTGTGGGGGTGCAGCAGTGCTGCCATCACCTTCCCCTGTAAATAAAGGCTGAGATGCGGCGCTGGATGAGGCGCATGATGCGCTCAGGTATGGGCACAAACTGCGCATGGTACACCAAACAGGAGGCCAGCACCTGCCTGGCTACCTCACACCTGCCCAGCAGTGAGAGGTCATACCTGCTCCAGGTGCGTGCCCTGTGCCCAATGCTGCGCAGCCGCTGCTCAAAAAGCTGGTCTGCAAAGCGTGTCGCACCCTCGACAGACAACAGTATGCCCAGGTGCCTGATGGGGACATCCCGCGTGTTCACAAACACTATCCCTGTCGCTGCATCTAAACCCTGCATGCTGCTGTGAGGTCCCAGCCCCATACCCTGGCTCTTATCTACGTTGAGCTTTGCTGCGCTGGCTGCACAGAACGGCTCCACGGCCTGCTGCAGCAAGGTGCCCACGTCCGCCGGTGAGGCCGCATGCAGGGTGGTGTCGTCTGCATGCTGGTGGCAGCAGGGGGCGGGGCCCTGGTCGCCCGGCATGTCGATGCTGGTGATCCCACTGCTGTGGCCGCCGTTGAAGATGATCTGACCCATGGTGCCCTCCAGCAGCAAGCGTACCCAGCGCCTGCTGCTCTCAGGGAACTGCATGGCCTCCATGCAGCGCAGCAACCACCCCCTGTTGAGGCGGTCATATGCCTTCTCGAAGTCCAAAAAGACAATGCAGCCCGGCCGCTGCACCTCATGGAGGAAGTCGATTTCCTCGGGTAATATTGTCTTCAAGCGGACCAACATGCACCCATGAGGGGGACATCCGCCTCAACTCTGGGGTGCCTCTGTCCTGGCTACGGGGCCGCAACCCCGTCCTGTCGCCAGAGCGGTTGGATGCTAAGTGGCAACAGCAAGGGTGCTGTACACAGTAGCTGCAGGCATGGGCCCCCGCCTTGTGTTTTTTTTTTTTTTTGTGCCTTGTGTTCTAGTGGGAGGGTGGCCATACGGGGGCTGGGGTGTTCAGGAGCGGGGTTGGGCAAGCAGGGAGCCTTTTCTGTGTTGTGCTTCTCGGGTCTTGGCTACGTGTGTGCTTTACTCTGTATCATAGTTGTTGTTGTGCCGCTGGAGTGTGTGCGCGTCACACAGGGTGTAAGCGTTTGGGTTGCTCTCTGGGGGCGGCTGGCCGCTCTGGTGCCTTGCTTGGTTGGCACTGGGGCACCAATGTTAGTGTTTTTGTTGGCTTAGGAGTGGGGCGGATTTCGCCCTGCATATTGGAGAGGTGTGCTGGTGTGGTGGTGCACCACGCCGGGGGTCTTTGGGCCCTCTGCGCGCTGACTTTTGTCTAATACAGCGGCCAGCCCTGTGCTGTGTGGCCGCCGCTTGTTTGTTTTAGGGTGTTTCTTCAGCCCCTCTGTGGGGGGGCTGGCTCTGCACACCGGTGAGGTGTGTGAGTGTGGAGACGCATCGGTGGTGCTTTCTCTCGGCTCTGTGCTGACTCGCTTGCGTTAGTGTTGCTCGCATGCTTTGTCCCTTTGCCGTTGCTTTTCTCTAGTCATCTTGCGGGTGCATGGTCGGGTCCTGGTGTCTGCTTTTTTGGCAGGGGGGTGTCGGCTTGCGCCCTCACAGGGTGGTGCCTGCCAGGTTGCGCCATCCTCTTGCCTGAGCTTTGAGGGGTGGCTTCTGTTGCTTGACTTCGCTCTTGTAACTTGCTCACTCCAAAAAAAAACAAAACATGCACCCCAATTGATTCAGTGTGTGGCGCAGCGGTGGTGGTGAGCAAAAATCATCTGGTTGGCTCTGATGAAAGATAAAAATAGTGTCTTCAAGCGTACCAACATACACCCCAATTGAGTCACTGTGCGGCGCGTAGCGTCGGGTTGATGTCGGCGGGTGCCGCGTGATGGTGCGCAGCGGTGGTGGTCCGCAAAAATCATCTGGTTGGCTCTGATGAAAGACAAAAAATAGTGTTTTCAAGCGTACCAACATGCACCCCAATCGATTCAGTGTGCGGCGCGTAGCGTCGGGTTGATGTCGGCGGGTGCTGCGTGATGGTGCGCAGCGGTGGTAGTGCGCAAAAAATCATATGGTTGGCTCGGTCGGAAGAAAAAAAAAGTGTCTTCAAGCGTACCAACATGCACCCCAATTGAGTCAGTGTGCGGCGCGTAGCGTCGGGTTGATGTTGGCGGGTGCCGCGTGATGGTGCGCAGCGGTGGTGGTCCGCAAAAATCATCTGGTTGGCTCTGATGAAAGGCAAAATAGTGTCGTGTGGTGTCACTTTGCTTTTGTATAGTTTCTGCAGTACCGCCTGCGCGACAGCCGCAGTGACTATCGTAGACAATTTGCGGGTGCGTGGTGGAGCCCTGGTGTCTGCTTTCAGCAGGCTGCGCTGCAATGCGCCGCTCATTTGACCATGTGGTGAGGGTGGTGGTTTGCTCCTTCACAGGGTGGCGCCGGTCAGGTTGCGCCATCCTCTTGCCAGAGCCCTTGAGGGGTAGCTTCTGTTGCTTGACTCCGCTCTTGTAACTTGCTCACCCTGAAAAAAAATTGATTCAGTGTGCGGCGCGTAGCGGCGGGTTGATGTCGGCGGGTGCCGCGTGATGGTGCGCAGCGGTGGTGGTCCGCAAAAAACATGTCGGCGGGCGCCGCGTGATGGTGCGCTGCGGTGGTGGTACGAAAAAATCATCTGGTTGGCTCTGACAAAAGACGAAAATAGTGTCTTCAAGCGAGCCAACATGCACCCCAATTGATTCAGTGTGCGGCGCGTAGCGTCTGGTAATAATTTTTTTGTTTTTGGAGTGAGCAAGTTACAAGAGCGAAGTCAAGCAACAGAAGCCACCCCTCAAAGCTCAGGCAAGAGGATGGCACAACCTGGCAGGCACCACCCTGTGAGGGCGCAAGCCGACCCCCTCACCACATGGTCTCACGGGCGGCACGTCGCAGTGCAGCCTGCCAAAAAGCAGACACCAGGACCCGACCATGCACCCGCAAAATGACTAAAGAAAAGCAACGGCAAAGGGACAAAGCATGCGAGCAACACTAACGCAAGCGAGTCAACGCAGAGCCGAAAGAAAGCACCACCGATGCGTCACCACACTCCCACACCTCACCGGTGTGCAGAGCCAGCCCCCCGACAGAGGGGCTGAAGAAACACCCTAAAGCCAACAAGCGGCGGCCACACAGCACATGGCTGGCCGCTGTACTAGACAAAAGCCAGCGCGCAGAGGGCCCAACACCCCCGGCGTGGTGCACCACCACACCTGCGCACCCCTCCAATATGCAGGGCCAAACCCGCCCCACACCTAAGCCAACAAAACACTAACAGCGTTGCCCCCGCTCCAACCAAGCAAGGCACTAGAGCGGCCAGCCGCCCACAGAGAACAACCCAAACGCTTAAACCCTGTGTGATGCGCACACACTCCAGAGGCACAACAACACATATGATACAGAGTAAGGCACACACGTAGCCAAGACCCGAGAAGCACAACAAATTCCACACAGAAAAGGCTCCCATGCTTGCCCAACCCCGCTCCTGAACACCCCAGCCCCCGTATGTTCCCCCTCCCTCTAGAACGCAAGGCGGGGGCCCATGCCTGCAGCCACTGTGTACAACACTCCCTGCTGTTGCCACTTAGCATCAAACCGCTCTGGCGACAGCACGGGGTTGCGGCCCCGTAGCCAGGACAGAGGCACCCCAGAGTTGAGGCGAATGTCCCCCTGAGACCTAAGCCAGTCCTGTGAGAGCTGCTGCTGCAATGCTGCCCTGAACCTGTGGATGACTGCAACACTGCTGTATGGGCGGCCCTCGCTGGCACACCGAAACACCCAGAAGGACTCCAGCAACAGCAGCCGCAGGTATGTCCAAAGCTGCTGCAGCGCTTGTGGAGGCTGCCACACTGTGCTGTCATCCAACAGCAGGATGCGAACGCTGCTGAAGTCCATTGCCGCTCCCGGCTGCACCCTTTGCCACACACCTGCAAACCAAGCCCACACGGCCACCGCGCCAAGGGAGCCTCCGGGCAGCTGCATGGGAGGCAGGGGGGTCCCCAAGGTGGGGCTGGCGGGGAAGGAGGGTCCTGCATGGACCTGCTGCTGGTGCGTCTGCTGCTGTTGCACCTGCTGTGGCTGGCACGGCTGCTGCTGTGTGGCAGGGGCGTGGTGCTACGGAAGGTGAGAGGCTTGCGTGCAGGCGCCTTCTTGCGCTGCTTCTCGGCTTAGGGGTGGGGGTAGGGCGTGTTGCTGCCGCTGCCGTGGTGCTACTACTGCTCTCCCACCAAGCACTGTCAACGGTAGACTTGCGCTGCCGGCTTGGAGGCTTCATGACGCTGAAGCAGCTAATGGATGTTACTGTTGCGTCGATCAGGGCGGTTGCATCTCTCGCGCCCTGCACGTCTGCTGCGCTCTTATGCTGTAGGCATGGGGAGCGCAATCGACGCTGTAACATCTGCTGGCACCACAAACGCCTCTATCTAATCCCCATGCATGGACTAATCCCCCCGCTACCCTGCATGGACGGTGCAGCAGCATTAGACACAGCAGCATGGATGCTGGATCTGCTTGGTGTGCAACACTGCTTGCAATGCGGCTTTGCGACACCGGTCGCTGCTGCCCTGATGCTGCGTCTGTTGTGTCGACAGTTGCGCTCGTGTCTGCTGCAGCTTTTTTTGCATCGCTTGCTGCGATCGCTGCTTCGCTGCTGCGCTGCGTTCTCCCTTCACCGTAAGGTGTTCCGATCGAGTGTTGCGTCTGCTGCGGTGAGTTGCAAGAGCTCTGCTGCGTCTTTCACGGCTTTTCTGACCGCCCCTCCCTTCTTACAGTCGTGACTCAGGCACACTGTCGACAGTAGCCAACAGCAGCAGAGCAGTAGAACAGTAGAGCAGTGTGCCAGAGTGACCCCTTTCCTTAACACGCAGGGGGGCCATTCGGTTTGCATGGACGCTGTGATTGCTGGGGGGTGTGGGCTGGGAGGGGGTGGGTGCTTGGGATGGCTCATGCACCTGTGTGTGGTGTGGTGTGGATGGCACAGCATGGCAGGGGTGTGCAGGCTGGCGTCAGTCAAGCCGATCAAGGTGTAACAGGATCCCAAGGGGAGGCTCTGCTTGTTACAACTGCCCCAGATAGCTGGGGTTAGCACCAGGCCTGAAGGACAGACAGTACAACACATCCTTCTGCACCTCCAGCAGCTCACACCCCAGCTTGTGCCTGAAGTGCTGCAGCCGGGCGACAGAGTAAAACATGAAGTATCACCTTATCACAGAGCAGTCGCTGCCGTACGCCTGCTCGGACAAGAAGCCCAGCAGCTGAGCCCCTTAGCCAGCCTGTCAACCCAGGATCAGCCAGCATGCCGTCTGCCTGCTCGTATGCGCTGGGTTCCCTGATCCGATCAGGGTATGCGGCATACATATATATAGGCATGGGCCCCGCCTTGCGTTCTAGAGGGAGGGTGGTCTACGGGGGCTGGGGGTTCGGGAGCGCGGTTTGGAAAGTGGGAGGGCCTTTTCTGTGTGGGGTTGTTGTGCTTCTCGGGTCTTGGCTACGTGTGTGCTTTGCTCTGTATCATAGTGTTGTTGTGCCTCTGGAGTGTGTGCGCATCACACAGGGTGTAAGCGTTTGGGTTGTTCTCTGGGGCGGCTGGCCGCTATGGTGCCTTGCTTGGTTGGCACTGGGGCGACAATGTTAGTGTTTTTGTGGCTTAGGTGTGGGGCGGATTTAGCCCTGCATATTGGAGAGGTGTGCAGGTGTGGTGGTGCACCACGCCGGGGGTCTTGGGCCCTCTGCGCGCTGGCTTTTGTCTAGTACAGCGGCCAGCCTTGTGCTGTGTGGCCGCCGCTTGTTGGTTTCAGGGTGTTTCTTCAGCCCCTCTGTGGGGGGCTGGCTCTGCACACCGGTGAGGTGTGTGAGTGTGGTGACGCATCGGTGGTGCTTTCTGTCGGCTCTGTGTTGACTCGCTTGCGTTAGTGTTGCTCGCCTGCTTTGTCCCTTGCCGTTGCTTTTCTCTAGTCATTCTGCGGGTGCATGGTCGGGTCCTGGTGTCTGTTTTTGGCAGGCTGCACTTCGACGTGCCGCCCGTGAGACATGTGGTGGGGGGGTGTCGGCTTGCGGCCCTCACAGGGTGGTGCCTGCCAGGTTGCGCCATCCCTCGTCTTGCCTGAGCTTTGAGGGGTGGCTTCTGTTGCTTGACTTCGCTCTTGTAACTGCTCACTCCAAAAAAAAAAA